>CM050167.1:239059248-239409248 GCA_027410445.1 Discoglossus pictus
CATTGAGTGAAGAAAGAAAATGACACTGAATTCATGTATTAAGTAAATATAGCTAATTTCATTTTTTTAAATTAAAGGGTTTGTTTTCATGACAATATTGGTAGGAGGTGATTGGGGCTTTTAAGAGCCCTCATGGTCTCAATAATACCAAATACAAACAGGAAGTGCCAGTTAAGAGCATCCATGCTGCTCCAGCTATTATGTGAAAGAAGAGCATGGTATAGTAATCCTACAGTGGGATTTAGAGCATAATCAAGTCAGGAAGAAATTAAAAAAACAAACAAAAAAAAAACTCACTTTTTATTTTATCTTTTTAATGGCTCAGGCTTATTTAAAAAAAAAACTAATTTTACCTTACTTTTAGACTTGCTCGCATTGACAAGTCAATTTGAGCAGTGATTAATAAACACTTTCCTTCTTGGATTGTCCCAAACCAAAAAAAGGATTCAAACTTACTTTGGAAAAATCAACAAAGTTGCTTGGTATTGGTTGGTGAAATATATTTGAAGGATTCAATATTCCAGAATCATCTCTCTCCATCTGCTGGTGTTGGGAAAAAGCAACATTGTCTGGTAGAGGTGGATGCATCGCATGACTACCAATGACAGGCTGGGACCAACCTGAAAATCCTTCTAAAAAACAAATGGCAAAAAAGACATTTAAGATTAACAGTAATATCTCAGAATAATCTCACACTTTAATCTAAATATTCAATTTAATACTATTACAAGGAACTAATGTTATAAAATGCAGTTACTTATGTTAAGTGTAAACCACCTTAAAAAAAAAGCTATACAAGTAATGTGGTAACTGCAGAAATTCTCTAACAGTTTTCAAATCTGTCCATGGCTAAAGCTTATTTGATTACAGTTTACAGAAATCTCAGTACAATAATGCCTACATAAAGCTGTATTGTAACAACTAGTGTAAATTTACAAGAATTCATGCAAGCATGGATAGTTTAAACATGTTCATTAACGTGTCACCACATATTCTGACAACTGTGAAAGATCAGCTTTAAGGAAGCTTTATATCCTCACATACGTGACTGTAGATAAAGGACCACTGTACAATGAAAAAAATACATACAATGGGATAAAAGGACATAGCATTTTTTAACCAAATTAGGAAAAGAAAATAATGTTGATGCCACTGGAGGAATACATGAAACTCAATGGAAGTTGTGTGTAAGGGGTGTTTCTGGAGAGTTACGATTCCTTCCACCTCCCTGAACTAGAATCAGATATCTTGCATTAAGGGAAGTGGAGTGTTGTCAATATCAATCTGCCAATTATCTTCGTAATGGCTCTGTTCCTTTCTTCCCCACCTCTCAACTGAGTCAAAACATACACGGTCATGATTCAGCTCTGATGCACTGATGTCACAAACAAAATTCCTGTAATAGTTTAGACTTTAAAAATGCATATTTCCCCCCAAAAAAGTTTTATGTCCATGGTTTACACAGCTGCTAAAATGGGTTAGTTTTGTACATACTTTACAAAGATCCAGTTAAAGAGAGAATGTCACATCAAAAACCTGGGTTAATTTTAAGCACTTTACAAACTGTCTATAACTAAATTTAATCAACACTTCTAATATTAAGATTTATTCACAAAAAACAAAATTTTACAACAAGTTATATGGTAGTGTGCTGTACACATACCTGATCCGTTATTTACTCCAAATGACCATATACCAGCATGTCCAACAGGGGCTGGAAAGTTGTTTCCCAAAGTGGCAGGTGTTACAGTACCACCTTGCCTAATTCGTGCCAGTCTTTCTGTTCCAATTGGTTGTGGAATTTTGCGATCATGTGTCAAACAACCAGGGGGTTGCTGAACCATTGACGAAGGGGTTGAAACAGCTGATAAGGGTGAAGATGAACCAGAAGAAGCAGATGGAGCTGGAGATTCACCTACAACATACGTGGAATTAGCAACAAATATAACACAATAACCAAGTTACAAAAACAATTAGGCTAGAAAGGAGGAGAAAAATAACCTCAAACCACATGCAAAAAAAGTGAGAACAGAAAATACTAAGTCAACTGATATTTCATCTGAATACATAAACCATGCAAAATAATAATTTGTATAGACTAATATCCTAAGATTTTTTCAAAGCCAAGCTATTGAATTTATAATTTATTTATTCTTAAAGATAAAACTTTTAGGCACCTCATGGGTGTTTGAGGCTTTTCTTTTCTATGCAATAGATTACATAAATCTATATCAATTGTGATACTGGTTACTGCGATATGATTTATATTTTAAAATATCATGAGGTTAAATATTTGGCAATTCAGCTTTCAAAGGTTGCATTGTCATTCAGTAATATCTAAAGAGCTTAGTTTTTACAAAATAGTAACATTGATCATTTAAAAAGCACTATATCAATATATTGGCACACAAATAGACTTGACTGCAGATAAGAGCCAAAAGGCTCATATAGTCTGTCCACTTTATCAACCCAAAATTCTGACTTCATAACCATATGCCAATTCCAGACATTTTAGTGTTTGCTCCTACCATTTATCCTAGAAGAAAGTCATTAATCCTAAAAAGGACAGTACAATTTATTTACTCCATTTTCTCTAAAGTAATACATTACTCCTAAACTTTCCATATAACACCCTAGTCACAAACCTTCCCATAAATGACCACACAACATTAAGTAACGGGTCCCTAAATAATGCAACAAAAGCAATGAAACCTGCATTAGCTTGAGCATTTTAGCATGCAATTGTTTTTTGAAAGCCACCAAGTATTTTGAAGTCTAGTACATACATGGATTTGAAGGATTAGTCCATGGATGGGGTGAAAAATGCTGTCTACTGAAGTTAGGGGTTCCAACTGATGTAGGTCCATGCATATACACTTGGCTTGCATGGATGTTTGTTGAATAATTGGTCAGTGAAGCTGAACTGGAACAATTAACTGATCCATCCAAAGAAGGTATAGCTGAAAAAATACACACATAAATTAATAGCGGTTGCATATGATATATAGACATAAATTACATGTTTACATTTAAAAACAATCTAGTGAAAAGATAAAAAGCAGATTGAGAAAGTTTCCCTACACTATCTTAATTGGTTCACTCATTTTAAAAATGGGTAGAGAAGTCTTAAAATCTAAATCAAAATTATATTTATGTATGTACCAACAAGCTTTGTACACCCATTTAAAAAAAGGATGCAGGTACTCAAAATAGTAAAGCAAGCAACTGGAGAAAGGGGCAGATAAAATTACATAGGATACTTACTAGAGCATATTACCAACATGTGTCTGTACATGAAATGTGAAAATGTACAAAGTGCCCTAAAAAAATCAAATATCAAATCACCGCTCAAGTAGACACTAAACTTTAATTTTTAGATCAAGTGTCAAGTGATATTAATTTAAAGGGGTGCTTACCAAATTTGTGTACAGATAATATATACCAGACAAGAGCAGTCACCTACTTATTCATTACAGGCCCGCTCTTGAGTATACATTTCAAGTTCAGCTGGTTACATTGCTCTAAAACATTAAGATAAACGCTGTAGTTCGTAATATGCACTGTTCACATTGGGGAGTTTCTTCTGGCGAGTAACTGAAGAGGATTCACGATTTTACAATATTACCCCAATATACTTTACAGGGAAAGGTGCAAGACAACATAAAATGACCACTAGTTCTCAATAAAGAGAAACTAGTTATTTAAAATGTGTTTGTAGCTAAAAGTTGCCATTTAATAATGCTATTTCCATAGATTAGACTATTAACAGCCAACCCTGATGGGGTCATTAAGTGGAGTGTAGGTGTTTAGGCTGATGGACAGGTCTAAAGAGTAACAACTGTTTATGCTCTTTGCATATCAGATTGTTAAAAGGCTGCCACTGGCAAAATGTTAGATACTTGTTGACTTAGCCTGCCCAAAAAACAACTTGATATCATTGTGCTGTTTAATACGTGGTCTGAAATATCAGCAGCAACTTCGTAGACAAAGCTACACCCACCACTAGCCTCAGTATTAAGCTTAATACTATTTTTTTTAATGATTGAATATGAATTTAATTTATGCCCAATTAAAAGATCAAGTTTGATTTTGATAGGGCTTTAATTCCAGGTGTAAATCTGAGCACTATAGGTTGTGATATGTACCAGATGCTAGGGCTTTGACCCTCCATTTTTCCACTAAACTGGATGAAATGTTCTACAATAACAGATTGTATCATCTTCATTACCTACTTACCTGTATGCAAGTACATACACGCTATGCAGCCTACGAGACAACTGGGACTTTTACCAAAAGTCAACTGTTTTCTTGTGATCTATTCCATCTCTAAATGTAACATGGAAGGGCTAATTGTAAGTGTTACTTATTGTATGTAATGTGCTTTATTGTGCATGATAGAGGATCCATTTAAACAGGGCATCCAATAGTGAAACTATTTATCACCTGTGTATACTTAAACTAAGTCTTGATATTATTGCATAGGAAGCTGCAGATGTACAAGACCTAGCAAAATTTTAAATGGAATTATTTGATGGAATTTGGACCTACACACCTAAGCACATAAATCAAAGTAAATGAGATATTAACAAATAAATAGCTAAAATATCTTACCGACTGCATTAGAAGAAACTCTTTGTGAAGATGGTCTGAAGCCAGGAGCTTTTGAACCATCGGGAGAATGCAGATTTTCTACATGCCCAAGCATGGAGTTACCAAGATAAGCTGACTGCGCATTGAAAGATTGATCGGTGGTTCGTGGGCATCCCCCCCAGCTCTGACTGCATGTCACCTGGCTGTCAAACAGACTAGAAAAGTGATTAAGAAGTGCTGGTCCAAATGAAGGAGGTGCATGTTTACTGGCTGAGTTAAGGTGCATTTGAGAATTCTGCAAAGAGGTTAGCTGCACTGCAGACTGTTGATTGAGCAGCTTGTGCGAATCCTGAGGTGCATTTGAAATTGGATCCATAACAAAAACAGACTGGACATCTTGCTGCAATGCAGTGTTGGGAACCACTGAATAGAAAGATCCTTTAGACTGCATCCTATGCGTAACCTGTGGGACAGTAGCTGCTAGATGTGAAATGTTGCAGTTCTCTTGAGGCTCTGCTCCGGCCTGTAAAACCTGTCTAGATGCTACAGACAATGGAGAGGATTCCATGTTGGGTATGAAAGCAACAGACATTGGTTGACTTATTTCTGAAACATTAGGTGACAATATGTCATCCTTTATGTTATTTTGAGGAGAAGGGCTTGAACATGACTGGTTTTGCAGTATTCTATTACTAGTTGTGGAATTATTAAACCTATTCATTCCAGAGGCCAGTGAAAACATGTCAGCAGACTGGTCTACTGTGCATGCCTTTTCTTTGGGAGCAGAGAAAGTTTCATTTTTATTTAAAAGAAAGTGCTCTGTTTGTGCAGAGTTTGAAGGTGAGAGTGAACTGGGCATTATACCACAAATGGTCGTGGAGGAAACTGAAGGCATAGTGGTACACATACTTGACACAGTAGGGGTAACAGATGTCACACTGTTTGCTTTAGGGCTGCAGGAAAATAGTTGTTTTCTAACAGATGTGGAAGGACTATTATTGATGCCCGATGAGTGAGAAGCTAAAGATATTGGCGATGCAGATACAGGACTTCCTACACAGGTTGCAATACTTTCAGAATGCACTGTGTTCCCAATTTGGTTTGTAGAACGGCCATTACCATTATGCTTTGGAGAACTGTTCGCACTACCAGGACTTACTGGTCTTACAGGGAAAGGTCCCCACGTACCTGGTGCTGAATTAAAGGTTGATCCAAACGGTGCCATTGGTAACCGCGGGTGTCGAATTTGCTGCATTGTTTGAGCCGCCAATAGGGCAAAATGTGGGTGAGTATAGGACAAAGGAAGAGATACAGGAAAGGGTGACCGTACATTTGTGGGAATACTTTTGTTCGGTCTGTTAGGTGTCTGGAAGGTCGGCAAAGTAGTAGGCTGTGATGTTACCATGGAATTACCAATTGAAAAAGTAGGCTTGTTTGTTGATACAGTAGTTGCTCCCAATGATGAATTTGAATTTAATTTATTGTTGCTGGAGATGGGGTTACGAATGTGATTTCTTGGAATCAAATCCTCAAGTTCCTTTGCTGGATCTTGAATAAGGGCATTAATGAGCTGTACAGCATATCTTGTTGATTCTGTGCCACCTCTGAAAAACAAATTTAAATACAATATTTTTTTTAAACAAAAAAATTCTACTCATTTAATATTCCAGTAGAGGTTTCTAAATTAATCAAATGTATGAAAGTGAACAAACATGGGTATAGATATGGAATATATAATTATATAAAAAAAGCTTTGGCAACAGCTTGATATATTTGACATTCGTGGTCATGTCTTCCTTCTGATTTCCTCCTCTAGCAACTACTTTTCTGCCTTCAAAATTACATGATTTTTTTTTATTTTTTTTTAAAGTCTGTCATGGGTGATGTTTTTCTATGATATAAACCAGTACCATCATGAAAACCAAAGCCCCCAACCTCTTCTATGACTCTTGGACAATAAAGCAGATTATTACATTCAACAAGCAATTGCTGGGGGAACGGGAAATCCAGCATAGCCATGACACAGCTACAGGAAGAAAAGAAAATCTCATGTGACTCTTTATGGGAAAGTTTTGCAGACAGAAACTGTAGGGATTGTTATTTTTGCACAAATGAACTAACAACTTTTTTTTTTTTTAGAACGCTTACTAATGTTATCGTTGCGTGGGTAAGTGAATATCGTCTTACATACCTTATTGTAATCATCCTTTCACCATTCTTGTCTTTCTGTTTGTCCACATCAATATGGGCACCTGTAACATCCTGAATGGCAGTAATATTGCACCCACCTCTCCCCATTATTCTAGATACAACAGAAGCAGGAACAGAAAGCTTTTTTGACCTAGAAAAAAGAAGAAAAAGAAAAGAAAACACGACAGATCAAAATTTAGAATTTAGAAATTTTGGGAACCAACTCTTCATACATGGAAGCAATAGGATAACTCCTTTTAGTATCACTTGTCTAATTAAAAATTAATGATAAACCATTATAAAAACTGGGCATTTGTCTTTATTTTCTACATACCGTCTAACAACTTCTTTCCATCCTTCTTCTCTTTTCTGCCCTCTTTTAGGGCTGCTTAGACTTAGCTTTCCACTTGGTGACGTAAATGGAGCAGAGACAGTCTTGTGAATGGACAAAGGGTTGTGAGACACTTCATTTTCAGTTCTGTGGAAACAATAATTTAAAAAGGTATTTCGTTTTGTCCACTTATTTTGCAGGATTAGTCTCAGTACCTCTGTACAATCAAGAAATAAAAGCCCTGTTTAACATGGCAAAAATCAAAGCCAATCATTTAACACAAATTAGATTTTTTCATAGTTGAACAGAAATTTGCTTTCAAGATCATTTTCCTGGGTCTTTGTCTTAACTAGGGTTAGTTCAAACTTTTTTTGGGTGTGCAGGGGGGTTTAATGTAGATTTAGAAATAAGAGCATGTTCAGTTTGTTGCATTTGGAATCATCAAGCATAAACATGTAGGATTACCCTAGTATTATTCTGATGGATCCAAAAATATTTAATCACTTATCCAACACTTTTTTTTTTTTTTTAATAGCAAATTGCAAATATCCTTATTGTATGTGAGGTTTTAATTTCAAGCATAGTTGGGACTTTTGTTGTGTTAAATATGTTTTCCTACAAAATGCATTGTGAAACTTTATTGGTGACTTCCTTGTACATGAAGAAATCCATGGTTACATCGGCCTAATAAACACAACTGTACACCTTAAACCATGTGCTACAACATACTAGTACTATGTTCATATCGATGACAGTTTGATGCAAACTAACCTTGTTGGGAGTTTTATGGTGGATACACTTGTTCTTTCTTCATGGTTATGGAGCGACGAATACCTTCTATCCCCAGGTGAACTTAGGTCAGAGCTGTAGCTGAGTTCTTGAGATTTGTCGCCAGTGCTGCTCTCACTATTGTAGTCATTATTATCCACGTTATCAGAATCACTATTGCCACTGGTACCACCGCCTCTTGGCTCCCCATTTATTTTATTTTTATCTGCTTTTTGTTGAGCTAGAGACATATGCTGGTCTTGCATAATAATTTGTGTGTTTGATGAAGTATCTTTGGTTTTATTTTTCTTATTTTTTCTATTTGTGCTTGGAGTTGTTACTACATTAGCTCTTTTCCCAAATACATTTGTAAAAGTTGCTGAAGTTGCAGAGATACCAATTGTTGTTGTTGTAGTTGCACTTGGAGGCTCAATTGGGACGTCTTCCTCCACTAAAGGAAAGTCAAAAAAAAAAAGAAAAAAGTCTCATTTAGTCTTCAAACATGGAAAAAGAATATGCTTAAAAATTGTACCTTAAATATTTTCAAATAGTGGAAATCCTCTATGAGACAAATTTAGCTATTTCAAAATATCAGGACGCAAAAGTAATAAAAATATAATAGGCTCAAATTATATTTTTGGTGGTGAATTTATTCAATACAAGTCCAGGGAAATTCAATTGTATCCAGCTCAAATGAACCAATAGGTTTGCAAATGTTGATATAGGTCTATCAATTTTGTGCATAACATTCCTTTTTGTAATCAGTCACACTTATTCTTACCATCATAACTATGTTGCATTTTTCTCTCTATGAATGTACTCAATACTTCAGAATTTGCAGTTTTAACAGTTTGTATTGCCTTCTTACCCTCTACATCATTATCATCCTCATCTTGAGGGTCATATAGCTCGGAGGGCTTGCTATCTTCTTCATCATCCTCTTGTTTCTTTTTTTGCTCCTCCTTTTTCTTTTTTCTTTTCTCTTTACGCTTTTCTCTCTTTGCTGCTAGAGCTTGTTTTCGACTTTCTTCTCTGGACTTAAAATAATAAATAAAAAAAAGTAGTTTAAAGATAAAATGTATAAGTAAACAGGTTGATATCGAACGTGTTTTTATATTATTATTTTTTTAAGTCAGAGTATTATTATTATTATCATCCTTTGTTTTACTTTTTCAATCTTACCCATACATCAAAAACAAATATGTATTGCATATAGTACAATTTAAAAACAGGACACCCTCAGAGAAAAATGCAAGTTGAATCTTATGAGCAACCACAAAATATGACTATTTGTTTGTTGTTTTATTTAATACATGGATTTGCTGGTTCACTTATGGGTTCCCTTTATAACTAGTGTTCTAGAAAATATGGACTCTGCTTTTGAAGCCCTTATTAAAAAAAAAAGTCCCTCAAGTGATAGTGGGGTTTCAGGATTAAAAGGATAGATTTTGGCCACTATAATTTGCTTTTTAATAAAGTATGCTATATGCACTATAAGTCATTTACAAAGTTAATTGGACTTGTGTGGGGCAGGGAAGCATAGTACCTTTTCCAAATCGAGTTCTTTGAGCAGGATGCTTGCATTCTTGTTTGCCTCTGCAGCTTGCTGATCTTTTGCCTTTACAATGGTTTCCATACACTGGTGGCATTTTTTCAGTAGGTCCTATAGGTTGCAGAACAGACATTTTTAAACTTAAACTACAACACAAAACTCAGAAAAAATAAGAAATTTCAATATATGTTTTAGTAGCAAGAAAAGCAAAGGTTAAATATGAAACATAACATCATTAAAAATAAATAAAAAAGCGATGTTGAGATTTTGGATGATGGCAGGCTATATTCAGAAATATATACTTTGTCGCTAGAGAGACCGCTATAACATTCCACTTTTAGTCTATGGATCCTCTTTGTAGTAGGCATAGGTTTATAGAAGAAATGCTTAGGTCCCTTCCTCACTAGTGAAAATGCCCTTGCTTTAAATGAAAGTAGTTCAATAATCAACTACAACAGTATCCTTAATGGTTATTGACAAAATGTAATCAAACCAAAAGTTCAGTTAAAACATTTTGTACATAAATCCAAATATGGCAAAATGTTTGTAATAAGAAAAAAAACACACTAAGACTTACTATGTACAGCTGGATGTTATTGTTCTGTCTTAATAGCCTACAACAAAAATTAACTGCAGAAAAACAGTCAGATTTATTTATTTTTGTATTATTTTCTACTGTGGGCCTTTTATCCACCTAGATTTCTGTGGCTTTTGTTGTAAGGACATCTTTGCTAAAGTTGAAGAAAGCAGGCATTGACAGATGATATACCTTTTTGTTCACAGGGATTTGAACACTAGATTAAATTCACTAGTCTTCACAGGGACAGCAAAATGGTTAGTCAAGACAGTATTGGCAAAAAGGTAAAATAAAGTGGTCTGAGTGTAGCAAGGTAAACACACTAAAGACATAATTTAATGTCTGCATTAAGTTCACTTTAATTCTATGTATGTACTTATAACTTATTATTTTCATAATTTACAAAGTTTCTTTGCTACTGTGTAACAAGCCAAGACAGATATTTAGGAATGCAGTATTGTGCATAGAATAAAAACGGTTAACTGAAGAGTAATAAGAATATTCCAGTACATGGACATTTTTACAATACATGATACATTTATTAAATTCAGATGAAGTTTGGATGAGTTTATGTAGGAACATCAATTACCTACCTTGTCAGTTATAGTTGCAATATATCTCATGCACTCTATATCAGATGGAAATTGATTTACTTCTTTAACCAAAAACTGTACTACTTTTAGGTGACCCTAAAAATATAAAGAGGACAGTTAACAGGTGATGATGAGCTCAATACACTTGCCAAAAGATCAGTAAAATTGCCTTTGTAAGCCACACATACACAATATTGCACCAAAAGTGGCAAACTCCTTCAAACATGGCCAAAAGATTTTGGGAAACTTTCACAGCAATGAAGATCAGTATTCATCGGTCACATAACTTTACCTTTCGAAATGCTGACATTAAGGGAGTTATTTTCCTGTTATCAGCAGCATCCACATCAGCACCGGCCTGCACAAGCAGCTGCACTACGTCAAAGTGGCCGCCATTTGCTGCCAACCACAGTGGGGTATTTCCTTTTTTATTCCGTACATCAATATGTGAACCCCTGTAAAACAGTGCAAACATTACACAATATATTCTCTATTCAGGTATCTTTGAGGCGGCACCATATTTATGTACACCTTAAGGTCTGTTAAAAGTGTACCTTATAAAAACCATGTACACATTCTCATTAGCGCTATAATCTGTGTGTCTGCTAGCAAACCATTTTACTATATATTTTCTACAAGGGATACTCAGCAGTAACAGCACCAAACCAAAAATTCCATAATGACCACAGGGTCCATGTCTATTCCTACACAGGAAGCTAAAAAGAGCAGTGATCAAGGGAACTTATTTGTTTTGGCCAGTCATTGATACTACTCAACAGTATTGTGTTTGGAGATGGATTTCAAGTTGTGAATACACTACAAATTTAGCTTCAAGACATGCAGATGACAAAATTACAACAAAGTTACTTACCTATTAATGAGTAGCTCACAGAACTTATAATGACCTTTGTCTGCAGCAATTGTTAGAGCAGTATCTCTTGATGAAGGCACTGGAGGAGCATTTACATCAGCTCCTTTATCCAAGAGAACCCTTCCCACCTCTGCATAGCCTCCTGAGGCTGCTTCCATTAGAGGTGTGAGACCAGTCTATTTAAAGATAGAAATGTAAAATGTAAATTTTACACTCATTTACAATAGAGTCTAATCCTTTCCTATAATATTTAAATCTCACTTCAATCATCGGAATTTAAATAGAGGGAAAACAAAAAGCTCTAAGTTAACAGGCCGCCATAGTACAAAAACTTTATTTAAAATTAGATTAAGAGAATCTCCAATAAAGCATCACAGAAGTGATCCACCTTTATCATACGGTGAATTAAGTGTAAATAAAAAATATATAATACATACCTTGGCTCTGTGCTCAACATTTGCTTTTCTATCTAAGAGAAGGCTCACAACCTCTGCTCTACCTTGAAAGCAAGCCAAGGTGAGCGCTGTATTACGATTTGTTTCAATCTGAGCATTAATGTCAGAACCCATATCCAGCAACAGTTTAACTGCAGGAACGTGTCCATTCATTGCAGCCAACATCAGGGGAGAAATTCCCAGTTTACTACCAGTCCTGTAAACAAAATGATTAGAACTGAAGTCAAAATTAAATGATACATGTATGCACTTATAGTAGCAGAGCTGGCTTGTTACTACAGTTATCCCTTAGGTTTCAGTACAAGATATTTCCTCCACCCCCCGCCCCCCTTTTTAAAATCCAACATGTTATTGTTTGTGTCATCTTTGGCTGTTATGTAATTTTAAAGAAATATTTGCAGTATTTTCAAAATATTAACTCATTTTATTGTGCAATTTTTTTACATGGTACAGAAAGTGTGCAGGTCTGACAAGCTTATTAACGAACTGTACAAATGTGTAAATTGCCAAAATGGCTTCAAAATATCACCTTGAGTTAATTTCAGCCCCAGCATTAAGAAGAATCTTGATAATATTGACATATCCTCCAGATGCAGCCAAGCTAAGTGGTGTGTAATCAGATACATTTCTATGCTCTTTGTTTGCCCCTCGAGCCAAAAGTAAATCAACCACCTGAAATATTGTCAAGAAATGAAAATTGTTAGTCCAGTGGAATTACTACATAAAAATCTGGAAATAGCTTTATAACCTACGAAATGTTATTTTTGAACATCAATAAAATGACGCATGGAGACCTACCTCTTGACGGCCACCTGAGCATGCAAGAGAGAGAGGAGTATCCTTGGTACGTTCTGACTGGGCCTCAATGTCTGCACCTTTATCTAAAAGGATTTCTACTACTCCAACATGACCAGCCGTTGCCGCCAGAATAAGAGGTGTAAAACCTAGAGAAAAGGATGAAAAGTCAGTCACAGAGGCAACATGGCAAATAATGAATTCATAGTTTGTATCAGAGTCATCACCACAGGGGGCGTCTTGTCTGGAAAAAGGTGCTTTGTTGGATTTAGAGATTACATTGATCAGTTTATGCATTATGAAATATAAGCTATAAATCTATCCAGTGGGAACAGTTACATTCAAACGGTGGTAATAATATATATATTTTTTTGCTTACCTTTTTTGTCTCTGTGTTCAATGTTTGCACAACGGGCTATTAACACCGATACCAATTCCTCATGACCCCCTGCACAACCAAGTGTTAGTGCAGTATCATGGTTACTTTCAGTCTATAAAGAGAAGACAGCAAAAATGTTTATTAAAAATGTATTATTGTTTTTGAATGTGTAAACAACAACAAAAACCTACTCACATGTGCATCAATATCTACGGAGGGAAAAGTAGACAGCAAGGACTGCGGCGTTACATTTGCTGGGCTTGGCGTGAGGGATTGTGAAGGTATCGTAGTGTGTGAGGAGGGCACGGAAGGCACTCTGCTACTCACCGCTGGAAAATTTGCACAGAAAAAAAATAAGTCAAAATCTGAAGGTGAAACTGTATTAATTTGTGCACAATTGAAAACTGATAAGGCGGATTCAGTTTTACAACCCAAGAAAATGACTAAACCTATCTTCATAGCTACCATTTGGACTGCTGAAATACTCCTGTAGAATATACCGTAGTCACCCTGGTTGCAAGGCCATTTGAAGACCATCATTTTTAAAGACCATAATGAAATAAGCGAAATAAGCGATTTTAAGTATTAAGGGCTTTGTTCTGAAGCTTAATAAACTTGTAACTAATTCTTCATACAAACTTGTTGGGAATGCGCTCCATCATTTTAGATTACACATGAAGTAAACGCTCAGTTTCACCAATATGAAATATAGCTGTAACCAGGTTAAAATGCAAGCTTTTTTTTTTCTTCAATCCAACTATATCAAAATGTTGGGATTTGGTAACTATATCATACTTTGGAAGTCTTTTTTTCATGTATACACATGCTTTTTGGGATAAGAGCCTTTGGCTTAACATGCAATGGATGCCACAAGGTCTGAAACAACCCTGTACCCTGGAAGCCATTACTTGAGCTGTATATACAGATAGTAGGAATGCTTCACTTCTCAGAGTTGTACTGTAATTACTTAAATTGCACTAGATATCCTCTTTATATATCAACTTCGCAAGAGGAGAAAAAAAATCATACAACAATAGAAAAGTAAATTTGGATAATGTTAACACATGAATTTTAAAATGTACTTTATGGTGTTTAAATTTACAGCGTAAAATTTAATATGTTTGTTATCATATATGGCTTTATTTGTATCACCATTTCTCTTTTCTCCCAATTTGAAATGTATTCTGACTTACACATTTTGTGCAAAAGACAAGTGAATAACAACCTTACAATCTACATAGATTAATCCCTGCATAGATAATGCCATATAGTGTTCTGGTGATAGACGCAGAGAGTACACTATGGATTTTGGATGGCATTATAAAAGGTGTCTCACACATACAACATGCACACACAGTGAAGCACACATTTTAAGACATACACACTTCTGTAGTTCACAGACAACCTAGTTCCTCACTTGCCCATTTCTCACCTATGTATCTTTTGTACTACACAGTGACAAAATGCTGATAATATTCAGAAAATTAAGAATAAGGTCCAGGTGTCGTAGAAATTACATCCAATAAAAATGTAAAGAAAAGATGCATTTTCTATTAAACAACATTACAGAACAATATGAGTAGATATACAATGTAAATCATATTTTAACCATCGTTACTGGCACTTCACGCTTATTACTTTTCCTAAACCAGGCATTGAGAAAGGTTGGTAAGGAGACAGGGAAGGTACTATTTCAGATGTTGACAAATGTATCTGAAGCTTAGGCACTAGCTTATGGATTACATATAGAAATATATGCATGCCACGCAAAAATAAGTAAATATTGTAGGGGGGTGTGTGCTACTATACAAGTGCACAATCATATGTATATCGGCTGAAGAAAAAAAAATAGCGGCCAGCAGTAATCTTTCAGGAGCCATGGCTCCTTGTCTCCCTAAATGTATTTAAAAAAAGGTATACAGAAGTTTCCTGGGTTTCAAATGTTTCCTAAAAAACAGCCACTGATTAGTAGAAAAATATGTATTGAAAAGTTGAATGTACTTACATATTTATATGCTGGGTACTGCTATCTGGAATTGCACACCCCTAGGGGGGGTTACATAACAGTGGGTCAGGTTGCACAGCATCTGGGTACAGTTTGTGACTTCCAGAGGAATTGCTGTCCGTCACATGGTTGCTGGGGTGACAGCTTATGTCTCTCTGCCTGTCTCCTTGTGGGAAATTTAAACCCCAGCAGCAGTGAAGCGGGAGAACAGACAAGCTGCATGTGTAATGTAGTGTTAATGTGCTGCACAGATTGGCACATGTTAAAAAAAAAAAAAATACTATTTTCATAGGAATCTGACTACATTTCCCAGGCTGCTTTTTAGCACAGACAGCAACCCCAAATGTTTCAGCCTCTGTTTACTCCTGATCGGCCAAAAATGTTTTTCAAATGAATGCTCATTTAGCCTGGGTTTGGAGGGAGGGTTAACTCCGTTTTTCAACGGTCATAAAATTACAAGATATCTTGCCAACTGAAGGTAAGTGTTTAAATGTTTATTTTGGTACAGTTTCATGGCCAAAAAAAAAAAAATTATGTTTGCATACACTACCGATTCTCCTCTACCCGATGCATTCATAATCTAGCTCACTTAGATATGCCTTTAAGACCTCTTACGCTACATTAAGAAGATTGGGAGAGGCAGTCTAAAAACATGCAAATTTAAGAGCATAACACATACTTCGGTGAGTCTTAAACAGCCAAGCTTGCATAAAAATAATCCAAATAAAAAGGGCTCCAGAATCAGTTTTCCTATCAAACAAAAATAAAATTAAGGGAAAGGCACCAAAATTAAACCTACATTTCAGAAATGGGTTTACAGTGTAATGCCCTTCTCTTCCATGGAAATAAAAATACTTTTGGCATGAGAATACCTGTCACAGCAGATTCCCAACCATAAGATGAACTGGCAGGAGGTTATTACCAGTAATCCTTCTACTCTCAAGACTGAGAGGTTCCTGTGGATGGGGAATTTGATGATTAGTCATAACTTTGTATATTTGGGGGTTTATGGCCTTTCCCAGGTGGTCGAGATGTCGGGGACTTCACTATGGAGCTCTCCCTCAACTTCTTTCCTCCCATGAATTCTACTACCAAACCTTGCTGCTACAACAGTTTTCTACAGTTCTAGTATTGCAGTTTACAAGGACATGTATAGCTCATATGTTCTTAAGCAGACTTAACTGTATGAATAAATTTTTGTTTGACTTTGGTAATCTGTGGTAATTGTGGGAAGTTGCACTAAAATGGTTTACAGATTAACGGTTCTATTTCTACTGTTCCATTGTTTACCCTTTGGCCCATCCTCTAGCTCTTCTGACCCTAGGTTTAAAAAAAAAAAAAAAAAAAAAGAGTGCTCCAAGACAAAAAGGACCACACAATTATGTATCACACCCCACACCCATACCGTATCCACACAGCCAATCCAATCCTCGTCCTACCCAAAATTAAACAGTTTTTTTGCTCCACTTCCATGTATGAAGCCCAAGGCCTGGAAACCTTGAATAAAGAGATTGCACTCACAAAAATGGCCGTCAAAAAAAACGAAAACGAGGCTACAGCAGTCTAAAGACGCAAAACACCAAACACCTACGTATTTGCCAAAAAACACCTACGAGATTAGAAAACAAGGACACAACCCGCGCAACCCCAAAAACATTACAAACACAACAAATACAAACAACAAACACATAAAAAGGTTACTCGCAGCAAGGGGGGCACCGAGGACCTCTGCAAGTGAAGTTACACCTCCATTTAACCACAAATTTCGGAGTTTAGAGACCCGAAAATCAGCTAAGCGAGAGAAAAAATGGCCGCCGAACAAAACGAAAACGAGGCTAAAGGTCCCTAAACACGCAAAACACCAAACAGCTACGGATATTCCGAAAAAGCACACCAAACAGCTACAGATATTCAGAAAAAGACTCGCATGACAAAGAAAACGAACGACGCTACATCAGCCACATTATATACACCAAACACCCTTAGCTCACTTACAATTTCATTGCCGTCATTTTTTGACGGGCAATTCGCTAGTTTACAATATAATTATCAGTAACTTACTGACATTTGTTTATAATTTGCAATAACCAAATGTTCTTCAAGCTTTAAACAAATTTTTTTTTTTTTTTTTTTTTTTTAAAGTTACTTGATTATAGACAACTATGAAAAGGTTTCACCCACCTGCCATGATGTCATCAAGGGTCTCCGTTAGTGTTTGTGCTGGAGATGCAACCATTAACCCATCTGGTGCTTGAGTTAACAGTACCTGACTGGCGATTTGCGACTGTTCTAGTATTTGCTGATTGCCATATATTTCCGGGTCAAGGGAACTAATTTCTGTGAAGCCCAAATCACTTGGGAAATCTGAAAGTGATGCAGGAAGTGGTTGGATTGGTACAAACCCCATTTGCTCAGCAACTGGCTGGGGTAAAAACTTCTGCTCACTGTCATTACACAAAATTGTATCAACCTGAGGTAACTTTGAATAGTTCTCCTCTGATAAACAATCCTCTGTTTCTACGTTTGGGACTGCACTTGTGTGTGCACATTGTTGCAAGAGAGTTGAATCTTTCTGGGGACTGGTCTCCAAGTATTCTTTGGTAAACTGTTGCTGCGTTTTCATTTGCAACTGTCTTTCGACCTTCTGAAGTTCCTTTAAGATTTTTTTTTTCTTCTGGACTTGCTCCTCTCTATTCTTTTTTAACTCTTCAATCTTGTCTTTGTTCAGAGGTTCCCCTTGAATCAGTTCCAATGATTTAAGCTGTGCTTTCTCAATAGCACTTATCCGCTGACCAAGTTCATTGAGCTTTCCTTCAGTTTCTTCCACTATACATTCCAATGGCTGATACGGATGAAAAGGTGACCTTAAATCCTGATCAGATGCATGCACGTTATTTGGCTTCTGTTTTGAAGTACCTAACACACACAAAAAAAAAAAAAGGGGGTGAGCCAGCATGTTATATAGTTAGGTTTCAGAAATGCATGGCGTATTTTTATTTTTATTAAAGGCGAAGTAAACCAAGGCAGGCATAGTTTGAGTTTAACTGTTTTTGAAAACAGTTGTTACTATATATTTGAAAGCACAAAATTTGATATGACAAATTTCAAAACCATGTTTAAAGAGATGCATACAACCATGTGTGTTTTAAAAAAAAAAAAAAAAATCCTATATACATAAACGCATCTATAAATGTAGTTTGTTTTATTATATATAAAGGACCACTGTATTTAAAACAAAAAAAACTAAAATGTATTTAACATTAAATTAGCAGCTATTTGAGCAAAGCACATAACATTTGAAGACCGAGTAGAATAATCCATTTTGCATTTGTAACATTACTTCCTGAGTGCAGTATCATGAGGTTGTTTTATATACATTAGTGAAGATAGAAAAAACATAATTTGAAACTGACAACTGTTACAACCTCATTGGTCCAGAAGTAGCTTACTAGCATCTTGAAATGCAAATCTCTACCACACACACAAATTGCACAATTTAAATCATGGATGCCACCAGGGTACAGCAGTGGCATCAAAAACTACCCCCGACCCCACACCACCAAAAAAAAAAAGCTTAATTGCTTGCTTCATGCTTAATAAAGCCTTTGGCTAAAAAAAATAAAAAATAAAGTCAAAATCAAAGTTATGCTTAAGTATATAAGTCAGGCATTGAGAACTTCACCACTTCATGTAAAGCATTGTATACAACTTCATATTTTAGAAGAGATTATTTTTGTCTCTTTCTATAAGTGGCCCTCAGTTCAGTTTACAAGTGTCTACACAGATCAGCCATGTCAAATTCTAGTCAATATTTATTATGACTAGTCGTACAAGTAGTGGACAATTATCAGATATGTAAAAATATTAAATTGCAATTCCAAAGTTTCCCCAGTGCTTTACACTGAAATAGAAGTCCAATATATAAAAAGAAAAAAAAGTGAAAACTTTTTTTAAACACTCATAATCCACCAGCATATATAGTATAATGTTTATATACGTGAAAATATATAAAATCTCTCTCACCGGAGAAATAGGTAGAGTGCCTGAGGTAGGAGGAATCCAGCCAAGATCATAGGGTTCCTACTTCTCTAGCCCAGGTGTAAGGGTCTTTACCACATTTCATTTCGCCCTTTCTCCAGTGAGATATATTTATATATTATTCGCGTATATCAACATATTATACTATGTATGCTGGTGGTTTTAGAAATATTTTATTCAGCGGATTATGAGTGTTAAATAAAGTTTTCATTGTTTTTTTATATATGTAAAATTATGCAACAAGTGTTCTTTAACGCAGGATCTTTATATATTACATTACTGGACCAAAATTTCTATATTAACCCTTTCAAGAAAGTGATTTTCACACAATACATACCTCTTTCAATACTCAGCGGTTCTGGAGCTTTATCTGGTTCTTGGGGAGGTACAACCATGGGCAGTGTGTGCATTGGTACTCGTGGAACCTAATCATTTTTTTAAAGAAAGAAAGAAAAAAAGGAAAAATGTTACTACTGTTGTCGCATTTTCTAAAAATACTTAATTGGGTTATACTGTTATCCTATGAGACATGGGATCTGGGTTAATTTTCTTTATCGCACTAGAAAAACAGTATGACATTACAGAAAATACTTACACTTGCTCTTTGTAAGCTTACTAGTTTTTTGTTCATAGGATACTGCAGCTTTCATTTGCAAGAAAAAAGAAAAAAAAAAGCAACCAGGTATATTCGCCACATATATTGTTTGAATTTCATACAGTTCCTTACCGGAGGTTGATCATGAGATGGTGGAGTCATCTGGGACAGATCTGTAGCCGGGACTGCCAGAATGTTGTTTGGATAATCCAGTAGATAGGAAACAACATTAGTATGGCCACCCTTTGCTGCTTCTATAAGCATTGTAGAACCATCCTATGTAAGAAAAAAAAAAAAGACGCAATAGATTTAAAAAAAAATTCAATTGTAAGAATATCTTGTTAGTACAGTTTCATTTTAAATTTGCAGCAATATTGACTCCGAAGGTTAATTTCAGAAGAATGAAGATTATAAACGCTTCATAGGTGGCCATAACTACAAATGATGCTGCAGAAAGTTGAAAGACTATAAGGCAGCAGTCTGGTCATAAATAGTTATAGGGCAATTTTAACCAATTAGATGGAGGATTACAGTTTATCACAAGGGTAAAACGGAAGTTGAAAAAGTGAAAATTTACTACCTATACTGGGATTTGAAACACTGCATACGTGCCATTATGATGACAAGTCACTATGACAAAAGGCAGATCTAGTCTATTTGGAAGCTGCATCCCGTCAGAACACTGTGGTGTGCGGCTGTGCCACAGCACCACCTGGTAGTACAAAAAATGTACTGCAGGCAAAGAAATATTCCATCCTCCAACGTGGCGCAACAGAAACGGCGCTGAGTCGACATCGCTATGTTCGGCGCCGGGCACGCCTCATAGGAGAGCCAGATCGGAGGATAGAATAGTTTGCCTGCAGTAAATGTTTTACACCACCAGGTGGTGCTGTGGTGCAGCCACAAACCCCAGTGTCCGGACGGGATGCGGGTTCCAAATAGACTAGGACCCAAATTGCTTATTAGTCTGATTTCTGTAAGACTTTAAACATAAGATAATTTTACCTCATGAATCAAATTACAGATGTTCAAACACTATATACCATGTAAAACTTTGAATATGCAATATACCAACAGTATACAGCCATGTAAATGCAGGAATCACATGCTGTTAATCTGTCTCTTCCATGTAACATTATGCATTATCTGATGATGTAGAAACACTTGCTGCCTTGCAGTTCTAGAAACAGAATAGAGCTAAAGTGGCATTTGTTTATCAGCAGTTATATACACATCATGGGTTTAAAATCTGCACTCACCAGGCCTCAAATCTCACTGAAAATGTTGAATGCTGACAAATTACAACATATACTCTAAGCATGAACCTAGATTAAAATCCAAAAATGGAATCAAGAACACAACTGTCTTTTTTTTTTTTTTTACAAAAAAATCTGTGTTTTTGTAATGTTATAGAAATAAAATCATGCCCACTGTATCGCTGCAACTTTAACATATGATTTTACCTTCAGACGATGAGTTGGATCTGCTCCATGTGCTAAGAGTAGCTCAACTACAGCAAGATGACCTCCAGCGCAAGCAAGCGATACCACAGTGTGATCATTATTTGCGGTAGCTCGGTTTATGTTGGCACCTAAAAAACAAAATGGCTTTGTTTGTACATTTATTTTTAACACAGGATATAACATTTAGTAATAATCTCATCACACTTCCACTAGTCAAATATTTCATACCATGTTGGGAATGATCCTTAAAATTATCTAAAAAAACGGACCGGCGGTAAGCATGTAAATTTAAGTTGCTGGTCAACAAATAACAAAATAGTACATTAGTTTATTGAGAACATAGAGGGTTCGTTAGGAATTTTACAAAAATCCAAGATTTTTAAAATGGCAAGCATTTTAAGAACCTCTTCATAAAATAAATACACGCTGAATGTCTAAACCTTTCAAAACAGTTTCCAATTGTAGACATTACTCATGCTACTTTTGTAAAATCCTGTAAGATTTAGCCAATGATGTTTGCAATTAAAAATGCTCCAACAACAGAGGTACAGTTGATATATTAGTACTACTATGCACTTAAGGATTCCACTCATTTTAGCAAAAGCAATACAAATTTAATAGCAAAGGCAAATGAGACCTTCTGAAACGTTTAAATTACAGACAAAATGATTAGGTAAATTATGGTATATTTTAGAACACTACATCTTACATGTGAGTGAATTTAGAATAGGGTGTTGTCAAGGGACAATCTCTGTAAACTGTATTTTCGATATATAAATTACTAGTGAAACAGAACCACTCTTCTCCACTCATGCGCAGAATGAGTTACAAGGCTAGTCCCCTCCCTCTGACATTACACACAACTAAAGTGTGCATTAGAGAAGATTTCACTTAAATGATCTATGCATGTGAGTTATCCTTACCTTTGCTAATGAGGAATTGGACAGTGCAAAGATGACCAGCTCGTGCAGCTTTCATTAGTGGTGTTCTACCACCTTCAGATTCATGTTCCTATTTGAAGAGATTGTTAAAAGTAAACTTAGAACCTGACAAAAGTGTTATATGTCCTGCATAAAGAGGTATATGTATATCATTTGTATTGAGAAAAACCACACACATACTGTGGGATATGCAACATCTTTTATTAAGCCAGAGGATAAGGTCATCCATTGGAGTTTTCAAAACCTCTCTCAATAGTCAAAAAAAACGGTCAATATGTAAATATATTCATTTAATGAAAAATATATATAAAAACAAAACAAAAAAGCACAAATAAAAATACTATGCTAATGGGATACAGGCATTATAGAATAACACATAAAAAAATATTGATTTATTCTGTGTGGAGAAACTTATGACTTGCGCAAGTCACTATCAATGTAGTTCACTAAAGTAAAAAAAAAATTATATATATATATATATATATATATATTATTTAAAACACTTACTAAATCAGCACCCGTCTGGAGCAATACATCGGCTACATCTGTGTGCCCATTTTCACATGCATATGTTAGAGCTGTGTCTCCTGTTGCAGTTGTGGCATGAACATTTGCTCCTCAAAACAAAAAAACATATGTTTAAAATTCACACAATTTAAAGTAAAGTAAACGTGTGTAATAAAGAGAAACAAAAATCAAAATCCAGCTACCCAAAGGCTGTAACACTTCTACAAAGTACAATATAAATGAAGGTTAGACATTATACAAGAACAAGCATGTATTAAAAATCTAGAATATTTGATTGATGCCTTTTCCTTTGAAAATCCACATGTATAATCAGTTTCATTACCTTATAGCCCACAAAACCAAATCCAATTGTTAACATAATTTGAATGAAGTAAAAAAAGTCATACCTCAAGTGAGATCCTATACAGATTACTGAAAACACTTATTCACTTCCAGTTGCTTATGAGTGCTGGAGCCCAGACTGCTTCTGTAGTATTTTACCTTGCTCATTGATTATTATAGCATATTTTGCTTAGCAAATAAAAAGGAAGCCAAAATAAGCCAGTTTATAAAAATAATTACATGTTTAAAATACCAGCACACAGCTAAGCAGCTTAGTTAGCAAGTATAGAGGAGTTATAAGTTTCAGACAAAAAGTAAGTACATGCAGGAGTTTTATTATACGGTCTCCTATCAAATCTTCTTGGCTCTAGGGGTTACATTTTGTCCACCCCTGTACGATTCCATTACTTCAGTTGCTTATAGAGTTTGATGTCCGCAGCATCTAAAGCTGGTATTCCAGAATACCTTTAGACATGTAAACTGCCAGCAACAGTATAATTACAATGGTTTACTGCGATTTTAAGAGAACAGATTATAAGTAGGAAACTGAAATAAAATAAAATGGCTGGTTCATTGCCCCTGGCCTGTGAAAAGCTACCCCTTCCATCACTACTGCTGGCTAGTCATGACTTGCAAACAGAGCCATATATTGATGGGAACTGAGCATGATTGGTGTCATTACCTGTTAAATTTACAAGACTCATTCTTTCCAAAACATAAGAATACCTACATATATGCATTCAAGACATACCTGCTGTCAACAGATATTTTACTAGTTCAAGATGTCCCTCTTGAGCTGCTTCCATAAGAGGTGTAGAACAACCAAGTTCTATATCTGCACCTGCTTTGATGAGAAAGTCTGATACTTCTGAAAAGCCACCGCAGCATGCCAACGTGAGAGCAGTTTCTTGAGTTTCTTCTGTCTGGGCATTTATATTGGCACCTGCATATGACACGAAAATGTTAGCTTTATTTTTATACTGACCCTTTTTTTTTTTCACTTTAAGAAACAGATATTTATTGTTTTAGTCTTCATCCTTCAGTAACAAAAGGCAACCAGTTAGCTTTGTTTTAAAATATACTTTAAGATCTAAAGAAAAGCTAAGCGATTGCTGCCTTTGCTTCTTTTCAAAGCCTTTTTAAAGGCTAACAGAAGCATAGCATTGTGGAAAATGCAGTACGGTTTTACTACAGCAAATCTGCCAAATTCTAATTGACATTAGTAATTCAAATTATACACAGTCACAAGTGAATTTTGACTAAGGTGTCATTGATACTGCCTGGCTGAAGAAACACCATTTTTCTATTGTCAACTGGTATTATGTTCTTTAGATAAGAAAGTATGCTCAAGCAAACAAACTTGTGTAATTACTCCAGTTTATAGCTGGGGTGGAATTTTTTACCCAAATTTCTGGGTACTGTATATTAAAATGTGATTTCCAAAGATGTTAATAAAGAAACTACTATAAAAAGGTTCCTAATATGGCACTATAGTCTGGAGCATTAATTTTGGAGAACAGCAATTCTTTGGTAAGTAGGATTAGATATTGAACAACATTGGCTTTTTGAATTCTATGCAATATTCACTACTTTTGAACCCCCCTATTCACAAAAGGTTTCAGCTTTCTGGCATGTTTTTATGATAACCAGCTTTAACCAAAATGACTGCAAATACTGAAGAAGAAAAAATAAATAAATAAATAAATAGTTCTCAGATGGTAAAAGGTGCAGTTTTTACTGTATGCTTTTTTCCCCCCAGCACCATATGCTTTCACAAAATAATATTTGCTACAACATATGAAATCATATTGAGTGAAGCAATATTATAAGAAAACAGCAAGACAATATATTTCTTCAGCTTCCAAAATTTTGAAGTAATGACTGTACAGATGTAAAAGTTTGGAAAAAAAGTATAAGGAAATTGAAGATACATCTATACTTACACCCACCAGACTATTGTGCATAATTCTTTTAGAAAAAAGAAAGTGTATTCCTTTTTACAGAAATGCATTATAAGCTTTTCTGAACTGGAAGTAACCAAGGTCTGCTTCCCCACTGCCAAAGCAGATCAGACAGCAAATAAAAATTAAGTTTAATTAATATATAAGTTATTTTTAAATTTCGAAACATTTTGCTCATTATCTAGACTTTCAATCACATATATAGTTGTGAGCATGCGGGTTGTTGCGAAAGCTTGCGGGATCGCATAGCAAGCCCGCCGCAGTTGCTGGCAAGGACCGCCAAAGGCTGGTGGGGATGAGCACCCTACGACCTCCTACTACTTTCGGCCTGCAAATGCAAACCCTCGCAAAGCAAGGGTCCGCATATGCGGAGGTGGAGGCTCCCACATCGGCTGCAATGAGCCGCAGGCGGGACTTACAAAGGAAAATTTACAGACTTCGCATTAAAAAAATACGAGCTGCGGGACTTAGAAAAAAAAAAACATTACGAGCTTGCAATAATACGTCCTTAGCCCCCGAACCGCGCGCACATGAAAACATTAAACACACAATACACACAACAAATACATAAAAAGCTTACCCACAGCAAGGGGGGCACCCAGGACCCCTGCAAGTGAAGTTACACCTCAATTTAAGTCCAAAATCCAGAGTTTACACACACAAAAATCCCCTAAGCGAGAGAAAAAACGGCCGCCGAAAAAAACGAACAGGGGGCTACAGGACATTAAACACGCAAAACACCACCAAGCACATACGGATTTTCCAAAAAGCTGTACGAGGTACAAGATACACCATTCGCAAGGACGCTACATCATACACAGCCGCCTAGCACATATACATTAGCCGCCATTTTACAACACTAACTTAAACAATGCGGAAGTACACAGCTACCCTAAAGGCTTATCCTCGCGAACACAAAAAAACCCATTCACCGCGCACAGCATTACCTGCCTTACAATTTTATTGCCGTCATTTTTTGATGGGCAAGTCGCTAGTACCTTATAAAAATGGTTCTTTTCACATTTTCTTTGGAATCATAAGGACTAGCTTTCCTTTTAGCACAGTACATCTTTATAAAATGTAGTAAGTAGTGTGTACGTTACACTCCAAGTCCATTTAGTTCTTCCCACAATTATTTGATGAACGGAGGAAAGACCTTTGTACTAGAGTTTTGTATTACAGAGAGAGATTCCACAGACATTTAAACCAAATTATGACATTCCAGTATTTAAAAAAAAAGTATTAGAGCATAAAAACCAGTTCCTGCTTTACTTCGTTCAAATACAATAAACCATGTCCTTCATGAGCGTAAACAGTGTCAAAATATTTATCACACAAAATCAAAAGCCTTCTTCAAAACCAGGAAGTATTCTTAATACAGATGAGTCGAGGGTCTCTTCTACAGAAGACTACGCCTTCGAAATTGCAGTTCTAGGAATACATCTCACAGATAGCACTTGCATGTAGAACATCCCTTTCAGTCAAATTTATACATTTTTATAAAGTCCTAACAGTCTCCCAAGCATTTGAAGAACATAAGCATTCTTCCCGATAGGCCTCACTCGGCTGCGACCTTTTTATACCCAACTCTCTCAACTGATCTTCAATGTTTACAACCTCCATAGCATCACTATGCACTGATCAGAGATACAAAGTCCACTGATTGACCAGGTACCTCCTTAAGCTCATCCATGCGATCATATACATTGCACAAAATATGTTACTATACAATGCTAGCTTGTCGCATGCAACACATACTTTACTTGTTTGGAAAGTCTTAAGCCTTCGCAAATACAAAATAAATATACTATATGCCAAAACATTTTTTGCCCCCTTTTAAAAAGGAGTTACAATAAAAATGGGCTTTGGTACTCTAAAAGCCTGCAAATTCACAGGCTTTAGTACTGCAAGAAGAAAACAAGTTAAAAAAAGAACTTTGTCCTGGTGCAAAAGTTGCACTAATAAATATGGCTTGGGTACCCCATATAACTTTAAACAGTTTACTCCAGTATCTCTCCCTTATATTATCAAGAGGGGGGGTCCCAACCAACTCCCCACAAACTCTACAGTGGCGTAGACTGCTTTTCATACGGGTCTTCTCAAAACAGAATGATGGCTGGGTTAGATAAGGGTATCATGTACAGGCAGCAAACAAATTGTCTTTTAAAAACCGAAACAAAAATATAAATACATCTTTGCTCTAGGCCAAGGGTGGGCAAGTTCGGTCCTGGAGGGCCACATATATGCCTGGATTTGATTATATCCCTGCTGTGCACGGGTGAGTCAATCACCTTTTCAGTCATCCTAACTGACTCACCTGTGCACAGAAAGGATATCTTCAAATCTCAGCATGTATATGGCCCTACTTGCCCACCCCTGCTCTAGGCTGTAATGACAGAGACTACCGCCTAAAAAGGACATTTATGTTTTTATGCAGTGGCTTGCAAGTAAAATATGTTAGCATTAATTAGAATGGGGAAAACTATTACTATATACAGCTTAATGTAAATCTAAATCACACCTTGTGCTAAAAGAAGTGCCACCATCTCCTCATGTCCCTCACGCGCTGCCTCCATTAAAGGAGTGTATCCTTCATCATTCACTTCTTCCAGATTAGCTCCTCTTTCTATTAGCAGGGCTGCAAGTTCTACATGACCACCACAGGCTGCTAATGTAAGAGGTGACTCAAATGAATCTGCAGGCATATTCACTTGAGCACCACTGTCTAACAGCAGACGTGCAACTTCAACATGTCCATCCTGTATATAACAGAAGAAAAATAATTATATTCCCAATTGCTTAAAACAATCACATTATGAAAATGTAAATTAGAGCATCTTAAACCAGATAGCCTATAAATGTAATGACATGGCAACTAAAGTAACACATAGCAAAGCATTTTGCTCTGGTTAAAAATAATATTCTCTCCTTGTTGAAAAGAAATGTTAAAATCCCTATTTTTGTTTAAGATGTCTAAAGGATCACTAATGGCCATAGAAAAGGTTTTAATTTGATTACTTAATGGCATAGCAATAAATTCCCTATGGGGGGTGGGGGGAGCAGCAATCAATCATTATAGCTTTTTTTTTTTTTTTTTAAACAGACACTTAATTTTTTAGTACTGCAGGCTCTAACAAAAGGTGTTTGAGCTGATGCCATCCTAATATTTTAACTGTTGCCTTGCAATGACCACAGACTCCGGATCAGATCCCCTTTTCCAGAACCCTAAAACACAGGTAAAGAAGTAGTAGATCTAGCTGAATCCACTGCGCCAAAGTTCTGGATTGAGCTTTCTACAAAAAAACTAGGTAAATCTAAATTAGGATTGCAATGGACCTTTAAGTGTAAAAATGTTGCAAACAGAAATATTAACTTTAAAAAAAGTTAAATATCTATATATAGACAGGAGTAGCTTGAAGGTGGTATGGATTGTGATACTTTTCCATTCTTCTGGCCTATTATCTGCTTTGGGAAACAGTACGACTGTAATAATACTTCTGCTTAATAACTATTCTTTTTATAAACACAACTTACCATACATGCCTCCATTAATGCAGTATGCATTTCATCAGTTTTATGCTCTTGATCCGCTCCAGCCTCCAGTAAAAAGCGAACCATGTCTAAATGGCCTACAAAAATAAGGTAACAATAGAATGAAATTTAGATTGAGATACTGTTTTGAAGATTATGATATACTAGGGGGAGGAGAATGAAAGAGGCAGAGACACTGAAAATGTATTGTGCGCCTTTCATACTTTTAAGAAAACATTTTTCACTGTTAAGTTGTTAAAGAGTAGTCAGGGTCATTGGATTTTATTTGTTTATTTAAAAATTACCATTTAGTTATATTGGCATGAAAACATAAGTCAGAACAGAAGAAAAGGACACGTTAAAATGTGTGCATAAAACCAGATCAAATCTTAAAAAATATTGTAAGAATTTAATTTGTAGTGAATACTCTTTATCTGAAATCTGAAAGAAAGACTTTGTTTTGTTTTTAACGAGGTTACCCACTCATAAAATTTAAAAAAAAAAAAAAACGTAATGAACAAGCTCGGACTGCTACATTTATGTTAAAACTTTAAAAAGAGATGATTTGTTACCCTCAAGACTAAGTAAGAGTGCCTCCAACAAGGCAGAAAGCCTATATTTAAAAGAGATCACATACCTTTATAGCACGCCAGTGTAAGTGCACTTTCTTTGAATTCATTTGAATGAGTGTTGATGCCTGCTCCAAATTCCAGCAAAACCCTTGCCACCTCAACATGGCCAGCACTTGCAGCTTCCATTAACGGTGTGTGTCCATTTTCATTATGATCCTCTATATTGGCACCCTCTTTAAGCAACACTTTCACTACATCAACAAACCCTCCAGCACAGGCATAAGTGAGTGCAGTGTTTCCTAAAAATGAGTTAATTTCATTTAGAATATTTAAGATATCATTTAATAAGAGGTATTCAAATTCTACTTTGTTTTTAGGGGGGCTGTATGACAGCATTTATGCAATTGGATGGTCATCACACCGACACCACTTAGCATAGATACTTCCTATACATATATACACACACACACACACATTAAAACCAACCCACAAAAAAAAAAAAAAAAAAAAAACAGCATACACTAACATTACATTATACGGTGACATATTAAAAAAAAATTATAATAATAAATATATATATATATATATATATATATATATATATATATATATTAAATTGTTTTAGTGCTAGGAAAAAAAAAAAAAGGGACAGGTGCTTCTATATGAATTTAAAAACGGTCTTTTAACTCATACAGATAAACAAGTACGTAATAATAATTCTATTGTTGCAAAGCGTTCAAAACCAGGACTTACCAAGTGTCACTTACACTTTCTTTTTTTTTTAGCTTTTATTGTGAGGGTTGGGATATGCAATTGTGAATGATGCTTACGGTGATATCCCAAATTCTCACAGTAAGCCAAACCAATTACTTTCTTGGAGAAAAATATTGAAAAAGCTACTACTTTTTCAAAAAAATGTTTTCCCTTCACACTGATAATAGTCTGTTTATACAATTATTTGTTTAGAATTTAAACCTTACTCAAATGAATATACTTCAGCACTAGGGAATATGTTTGAACTATATATGTAGATAGCAAATTTAATAGTAAAACATTTCTTGTATATCAAGTTATCACAAATATAGCAAACAAATCATAACTAATCAAGATAACCTGAGGTATGCATATCAAAGCCAATATATCACACTCTAATTTATTATCATTATTTATTATCTTTATTTATATTGCGCCAACAAATTCCTTAGCGCTGTACAGGGGTTTAGTACATGGCAAAAAACAAACTTAACACCTTATAAAGAATGGAGGGCCCTAATTAATCACAGTTGCAAAAAAAAAAAAAAAAAAACACACAATTAAAAAAAACAACACTTTTATCTGGAATTCTATTTTATCCAAACATTTTGAAAAAAAAAAAAAAAAGAAAAAAGTATATAGATACAAGGGGAGAATTGCAAGCATGGATTTATAAGTATTAAGATTACTTTACATACCGGTTGAGGACTGAGCATTGACATCTGCAGAATGAACAAGCAACAACTTTACAATATCTACGTAGCCACCACTGGCAGCAGCCATTAAAGGTGTAATGTCACCTTTATTCCCTCGATCTTCAACATTGGCATGCATAGCAAGTAGAACCTGAAATATGCAAAAAAGGATATTTACAAATATTTTATTAATATATTTTAGAAGACAATTGTACACATTAAATATACTACCCAGATTTTGTAACATGTATATTTGTAACAAACTAATTTATATAGAAGTACACAATAGAGAACATTGATGAATTGTACATTATTTTCTGCGGACCCATTTACAGAAATTATAAATATACTAGCGAATTGCCCGTCACAATTTCATTGCCGTCATTTTTTAAGTGAGCTAATGCGGTTTGGTGTATAATACATTAATAAATTAATATACTTTACCTATTTTGAAGGAATATATGCAGGAAGCATTCTGTTGAAGAGCTGACAATCTGTTTTGATGTTGCTGGAGCATTAGTGGTGTGGAGCTGCTGTGTAAGCGTGATCAATGTGTGCAATGTAATAGTGTGCTTGCGCGAGACCAAACCGTTAGCGTAGCTGTGTACTTCCGCATTGTATAAGTTATTGTTCTAAAACGGCGGCTAATGCGTGGTATGTGTCTGTAGCGGAATATCCGCGTGTTTCTTGTGGTGTTTTGCGTGTTTAGAGTGCTGTAGCCTCGTTTTCGTTTTGTTCGGCGGCCATTTTTTCTCTCGCTTAGAGAATTTTTTAGTGTCTAAACTCTTTATTTTGACTTAAATGGAGGTGTAACTTCAGGTTTTTGAGGTCCTGGATGCTCCCTCTTGCTCTAGGTAAGCTATTTATGTATGTGTTGTGTGTATTGGGTTTTTCATGTCCGCGGGTTGCGGCCGATTTTTGCAAGGTCGTAATGGGTGGTAACGTGAAGTTCGAGAGGGCCGCCGCTTGCTACGCGAGCCGCAAGCAACAACTCGTATGCGCATATATATATATATATATATATATATATATATATATATATATATATATATATATATATATATATGTATATATATATATGTATATATATATATGTATATATATATATGTATATATATATATGTATATGTATATGTATATATATATGTATATATATATATATATATATATATATATATATATATATGTATATATATATATATATATATATATATATATATATATATATATGTATATATATATATATATATATATATATATATATATATATATATATATATATATATATATATATATATATATATATATATATATATATATATATATATATTTTTTATATATTTTTTATATATATAATAACCCTTTTCTCTTCGGGTTATTGATATGTGATTTTAGAATATAGCATAATTATTTTTATTTTGTTATGTTGCCATTTCTTGGAAGCCTGCATTGATTTGAATGGTTTGGCCATTTGGTTTTGTCATCTGCATATTCCATGGGCCATTCTATGAGTGGATTCCAAACTTCATATGAACTATGTCTCCTTAATGTATTAGAGTGAGGTCTCTTGTCTCCTATTCATTTTCTCCACCACCATATGTTAGCAATATAGACATACCTTATTAGATCCGAGCCATACTTGCCTTTTTGCTTTTTCTCTCTTCAATATTGAATTATTTTACATATGTACATTATTTTCTGCAGACCAATATATATATATATATATATATATATATATATATATATATATATATATATATATATATATATATATATATATATATATATATATATATATATATATATATATATATATATATATATATATATATATATATATATATATATATATATTGGTCTGCAGAAAATAATGTACATATGTAAAATAATTCAATATTGAAGAGAGAAAAAGCAAAAAGGCAAGTATGGCTCGGATCTAATAAGGTATGTCTATATTGCTAACATATGGTGGTGGAGAAAATGAATAGGAGACAAGAGACCTCACTCTAATACATTAAGGAGACATAGTTCATATGAAGTTTGGAATCCACTCATAGAATGGCCCATGGAATATGCAGATGACAAAACCAAATGGCCAAACCATTCAAATCAATGCAGGCTTCCAAGAAATGGCAACATAACAAAATAAAAATAATTATGCTATATTCTAAAATCACATATCAATAACCCGAAGAGAAAAGGGAGCAAGAGAAAAGAAAAAAAAAAAAAAGGGAAAAACAGGAATATTAAAAAAAGTGATAGAAAGAATATAAGGTCCTTGAGACTGTGAAATGATTGCTTATGTGAGCATCAGGCTGATACAGGGACCAGGTTTCCAGGACATCCAACAACAATTAAATTGGGTCACTGTCACTCAATAATTGATTATAAGGTTCGAACAGCGCATGCGCGATCTCTTCAGTGCGCTGAATGGTGTCAGAGCGTCTGTGACGTCAGACGCCGAGCAGATAATTTTGTGTGAGCATCGGGTCTGATGGGAGTAAGGCTGGAATGTAGGCAAGTCCTATGTCTATGGCTGTATTACAATAGCAGCCTTTTGTATGATCATAGGCTTGCCATAAGCAAGCTTCTTGACCAAAGTAGCAACACTCATGGTCTTTTACCACATTAATGAATCAAATGCATGTATAGACAGTTCTATGTATATTACACAGTTACAGTGGCCTTATATATTTGACCCATACTAGCATATGGAGCATATTTGCAGCACAGATCCTGGTCTGCATTAGAAACTTCTGTATATTTGTATCAGTAATTTATGCATTCTATTTAAGTTTGCTATATACCAATGGATGCATTGCACTTATGACAGACCACTTTTTATGTCCAGTGCTTCTCTACCTAGTGAGCATATAATAGTATGCCACACAAATGAGCATTTATATAATATATCAACATAGCTTACAAATTCCTAGAGTAGATAATCATATATTATCTTAAGAATTTTATTGAACCAGGACTATTTTTGTCTATAATCTGTGCTATTACCATTTTATACAGACAGGGCTTTCTTCCTTGCATTTTAGTTTATGTGTGGAGATTGCTATCTAGATCTAGTGCCCTAGCCTCTAGAACATTTAACAGTATGTTTTCGAAGGAATTCCATTAAATAGGGACTATTATAATCAATTATTGAGTGACAGTGACCCAATTTAATTGTTGGGGGATGTCCTGGAAACCTGGTCCCTGTATCAGCCTGATGCTCACATAAGCAATCATTTCACCGTCTCAAGCACCTTATATTCTTTCTATCACTTTTTTAATATTCCTGTTTTTCCCTTTTTTTTTTCCTCTTGCTCCCTTTTCTCTTCGGGTTATTGATATGTGATTTTAGAATAAAGCATAATTATTTTTGTTATATTGCCATTTCTTGGAAGCCTGCAATGATTTGAATGGTTTGGCCATTTGGTTTTGTCATCTGCATATTCCATGGTAAATTCTATGAGTGGATTCCAAACTTCATCTGAACTATGTCTCCTTAATGTATTAGAGTGAGGTCTCTTGTCTCCTATTCATTTTCTCCCCCACCATATGTTACCAATATAGACATACCTTATTAGATCCGAGCCATAGTTGCCTTTTCTCTTTTTCTCTCTTCAATATTGAATTATTTTAGCAACTAACGGATCTTTTTTTCTACAATTAAGAGTACATGTGCTTCCCTACCTACCCTTCCTTTTAATATGTAAAATAATGTTTATATAAAACCAATAATTATTTTGCTCACATACTTCATAACTCTGTAGAGGTAATTCTTTTTTTTTACATGAACCAATGTCCAAATATATTGGAACAAAAAAAAAAACACATCACGGTCCAGAACCATTTTTAGGCAAACACACAGTGTTATATTAATATACTGGAATGCAACAGGTAGGGTGCTTAAAATAGTATAGAGTATCAAAACATTGAAGCTACAAGAGAAGAAAAGAAATATATATATATATAATTGTTTTTATATGTTACACTGACAAACATTTATTTTCCTTACACAAAAAAAAAAAAGTTGAGGTAAGAGGAGTAAAAATCCTTTAGAATAACAGATATTACCAGTTTTTCAAGTAATTATATATTCTCCACATACAGCATGCATAAAAAGAGTAACCAACAAGAAGCAGGTGCTAGTTTCACTTGGAGATTAAAGAGGAAAAAATACACACTTTTAAAACTAAAGAGGTTTACACACAGGTTACTTATTAGATTTATACACGTCATATCAAATTTTAAATGGTCAAACCTGCTGATCATGAACACCTTACTCAGGAGATAAAAATGTTATGCACATTCAGCAAGGAACAAAAAAAAAAAAACACACACACTGCCAAAAGTGTAACAAAGTACGCCAAGCTAGCAAAACCACTTGCTAAAAAAAAAAAAAAAAAAAAAAAAAAAAGAAGGGGGGGGCTACATTTAAAAAAAAAAAAAAATTACACCTATATTTAAGTTTTCAGATTTTGGAATTACACAAAGTATATTTGTCAGTTATTACTTACTTGTGCCAGTTCATAATATCCAGCAGAACATGCCAAGCAGAGAAGGCTCTCACCCTCTTCAGTGTGTTCATTTACACTTCTGCCTTCATCAAGCAGCTTACGGACAGCATTGACATCTCCATCTGAACAGGCTTCTGCTAAACTCCGACTGCAGAGGATTAAAGGCTAAATCATTACATAGAAAACTATACTAGCATGTATGACTTTCAATTTGTTTGGGTAATTTCAGTGAAAGACCAGATTTAAAAAATAAATAAAAAAACAGATCTATATTTACACAATACATTGCTAAACTACAGTTGAGAACAGGCAGATTACAAAGATTTCATATTCAATTATGCTGCAGTGGGAACACAAAAATTTGGTTCTGTGTTTCTGCTTCAATAAAAAGGGGCATAGTGAATGCAGAGACTGTTTTAGTACTGACCCGGTCCAAAGCTGTTCAGCTTTAGGGTGGTATGACCCCTTGGTTCCCTGACTGGAACTGAACCCAGGTCGCTGTGGTGAAAGCACCAAATCGTAACTCACTCACACACAAAAAGGCAGAGGAGCTAAATAGGTTCTCTTCTTCGTTATACGCAAGGGAGGTACCAGTGGTTGGGACACTGCAACATAATGGGGCTACACTACCTTTGCCCAATAATTGGTTAACGCATGAAGTTATCCAAAAGAGGTTGGAAAAAATAAATGTTAATAAAGCCCCAGGTCCTGATGAAATACATCCACAGGTACTGAGGGAGCTGGGTTCTGCAATAGCCAAACCATTATATTTAATTTTTCAAGATTCACTCAACACAGGGTCTCTACCAGATGACTGGAGAAAAGCAGATGTGATACCTATATTTAAGAAGGGAGCAAGAGCAAACCCGGGGAATTATAGACCAGTGAGCCTCACTTCTGTAGTGGGGAAGCTTTTAGAAGGGTTAATAAGAAATAATATACAAGAATAGGTCTATTCAACATGGATTTATGACGGATAGGTCAAGTCGGAAACTAATTAGATTTGATTATGAGGAGGTTAGTAGGAACTTGGATCAAGGCAAATCAGTGGATGTAGTCCATTTGGATTTTGCAAAGGCTTTTGATACAGTGCCACATGGGAGACTATTGAGCAAACTAAGGGATACAGGAATTGCATTAAATATCTGCTCATGGATCGAGAGCTGGCTAAACGACAGGAAGCAAAGGGTTGTTCTATATACCACATTAGTCCAATCGGAGTATGTTCTAAGTGGGGTTCCTCAGGGTTCAGTATTAGGTCCTCTCCTTTTTAACATATTTATTAATGACTTGGGACTGTAAAGTAATGTTTCCATTTTTGCTGATGACACGAAGTTGTGCAAGGTAATTAAATCAGATAATGATGTACTTTCCCTCAAATGATTTACATAAAATTGAGGAATGGGCATCTAAATGGCAGATGACTTAATATGAATAAATGTAAAGTTATGCATCTGGGAAGGAAAAATAGCCATGCAATTTATAATCTTAATGATGCAAATATAGGGGTATCAGATATTGAAAGGGATTTGGGAGTACTTGTTTACAACCACCTAGGTAACAGTGCTTAATGCCAAGCAGCAGCTGTAAAGGCAAATACAATATTAGCATTTATTAAGAAGGGTATAGAAGCAAGGGAAGCAAATATAATTCTGCCACTATACAAATGCCTAGTACGCCCTCATTTGGAATATGGAGTACAATTTTTGGCACCACTTCATAAAAAGGACATTTTAGAGCTGGAAAAGGTACAAAGGATGGCTCTAAAACTAATAAGGGGAATGGAGGGGCTAAGTTATGAAGAAAAACTAACCAAATTAAGCTTATTTTCTCTAGAAAAAAGTTGTTTAAGAGGAGATCTGATTACTTTATATAAATACATCCAGGGTCAGTATAAAGATTTGTCAAGGGAGCATTTTGTGCCAAGAAGTTTTCAAGTGACAAGAGGACATCCCTTGAGGTTAGAGGAAAAAAGATTTCACACTAAGGGTGGTTAATCTGTGGAATTCTCTGGAAGATGTGATAGATAACTTTAAAAAGGGGGCTGGATTCATTTCTAATTAAAAAAGGGAATTCAGGGTTATCATGGATAATTAGAGAGGCAGTATTGATCCAGGGAGAAATCCGATCGCCAGTATCTGGGGTCAGGAAGGAATTATATTTGGTTTTCCCTTTGAGACGATTGGCTAAGTTTCATTTTTTTTTTTTTTGGCCTTCCTCTGGATTAATAATTAAAAAAATAAAATCATTGATTAATAATTAACAACTAATAAATGAATAACCAATTCACATATTGCAGATCAGAGGAGATCTTAAAAAGGTTGAACTTGGACTGAAAGTCTTTTTTCAACCTTAATTACTATGTAACACACACTACAAAAATAAAAGAAAGAAGTGGAACACAGCAAAATCAAACCAACAACATCCTAATGAAAACAATCTTTAAAAACAGAATACTTAGCACTTTACTAGATTGACACCATATTTGAGAGCAGTGTAGTGGTAATTTTATTTTCCTTTATTTTTAATGTGACAACATATTCTGCAACACCATACATGGGACAAGTACAAGGCAAAAACAGTTCCAATACAATGCAGATTAATAGCATGTACTGTATTTGAACTTTGAATCTAGCATACAAAGTGGTTTCTCAAGCACCTTATAAGATTAAAACCTCAAACATACAATCTAAAGGATATAGTAACAGTTGCAGACTCCAGCCTTATTACTTATTGCCATTTTTCTAGTAAATTCATGGTCAACTTTAAAAATGTAAATACATTTTCCACCTGCTTTTTGACCCTCTGACGGTGCAGAACACATACGGTGACATTTGTGGTCCTTTAACCTTACACTAATAGCAGCTTAACCAATACTTGCATATAATACATAATTTAAAAGACTTCATAAAAGATTTGTAACAAAACTATGCATTTGAACAAAACATATGAAAGTATGTTTTATAGAGACTGGTTTTTCATGTCTTTGGTCTTTGGGCAGCTAGATTTGATACATCACCAGGAAACTGTGTGGTAGGGTATCCCAACATATATAACTAATCTCGGACTCCCAGTTGCACATGGCAGTGTAGCACATTTCAGGTGTTTCTCTGGTCGATCAAATATTAGTTTAAATGCAAAATTCAGTTACACCAAGGTAACACAAATAATCAAATGTATTTTTACATATACATCTAAAAATGTATTTTTCAGAGAACGTTATTACTCTATATTTAAGATATTAAGCAATATCCAACATGGATGTAATAGCAGGTTTAAAACATCACTAGTCTTTGCAGAAAGAAAAAAAAAAAAAACTATCCTATAAAAAGAAAAATCTACGCCAAATTTAGTACAAAACGAATACGAAAATTTAGGAATCAGACAGACTATGGAGGAGATAGACATTTTAGGCGAGTAGCTATCAATGATCATATAACTAATCAATAATTAAAAATGTAGCATCACACTAACCATGATTTAAAAACAAATTATTAAAAAGGTTATTCTTCAGCAGCAATGCATCTCATAGCACAATATGGATACGTTTTACATTTCTGTAATACAATTTCCTATACAAATAGAAGATCTATATAAAAAGGGCTTATATAAGGACTGTCCACAAACTAACAGACTTCAGGCCGTAAAAAAAAAAAAAATCATAAACCTAACAATATTAACTTAATAAATCAAACAGACAAAAAGAAAAAAAATATATAGAATTTGACATTGATAATGGTGCTTTAACACTATAAATGAGATTTCATATACAATGCTACCATTATTAACATATTAACAAAAGAACAAGTTGCCATATTAAGTAAATCTACGTTTCCCTTTTTCTAATCAAACACACAGTACACGGATTCCTTCCATACAGATTTCAAAATAAAACTTGTTTTCGAAACCCTGAGCAGCTTACATAGGCATAATATACCTACCAATAGAAACACAACATTAGAGGACATTTAACCCAATACTAACCTCAACAGCAGCACAATACAGAGATGTACATAGCAATGGCTTATCTGCTCCTTGCATGCTTGTGCATGGGACTACACATCCTATGATGCCTTGCTGCACACACACTGCCATCAGAAAAAATGTTATAGCTGCCTGTGACTGGCCAATACTAATTATGAATTTTATGCTAATTTTACCATGGATTTTCAGGGATGTTAAGTCTTAAAATCATTTGCTAGCAAACTCAATAAATGACTGATGGATAACAAAACAAAAAAAAGATTGGGTATGCTTTTGAATTAAAGAGTTATCCTTCATAACTAGAGGAATACTGATCCAGGGTGTAATCGGATTGCCAAGTTTTGGGTCCTGAAGGAATTTATTGTTCGCCCTTTTGAGACACAATGTGTTTTTTGTTCTGTTTACTTTCCCCTGGATCAATTAATTATCAATCCACATATTACAAAGATCAGAGGAGATCAAAAATAGGATGAACTTTGACAAATTCTTTAACCTCAATATCTATGTAATATGAAGTGCCATTATTGAAGTTCTCCCTTGGCAACTTTCTTAGGGACAGGCATATTCAGATTTTAAAAGCCACAAAAAACTAAACTATCTGCAAAAATGTATTTTTTATTGCAGAGATAAGAGCTTTAATGTTATACATGGCTTGTAATAAAAAAAAAAAAAAAAAAAATCTGACAGGGTTGATTGAATGTGTCGAGAGAAAAAAAAAAAAAAAAAAAAACTAAAATAGTTATTGTAATCTTAGATTACTTACATTTCAAAAAGGGAGATTTATAAATTCTTACGGATATTGATAGCGTATATAAAAGGTTCACTGACCCTTTCTTTAATGCGACACAGCAAATTCCCAGTTACTGCAGAAATGGAAAGTACTCTTGTAAATATAAATTATATATTTTTAGTGGAAGTGTGAAAAAGTATGTGTTTTACGCATAAATTACCTGTGGGGGAAAAAAAGTCTGAAGTGATTTATTAACTCAATGGGAGGTGGAGCACATGAAAAGCATGGCCAGATGGTATGAGTAATTAATGTTAAAAAACAAAAAACAAAAACAAAGGATGATTGCTAAAATAAAGTTTAGCAGACTGATAATGCATGGAAGTTGCCATACTTCATTCTCAAGGAAAAAAAAAAAAAAAAAAAAAAAAAAGAGTGTCATTAAAAATAAATACAATAACTCGGACCTTTGCTATGTCACTTCAAGCATCTCCATCAATGAAGAAAAAAAATGTACAAAGAAAAAAAAAAAAAGTTTTTCTAGTTATAGAAATGACTACAAGGACACTTCAAGGAGATTTCAATAAATATTGTTTGGAAATTAGATTACATTAATATAAGAAAAAAGAAGGTTTCTTACTCGGATAAATAAATTTATCTCTATGTGGTTAGTCTTAAACCTGTTGGCTTCAATCTTTCAGCTTCTCACATCTAGGACTCACTCCTCACAAATTCAATTTCACTTGATTAAGACTATTTTCTCATCATGTGGCCTTGCTAAATTAAAAAATAGAGAATAAAAAATGTAAAAAAAAAAAAAAACACAATCAGAACCACAGACATGTTCTATAACCATTATAATCACAATGGTCTGAATTTATCAATGATTAAGTTAGATGCATGATCACAAAAAGGACAGAAGAGAGAATGCATCTTCTAGAACTCTGCAAATGTGTGCAAGGAAGATAAAGGAACCTCTTTGTATAAATGCCTTTCTCTCTTTAGGTTCAAAAGGAGGTACAGCATATTAGACTGCCTAACATTCAGGAGAGGGGGGAAAAAATCATTTTTTTTCCCCTTGGACATGAAAAATTCCAAAGACAAAGCAATGGCTAAGAAAAATGGTTTTCCAAGTAATTTAATGGAGATTGGTGATATAAAGTTTAAACATGACCTTCTTGTAACACATAGAACCAAAGTTTAGTCTCAGTGACAGGGTTCCAGACCATGGAGTGAATATTGCAAAGACCATGCATAAAAGCCTTACTTACACATGTTTCAACTTCCCACATTAACTTGGCTTCTTCAAAACAATCATAATGTGATGTATTTTAATCAACACTACAAAACCTGCCAGATTTCCATGAACCAAAGCCTAGTACCATAAGATATACATTTCTATGCACAAACACACACAAAAGGTAATACAAAAAAAGGGGAATACAACCCTCAACCAAGAGTAAGATTGATAATAAAATACCAAAAAGGCACCAGGGGAAAAAAAAAGGTGCATAAGAATTTGCACCATCTGGGACCACAAAATGCTCCATTTACAAATTCCTGTTTATGGGTTTTAAACATATTTTATAGATTTAAAAATAACTATATACAATGGGCAATTTACAAAAAACACATTTAAAATAAGGGGGCCCATAAAACATGCAGCCACCTAATAACCAACAAGTGATTTCCAATATGATAGTGTGTAGTTTAAAAAAAGTGTCCAATTTAGGGTGACCACTTCTGTAATCATGCACTCTACAATTAAATAGTTCTAGTTTTAGTGGTGAAATTACCAGACTGTCTTATGTGTAGATTGTTCCCATTAGATTCCAAATTCAAATGTGTTGGTATACACAAATCAAGGTCAATATTATGTACAGCCATGCTGATAACAGGCAGTGTATTGTTCCCCTTAATCAGACAGGGCCACAAATGCAAAGAAGGGAGGGAGATCGACCCTACGAGGCTGCTGTCCCTCTGGGTTACATGTGTGACAGGTGCCCATAAAGCTTGCACCTCACAGCTTATTCCCTGGACACTGTGGTAATTACCAACAGAAATTCCACAAAAGAGATAGCTATTCAAGACAGATAACTGTGTGTATTTTAGATTGGCAGCCTCAACACCAAAGCCTTCAAGAGAGGCTTCACACATTGGGTTATTAATATAATTGGAGAAAGGAGATGCAGACAAATCTGTTCCTTCTCAAAGAAGGTAGCACGCATGTCCTTGAGATGGGAGAACCATGTCCTCTATGGCCAATGTGGAGAAATAAGAATTGTTTTAACTTTATTCCATCTGCTCTCGACTCCCTGTAACACATGCAAGCCTGAGCTATGGCAATTTTATCTACATAGGCTACTTGAGGAACCCATCATCTGGTACAGTATGTAACAACCTTGAAGTAGAGTCAGAAGAGATTAGGTAATAGGCTGGCATTTCAGGATTTAAAAACATAAAAATGAAATTCTTGTGGAAAAAGCAATCACTCACATAGTTAGTGATGGAGAATCTACTTAGCCGTCTACTCCTAGAATGAAGATGAAAGTAATGACTGGAACACTATTCTGTGCCCACTGAGAATTTTGTGTAATCTTTCATCTCTGCCAAGCTCCTTATAGTGGCTATTATAAGCAAACCGACAGCCTTATTAAATTGCGATTCAGTAAATGTTAAAAGGGCTCTAAGCACACAGTATATAATATATATATATATATATATATATATATATATATATATATATATATATATATATATATATATATATATATATATATATATATATATATATATATATATATATGTATATATATATATATATATATATATATATATATATATATATATATATTATATACTGTGTGCTTAGAGCCCTTTTAACATTTACTGAATCGCAATTTAATAAGGCTGCAAGTGTTTTGTTTTTCAAACCGAAAATGTACTGGATAGTGTGCTAGAACTGTAGAGAATTGCTTGAGTGCCAAAAAGACTGCTCTTCGTTTCAGTGTGTTGATCTGGAGTAGTCTTTTCAGATCTCCACTTTGCTTACCATTAATTATGTACCTTAGTAGGTAGGGGGAAATGGTATTGAAGACACTTAAAAAGCATAGCTCTCCTGCTAGGCAGAATGAGAAGGATAAAACGCTTCGTGAATCTGAAAAAATAAATATCTTTTCATTACTGAAGACTGCGATCCAAATATTCAGATCTAAAAGGATGTTAAAAGTTATCTCCTGCATCATCAGGTTTTGAGGATAGACAGACTTCTTATATTAGAGATCTGGGGGACTGTGAGGAAATTAGTCTAAGCAGCCCCAGCTCTTATGCTCTCGAGCACCCATGCTATAATTTGGCAATAGTCCATAAAAGGAATTGTAAAAATAGTATAGCACAGATGCCAATTGGTCCATAGAGGCGTCATGTGCAAGACTAGGCTTCGACAAGGGAGTCAACGGCTTGTGTAATAAAGGACGTTTTATTTAATAATAAAAAAAATTAAAAAAAATAAACTCTAACATCCAGAAAGGGTGGAGCTTTTTCTGTGTAGGCCATTTCCCTTGAACTGAAGAACACAACTTGCCTTTAACAGTTTTTGCAACAGTTTGCCTCCATTATGCTCCAGGACAAGGTCACCTGTTAGGAAGCATGATTGGGGGGAGGCAACACAAAGGGGAATTGTTCACTGACCAGCCTTCACCAAAATTTAGAATTTACTGCCCATAAATTATGCCTTTTTAGGCAAGCACAATTTTTGTTTCTAATACCTTCCAACTAGAGTTAGGGGTTCAGCAGCCTTCCCTAGCATGCAGGACTTAGAAACAAAATGCCCTATTTGATTGGCTAGATTGTAAATTTACACACACTTAAGATCACTACCTTGTAGTGGCGAAGGGGCTTGTGTACCTCAATGAAGCTGTGAGATATACCATGTAGGGTCACCCAAGATGGGCAGGTCACAGCAGAGGTCAGACAAATCAAAGTCCACTGGAGAAGGAGCTAGCAACCCACTCCAGTATCTTTGCCATGAAAACCTTGTGGATAGACGCAACCTGACCCAAGATGTGCCTGGCGTGCTGTAATCCATAGTGTCATGTAGAGTCGGACACGGCTGATCAACAATACACAAATGACACTTAAAGTCGCCACATATTCATATCCGGATCGCAAGTTACCCACCCACAATAACTACTGGCCAGCCAGACGCAATTTAAGGCTTACAGCTCTATTGAGGTTTGCAGAGCTCAAACATTACGAGCCCTAAATAAGTTGAACAAAATCAATATTCCATTAGACCTGTAGGTCTAGCTTGCAATTAAGTCTGACCCGCAACTAGAAAAAGTTATCAAGTTTGTAAAAAATATTACGAGTACCAAATAAGACTCGCAAGGGCTTTTTGAAACATTTATTAGAGCTGTTGCAGCAACTAAACAATACTGTAGTTTAAAAGCACAGGAAGGCATGGAAACACATAAGAATTAATTGCATAACATCCTCAAACCCACAAAAGTACAAATTTGTGCAATATAAATCCTGGGACTCAAGGGGTTAATACATATCATGCAACCCACATGGACTAGAACAAATGCATTTGAGTGCTAGATTGAGCGCCATTGGCAGACATTACTTATTGCTCTCATTAATTTGTAGCCACCAATTGCAGGTCATGTCTAACTTCCTTGTTTTACTGATATCATGACGATAAAGTAGTTTACTATTGGCTGTGTCCAATTAGTAAATTAAGGGCAGGGTTTATGTATGGAGAATGAAAAACTCTCATTGTCTACATGTATTCTATTGTCCACATTTCGAGGGGGGGGGGGGGGGAGAACAATTACAGGTTAGAGTCAATTTTTTCTTCTAATAGGGGATCCTTTAACTAGGCTTAATTTACAACCTTCATCTATTGCCAATAACACTAGTATCAATTTACTTGAATTAGACATATGAAGCTCCATATAAATTAATAAATGGTTGTCAAACTAGAGTGTTACAGGATGTTTGGCTCCTACATTAGCTGGCTCCTCCATTTCAGATTTGTCAACCCCTGCATTAAAATGTATGCTTGTATTAAAAAAAAAAAAACAACAACAATAATCTTGAAGCAACTTTTATTAAACCGTAAAAGGAAACTAAATTTGATACATACTTGTCTACTTGTCCTGTGTTTAGATTGTTGTCTGCTCTCATCCGAGTTAGTGCTGCAGCGGCTTCATCCAAAGCACAGCTCACCGAAGACGTCAATCTCCGAAGTACTTCAGGATCTGCAAAGGCTTTACCATCGGCAGTGGACAATTTACCAATTCCTTCAGCGCATGATCAAATCAAGTTAGTATGAAAAGAAAACGCACAACACCGTTAATATCATCACCAACACCATGCATGGTTAGTCAAAAAATAATTTACATGCTGGTTAGCATTCAGATTTAAATATTCTAAAAAGTTAGCAAACTAGACAGACATTTGTAACATTGCAAAGCATTTACAAAAAACAGTCTCACAAAAGTGAGTACACCCCTCACATTTTTCTAAATATTTTATTATATCTTTTTATGTGACAATACTGAAGAAATGACACTCTGCTATAATGTAAAGTAGTAAATGTACAGCCTGGTAAACAGTGTACATTTGCTGTCCCCTCAAAATAACTCCACACACAGGGCCTCATTCTATTAGCGGCCGTAAATCGGCCGTAAGGCTGCGATTCCTTGCGGGGGTTCAGTTAACTCGCGATTCTATTATACGGCCCCGCAAGGATCTCCTTTTACGGCCGGCCGCATATCTTGGAACCGGCCGTAATCTGTGAAATATAAAAACTCAAAAATAAATTCAAGCCTGCACTGTACAGCTCTGTAAATGCTAGGGATCATATTGGGGGACATGAGGATTAAAAGGAACCCACTCTCAAGCTTGCACATCAGCCCAAACCCGAGTTTAAATTAACTGTTTATTTTCCGGCTGCGGCGTGGGCGGGTCTGAGGTGCTCCAAGCACTCTGGACATTTTACATGGATATTTTACGGATATTAAAAATAAAATATTTTACGGATTTGAGTATAGGATAATTATGTGCTATTTTTTCTAACTCCTAAAATCCCTTTATAGTCTTCTCAAATTGCAGGATGGCTTTATTTGAGCTATTTTATGTGCTTAATTGGTGCTAGCGAGACCTCTTTCCTGCAAGTAAGCTGCGGCTCGCTTTTAGCCTTGCAGAGAGGTTTCCCGGAGCAATTGAATAGCAAAACTCTTGCGGCCGTTTTAGATCAAAGGCTTTCCTCTGGCGCGAGCGGCCGCAAGAGATAGCAAGGCACCGGCCGCAAGCCTGCCGGAGCCTCCGGCCGTAAGGGAATAGAATAGGCAAATAGCTTGCAGCCGGTCCTTGCGGCCCCGCAACGGCTGCGGCCGATAATAGAATGACGCCCAGAGCCATTAATGTCTAAACCATTGGCAACAAAAGTGAGTACACTGCTAAGTGGAAATGTCCAAATTAGGCCCAACTAGCCATTTACATTCCCCGGTGTCATGTGACATGTCAGTGTTACAAGGTTTCAGGTGTGACTGGGGAGCAGGTGGGTTAAATTTGGTATTATCGCTCTCACACTCATAGTAGTCACTGGAAATTCAACACCGCACCTCATGGCAAAGAACTCTGAGGGTCTGCAAAAAAATGATTGTTGCTTTACATAAAGATGGCCTAGGCTATAAGAAGATTGCCAAGACCCTGAAACTGAGCAGCAGCACAGTGGGCAAGACTATACAGCGGTTTCACAGGACAGGTTCCACTCAGAACAGGCCTCGCCAAGGTCAACCAAAGAAGTTGCGTGCATGTGCTCAGCGTCATATCCAGAGGTTGTCTTTGGGAAATAGACGTATGAGTGTTGCCTGCATTGCTGCAGAGGTTGAAGGGGTGGGGGTCAGCCTGTCAGTGCTCAGACCATACGCTGCACACTGCATCAAATCTGTCTGTCGTCCCGGAAGGAAGCCTCTTCTAAAGATGATGCACAAGAAAGCCCACAAACCGTTTGAGGAAGACAAGCAGACTAATGGCATACATTCCCGGAACCATTTCCTATGGTCCGATGAGACCAAGATAAACTTATTTGGTTCAGCATGTGTGGCAGCAACCAGGTTACAAAGACAAGTGTGTCTTTTCTACAGTCAAGCATGGTGGTGGGAGTGTCATGGTCTGGGACTGCATGAGTGCTGCCAGCACTGGGGAGCTACAGTTCATGGTGGGAACCACGAATGACAACATGTACTGTGACATACTGAAGCAGAGCATGATCCCCTCCCTTTCGGAGACTGGGCCGTAGTGCAGTATGCCAACATGATAACGACCCCAAACACACCTCCAAGATGATCACTGCCTTGCTAAAGAAGCTGAAGGTAAAGGTAAAGGTGAAGGTGAAGGTGAAGGTGAAGGACTGGCCAAGCATGTCACTAGACCTAAATCCTATTAAGCATCTGTGGGGCATCCTCAAACGGAAGATGGGGGGGGGGGGGGGGGGGTGCAAGGTCTCTAACATCCACCAGCTCTGTGATGTCATCAAGAAGGAGTGGAAGAGGACTCCAGAGGCAACCTGTGAAGCTCTGGTGAACTCCATGCCCATGAGGGTTAAGGCAATGCTGGCCACATAAAATATTGACACTTTGGGCCCAATTTGGACATTTATGTACTCACTTTTGTTGCCAACTGTTTAGACATTAATGGCTGTGTGTTATTTTGAGGTGACAGCGAATGTACAGGCTATTCATTTACTATGTTACATTGTAGCAGAGTATCATTTCTTCAGTGTTGTCTCATGAAAAAATATAATAAAGAACTTACAAAAAAATGTGAGGGGTGTACTCACTTTTGTGAGATACTGTATGCTTTCATCTGATATAAACTTAAAATGTAGTGGGGTAGGGGTCCAAAAAATAAATTAGAAGCCAATTCTATACAGATACCCTACTGTAAAACATTACATTAACCAACTAGGAAATATGGTCATTAATCAGTAGGAATCAAATTTTAGGAACACTAATTGGAATAATAAGAATGCATCGGACATCCAGTACAGGAAGGGAGATAGACAGATAGAGAGAAATAAAAAAGAGCCACCAAACATAAAATGGGGCACATAAGCCAAACCTCCATTAAGCAGTTTAGTATTTGTATTATTTTTATGCAGAGACCATATAACAAAGTGCTAAATTCTATTTTAGAAATAGGTGGAAAAAAGAAAAAGAAAACGCAACAGAATAGGCTAAGTAAAAAAAGGGTTTGCAATAGTAAAATCATTGCCCCTGTTCCAAAATTAAGTGCATTTCCCCAAAGAAATAAGGTCTATAGGTGTCCTCACATGTAATGCAACTTGTTTAAAAAACTGGAATTGTCACTTTTGAGGTTCAATGTTTTTAAAATCCAAATAAACCTGACTAAATACTTTACTAGCCATTTATTCTTAGTACAAATGTGCCAATTAGTAACAAATCAATCTTGGTGCAGCATAATTTAGAAGTTTTACCAATATACTTGGCGAATAAGATTATCACAAAACAATCCGTTAAGAAATAAAGACTAGAACAATTTCAATAACTAAAAATAGTTAAATATTGTAAATATAGGGAAAAAAATACATCAAATGATAACAAAACCAGCATGATCGCATATATAAATGCCATTTTATAGCTGCCAAGTTATGTTATTTTACTTTATCATGTACATTTTATGTTCAAGTGATAATTCAGTGACAGAACAGGATAGACTAGAAGAATTTTAGACATGAAAAAGGTCACATCAGGTAACTGGTACAGCTATCCCTTCACAGTGCCATTTGAGCCTTCAGAATTTCTGCAGTGCTGTAATGTTAATGGGAGGGATTCTGACAGATCTGTAGGTCCTGCTTTGTGAGAGGGATGTTTTAGGAACTCTATATTGCCATCACGACCTGACTGCAACCAGAAACAGATAGATGTGCCCCATTAGCAGGTATCTGTCCCAGTGCATAGGAGATGGGAATTTACTTTAGCTCCAATAATTCTGTGGCCTGCCATTTAGGAAAGAAGTGGAGAAATCTCTATACAAGAAAGTCCAATAAAATCTGGTTCCGGTCTTCTAATTGGTAAGTCTATATATTTAGTTAATGCAACCACTCAAGCTCCAAAACCATTGTGGTTTACTTAAGATTTTGACCACCTTTCCCTTATCTTTCTTTTCAATAATGTTTTACTTCCCATACTCAGCTTCAACATTTAAAATATAATCTTCCTTTTATCAAGATTTTCAAATACAACTTTTTAGCTTAATATTTATCATCAAGAAAATATAAAAATGAAATAGCATTACATTATACACCATATACGCTATACAAGCAAAGAGTATTTACAGTATTAACAGATATAGTGGAATGAGCATATGGAAGATAGAGCAATGCCAATAAGTTAGTAAGCTACATGGGAGCGGAGGTCTAATTCAAAATCTAGATACGGTTCTCATGCTTTCAAACCACTAAGCTGTTTGGTGTGGACAAACAAAACAATGCAAATGCCAGACACACAAGTAGCAATGTACTAAGAAAAGTTGGGCTGAAAGAAACACATCAAAATGAGTGCTTTTCATACCTTTTTCTTTTTTTTTTTAAATCACAAAACAATTATTTAAAGTGACAGTAAAGATCCCAGTTATTGCAATAGAAAAGACATTTTTTAAATAAAATTGCAACTGGTTAAAAATGTTGAGTGAAAGGGTTTGATAAAAGTTGGGTATTCCAAGCATAAAATGACATGGAAAAGTTCTCCGACTCTCCTAATAAGTTTAACCCATGTGATTAATTCTCTCAGTGGGAGGGGCGATAAACCACATCAGCATGCCCAGCTAGGAAACCTATACATGAAGATCAGAATAAGGCCTTATCATGTTTGTATTTCTGCATGTATTGGTATACAACCTGGGAATGCTCATGTTATTGATCATGCCCCATTATGAGAGATATAATTATGTGAAAAACCAATGAGAACAGGGGGAACTGGTTTATGGAATGTATTCTTTAAATTAGCCAAGCTAAATTATCCAATTCTTAAACTCAACAACCAATAGCAATCATATTTATAAGTATATTTTTCATTTCAGCAATAACTAGGACCTTTGCTTTGCCATTTCAAGTTAGTATCTACATACAAAGAGTTATCATGCTGTAGCTCACACTTAACTCTGTGCATAAAAAGGCCAAATTATGTTGTGCGCAGGTTATTAAAATTGGTAAAAAAAAAAAAAAAAGAAAATCACTATTAAGTAATTTTCCTTTCAAAAGCAAATGGGATATTTCATATTCTTGCTAAACCTCTTAAGAAATATTTCTGTATACATAAAGGCAGAAAGTTTTTTTTCTGAAACCAATCTGCCTATTTAGTAACTACCCATACATCTACATGGCATATTTAGAGTGCCAATTCTATACACATGCACAGATTAATGTGGCACACTGCTTTCAGCAAAATATGAATTTATGCCTTAAAAAAGGGAAATTAGCACTCCAACAAGTTGGTTTCATCTTAAAATTAAAATGCTTTAACAAGTGTCTATACATTGAATCTTATCATATACAGCAATTTGGGAGGCTCAATACGCAAATTTGTGGCTCTAGTTTTGGAGGGGGGCGATATTTTTGTAAAAATATTTAGGAGCAATGATTATTAGTAAATTAGATTATATGCTGGTTGCCAACTAAATCACCTTTAAAATTAGTGGAGTAGTTCAAAGAAACATGTACATAGTTCCTGGCTACCCATAATTCTAGTATCAGAAAGCAGACTTTGGAGCAAAGGTTAGATCACAACTCAACAGATACTGGTTCTTTTTTTTTGGGGTGGGGGGGGGGCATGCCTAAAAGGGTTACAATAGCATTATTATTTTATGGAAGAAAGGCAAAAAAAAAAAAAAATTACATACCTGCTGCTTCTAAGAGAGCTTCTAAACGTGCTTGTGTTTCAGGATCAACTGTTCTGAAGTCTGCTCCTTCTGCGGCTGTTGATAAGAACAACTCTGATGCAGTTTTAAGCACTGGATTATCCAAGTCCTCTTGGTCCAAAATAAATGATTCAACCTTGAAAAAAAATGGTTAAAAAAAAGTCTGTGGAGATTCAGTTATAGCCAAAAGTGCTGAATTTTCATGTATTGCAATTTAGAAGTTTGCTTATTAGTCCGAATGGTGTATTTAGAGAGATACATGTGGAATGACCAAAAATGTTACAAACAAGAAAGAAAGAAATAAAAATGTTAAGAGCCATGGCTTTTGTCAAAGCCCTGAAGTAATATGCTGCCATAACATGTAATATACAGATACAAAATATCACTCACTGCTTCATCAACTTAATTTTGCTGAATTAATTCTGGTAGTTCCAGCTGCTGTGAAACATTCGTATTACACTGCAGATTTACAAATTTAAAAAATATATAATCCACACTTATTTAAAAAAATAAATAAATACATATGCCTTGCAAAAGTATTCACCCCCCTTGGCATTTTTTGGTGTTTTGTTGCCTCACAACCTGGCATTAGCATGGATCGCTAGAAGACTTGCATCATTTCACTTAAAGAACATGCCCACAACTTTGAACTTTTTTTTATTTATTTTTTATTGTGAAGCAAAAAACAAATAGGACAAAATAACAGAAAAAGTAAATGTGCATAACTATTCACCCCCCTAAAGTCAGTACTTTGTAGAGCCACCTTTTGCAGCAATCACAGCTCCAAATCGCTTTGGGTAAGTCTCTATAAGCTTGCCACATGTTACCACTGGGATTTTTGCCCATTCTTCCTTGCAAAACTGCTCCTTCAAGTTGGATGGTTTGCGCTTGTGAACAGCAATCTTTAAGTCTGACCACAGATTTTCTATTGGATTGAGGTCTGGGCTTCGGCTAGGCCATTCCAACACATTTACATGTTTCCCCTTAAACCACTCAAGTGTTGCTTTAGCAGAGTGTTTGGGGTCATTGTCCTGCTGGAAGGTGAACCTCCGTCCTAGCCTCAAATCACGCACAGAGTGGTACAGGTTTTGCCCAAAGATATCACTGTATTTAGCACCATCCATCTTTCCCTCAACTCTGACCAGTTTCCCAGTCCCAGCTGCTGAAAAACATCCCCACAGCATGATGTTTCACGTGGGGATGGTGTTCTTTGGGTGATGTGTTGGGTTTGCGCCAGACATAGTGTTTTCTTTGATGGCCGAAAAGTTTAAAAAAAATAAAATAATAATCTCCCACATGCCTTTTGGCAAACTCAAAACGTGCCATTTTGTTTTTTGCTGAAAGTAATGGCTTTCTTCTGGCCACTCTGCCATAAAGCCCAACTCTACGGAGCGTACGACTTATTGTCGTCCTGTGTACAGATACTCTAGTCTCTGCTGTGGAGCTCTGCAGCCCCTCCTGGGTTACCTTAGGTCTCTGTGCTGCCTCTCTGATTAATGCCCTCCTTGCCCGGTCTGTGAGTTTTGGTGGACGGACCTCTCTTTGTCGGTTTGCTGGTGTGCTGGTGTGCCATGTTCTTTCCATTTGGTTATGATAGAATTGATGGCGCTCCTGGGGATCAAAGATTTGGATATTTTTTTTTTTATATGACCTAACCCTGCATTGTACTTAACAAAATTGTCCCTTATTTGTTTGGAGAGTTCCTTGGTCTTCATGGCAGTGTTCTGTTAGTGGTGCCTCTTGCTTAGGTGTTGCAGACTCTGGGGCCTTTCAAAAAAAGGTGTGTATATGTAATGACAGATCATGTGACACTTAGATTGCACACAGGTGGACATCATTTCACTAATTATGTGACTTCTGAAGGTAATTTGTTGCACCAGAGCTTTTTATGGGCTTCATAACAATGGGGGTGTATACTTATGCACGTGCCAAATTTCTGTTTTCCATTTCAAAAAAACAGTTTTATGAATATATTTTTCTTATTTCACTTTACCAACTTAGACTACTTAGATTATCAAAACATTGAACTTAAGGCTGCAATGCAACAAATTAGGTAAAAAGACACGGTGGGTGAATACTTTTGCAAGGGACTGTGTAAATGTATGCATGTATACACACACAAACACACGTGTGCCATTAGGACCAATTGTTGCTTTTTCTATTAATCACATTATTTGCTACAATAGTAAATTCACAAATCATGCAGGGTGTTAATCTTTGACTGGTGCTTAACCACCTGTATCGCACTACAGAATAGGTTGGCATGTTACAAATAAAAAGGATAATCATCAAAATGTGGTGTTTGTTTGTTTTTGTTTTTTTTATTAAATTTAGTTAGTTAAGTCTCATATAATTTCAGTTAGCGACACAGACGGCCCCAGTTATTGAAGAAATATGTAACATGATTGCAGTTAGTTTTAGTTACAAATTCTAAGTTTAAATGCCATAAAATGGGTGTAGGAGCTATTTTATGCATAAATTAACTGAAAGATCCATAATTTGCTGAAAGGGCCTAATCAACAAGAATTATTTAAGATTAATAATCGGGGTAACAAAGTATGCCTATCTGGAAAAACCATGATAATGGCATGAAATATTTAACAAAGGAGCTATTTATATTTATCGATGAAATATCTCTCTCACTGTAACCGTTTTTAAATCGCCCATGTGTATCATCTTTAATACTCCCAAAGCTACTCTTAATTATTTACTGTTGATTAGGCCATTACCTCAAAGGGTGGATCTTTCATTTTAATAGAAAAATAACATCTGCAAAAGATTTTAAGGCATACATTTTTTTTTATTACGACCAATTGTAACCAGTTGTCTATTTTTTTATGTGTTTTCATTTATTCAATAAAAGTGGCCTTTTCTGTGTCATTTGAAATGTTGTCATCTAGTATAGAAAAAAAAACAAAGGTCCATAAAAGCAGACAAATCCCATTTTACTTCTGCTTTAAAAAAGGTGTATGAACAGAACATGGATGGTCCAGCTTGTCTGGTCAGTGCTGAATAACTATCATAACAGTTTGGCAAACATACCCAAGCATTGACAAGATATTGACATGACCTTCAAAGCATTGCCTTAAGGGAAATATGACACCCCTCAAGTGCGCAGCATTTTTTTTTTGAAGCTAAGCTGTTTAGGGAGCCACAAATGCTATGCAAAATTAAGCAAGTAGTTTTACAGCAGAACCTTATGGGTAGTAAATCTAGGATATTAATGTGGGGCACTCGATTCCACAGGCAGACTAGTCCTCTTAATAATCAGGTCTATTCTCAAGTGAACTTTGATTTATATTAACACACCTGACAATTCATCAATATCCTAATATAATCCAAATGATGGGCACCATGGAAAGTTGTACTAAATAGACATATAGTGGGCGACAGGGGTTGCAGGGGCATGTAAACGTGCCCAAATATGGTATACAAACACAGTAGTAAACTTGCATGTTTATATACAGTAAATTAAAATGGGATTTAACCAAGGCGGTAAGGACCTTTCTGGAACACGCAATAGACACCCTATCATTTGAGAAGTTTAACGGTTACGGTTGGAATTTTATTGTCTTGATAATTTACTGGACCCTAAACTGAATGCTCACCCATCTTTAATTAAACACTGCTGTCATTAATAAAAATGTCAGTAAAAAGGAGAAAGCAATACCAGGGAACTCATTTTACCACACTATCATTATTGGTGACAGGAGCCCCTCTGTCCACTTGTTTGAGTGGACTCACTATGCTACCCATCGAATACTATTTTTTCCACTACAGAACAAAAACCAAAATAGGTTTCACTTTGGCCTCTATTAAAAAAAAAAAATAAATAAATAAATTATATATATATATATATATATATATATATATATATATATATATATATATATATATATATATATATATATATATATATATATATATATATATATATATATAAAATTTTAATAAAAAAAGTCCAGAAGTTTTTTTTTTTTGGGGGGAGGGAGGACGTAGTGACATGTGGCGATTGTTATAACAATCACCACAAGTCACTACGTCTTACTTAAATCATTTGAAGATGCAGAATAATTTCCAGACAGATATCCCCATGTCTCAAATGTTTAGAAATATAGCATAACTGATCCATGTGAAAAGAATTAATATTTTAAGAAAAAATTTAATATGTACTAGATAGACCATCAGAGTAGATAACAGTTTTGAGATCTAACTATGCACCAAAATAATATTAAATTGTGATTAGCTTTTTCTTTACCGGGTGCCATTAGCAGTATGTAGCACATTATTCCTAAATATAAAATGTAGTCTGGTATAGCAGACAACTTTTTAACCTATAGAATCTGCTCTTAGTGTTTTATGATATAGGAAGCTGCCTATTCATTCAAGCAATATGTAACGAGCTACAAAAGGGGGGATACAATAGCGGGCGGTAGTTACCTGTTCAGAGCGTTATAAAGACAAGGAAGTTTATTTTAATAGTAAAGCTACATAACATATTGATCTGTCTGTCCAATTAACCGATCAAAAAGAAAAAAATACTTTAACTGGTAAATGAAGTCGATTTGGTCGCAACAACAAAAAAAAATGAAGTAGTTTTATAAAAAGTATTAGGTTTTGTGTGTGCCAACAGTCGGTCTACATGAAATAAAAAATTATCTTCAGATGGACTCATTCTCTACTGGTGAATCTTTTATACTTTTCCAGATTCACATGAACTGCTTAAAACTTTAGGCAGCTATAAAACATAACATTTTATAAAAAGCAGTTGCTGATACCCTTTTAATCGTAGATAAATTCTAGAGATAAATACTTTGAATCAGAAAACAAGCCAAGAGCCAATTAAGGTGTTTTGAAAGTTAACACTGCCATACTATTCTAAAACATCAACAGCCTTATTATATTGCGATTCTGCAAATTTAAATGGCCTCTAAGCACATAGCATATTTTTTTGCAGAAGTTTTTAGTTAGCGAAGACCTTGCTTTTGGATAAACGTTCACTAAGAACTTCTGTAAAAAAATATATATATATGCTGTGTGCTTAAATAGAGGCCTTTTAAGTTTGCCGTATCACAATCTAATAAGGCTGCAAGTGTGTCAATATGGGAACTAACAACATACTTATAGCAGGAACACTTATGTTAAAGGCATGAAAGGTAAAGATTGCATGGGGAATTAAGTCTGGCAGTCCTGCCTAGGTTACAGTCACATCTGGCTGAGGATGACCCATGAAATCCTACACAGTTCAGAACAAAATTTTAACTGAAAATTCCAGGCTTAATTCCTGCACCTAATAATCACTCTAATAGTCTTACGAATGTTGGTCACGTTAGCAATGTTTGTCATGCTATTGCAGCACTTGCATGGCGAGGGACGCAGTTGCAATGAGTGCCAAAGGTGCTCATCGCGAGGCCCACAGGACTTGAGAGCCTTCTGTGCTCATGTCTACACTGTTTTCACGTCAATGGCCACGATCACAGACAAAAAAACGGAGCCCTTTGCCGCTGATCACGAGGCACGCAGTTTACGAAATTGACGGCCAAAATAGTTTCAAGCTTGTAAATACAGACACCGCCAAAAAATTACGAATAAAAAATAAAATACACACACACACAGCACAGGGGGAGAGCTAGGGAGCCTGTGGGTGAGGTTGCCAGTAAATTTGAGGCATATTTGCCGTTTTTCTGCGATCCAAAAATCTGCTAAGCGAGAAAAAAAATGGCACCCGAAAAAAAGTAAACAGATGAAAACGAGGCTGAAGGCAGTAAAAACGACCCCAATGACAGCAACACTTAACGCAAGACCGTAAACACGATCACAAAGCCAGTAACACTTAACCAAACAATGCAAGCAACGGCGCTCATCGCGAGCCACGCAAACTTGAGCAGAGACACAGAGGAGAAATACACAGGGGAGGGAGAGGGTGGAAAGAGACTCAGGGCTGAGAGACGGAGGAAAAGAGACACCGCTCATCACAGGGCTTGCAACGATTGCCAAAGGTGATCATTGAGAACCACAATAGTTGCGGGTTGTCAAAGCCTGCGTAAAGTAGACAGGGGGAGAGGCTTGCGATGAGCGCCGAAGGTGCTCAGATTGTGTGGCAAACAGCATTGCTAGACAAATTTTTATTCCTGTCATTTTTGACAGGCAATTTCCTAGTAATTATAATAAAGCACAGAGTAATAGAGAGCATTATTTATACTTCACTAAAGCATATTTGGTATTTACGAGTCAAGCTGATTATGGAGGAGACAACCAAATATTTCTTAGAAGACCGGGAAAGTATTCTGTATGTAGAATATACATACATGTAGCAAAAAAAATAAAAATTGTTAGTCAGAAGTAAAATTTGAGGAGCCATGGCATCTTGGCACTAAAATGTAATAAAAAATAAAAAAAAGTTTAATGTATTAAGCATTGCCCTACAGCTTAAATCTGTTCAGTGTTAACAGGCCTATGTTTTGCCAACTCACATCAAAAGTGTATGTATGTATATATATATATATATATATATATATATATATATATATATATATATATATATATATATATATATATATATATATATATATATATATATATATATATAATCTCCAGAAAGGGGCTTCATCTGTGGAAATAGTTTTAGGAGCCCAGGCACCAAATATGTTCCTATCTCTTTTGAAATATACAGAACTACTACCAAACTACATAGTAACAGTAAAACATGTTACAGTTCTATACATATTGACTATGGCCCTCATTCAATTGCGATTTGGCCAATTGAATTGGGCTCTAAATAAGCACATAGCATATTTTTTTTAAATAAGTTTTTAGATAGGGAAAACCTTGCTTTTGGATAGATGATTACTAACTAAAAACTTCTTTAAAAAATATATGCTATGTGCTTATTTAGACCCCTATTCAATTGGCCAAATCGCAATTGAATGAGGGCCTATGTCACTATCACTGATCCACGAACAGAAAGATTATAATATTTTGTTAATGACAGCTCACTGGCATTAGTGATAAGCCCATTGTCTTAAGTGCAGTCATTTACGCAAAAGACAATGGAAGCCAATGTCTCAGGGCCTTACATTTTATAGAGATATGGCGCACAATGGGAAGACTTGTTACCAAAAAAAAAAAGGGGGGATTTAATTTTACCCAAAAATTAAAGTAATGACAGGCATCTGAATTACGATCCATAAATCCTCTTGTAGGGAGCTGTGTGGTATTGCTCAGTATGGTTCTAGTAAGCAGGGACAGAAAGGCAAATAACTACTAAAAAGTGGCACAGCAGAGGTTCCAAAGATTGCATATTTAACAAAGTATTTAATAAATACTTTGTAGAATGTTATTTTAAAATAATGCTTTTTCTTACAATAAAAACTTACATTGAATGTTGTCATTTTTACTGGTTAATCACCCTTTCAGATCCACCCAATGAGTATAGTTTATTAGCTATTTCACAAAGTTAAGCCCTAGGAGCCCAGCTGAATTTTTTTTCAGTTAAAAGCTAAATGAAACTGGCAAGTGTGTGTCAAACTCAGTGGAGTAATTATCCTAATCAGTTTATATAGACAACAAAAACAGAATTTGCTTTGAGGGTGGGTCAGAAAGGCTAATGGACAGGTAAAACATGTAGAAGTCAACACAAGTAAGAAAGTGCATTTTAATAACATTCGATTGACAAAGTACTTGTTAAAACCTAGGAGTTTAATTATACAGCAATAGCTCATTTAGCGCCACACATGCGCCCCTGCATGCATGAGCACTATGTGGGGGAAAGAGCTACACAGGGCAAATCAGAGAGTTCTGAGCGGGGATGTATAGGGCTAGATGGGGTTTGGTGGTCAAAAACAGTGATATGAAAGGGGTTTAGTGCTAAGCAGGGAATTACATGGAAAAACAGAACTATAGTGATTTAGCACTTAAGGGGGTAGCGATAAGCGGGGTATACGTGTATCTTATAAGGAACCTCTGCTCTAAAAATGATATCTACTGCCTCTAGAACATAATTGGCTCCTCAGCTGCACATATTTTAAGTCACTCTGGTTAGCAAGAATAGGCCTTCTACAACCACCTCTGTCCCACTTTACGCGAGAAATATGGAGAGGTTGTTGCTGTTCAGTCATTTCCGACGCTACGTGACCTCATGGACCATAACACACCAGGCACATATTTATGGCCATAGTACTGCTGATCCACTTGGTTTTCATGGCAGAGATACTGGAGTAGGTTTACCAGTTCCTCCTCCAGTGGGCCACAACACACAGTTCCTGGTGCTTTCACCTGGGTTTAATTCCAGTAAGTGAACCAAGAGGTCACCCCATCCTGAAGCCATGCAGGGTTGGGCCTGGTCAGTACTTGGACAGGAGACCACCTAGTGTACTTGGTTCCCTCGCTGGAATCAAGCCAAGGTGGCAGCGGTGAAAGCACTGAATCCTAACCACTGGTCCATCAGGGAACCCAAGCAGATTATACTTGTACCTTATACAGAACATCTGCTCTAGAAATTATATCTACTGGCTCCACGGCTGCACATATATTTTAGGCCACTTTGGCTATCAAGAATAGGCCTTCTATGACCACATCTATCCTACCTTATACGTAAAGCACGGAGATGTTACCAGATGATAGATACTCTATGTACTGGACTGCATGGTCTCTCGTAAAATAATCTATTCTGTTCCTCCCTCTTCCTTCACTACCAGCACCCTATGAGGAAAGTCTTAAAGAGAACTTCTAGTTATTATCTGCCATGTTGTTCTCCTCTGAGGCCTTCCCAGCCAAGTCCACACATTTCCATTTCCTCTTAGGACTTAAAGGCCCAGGAGAATTTTAAGAGCAGCGTCAACAAATAGGGAGTGAACTAAATAACTAAGATGTAAACTAAAGCATATATATATATATATACACACTTACATTACTTGCAGTGTACCCACACGTCCCAGCAGTCCCCCTCCTCTCACACTACTCAGCCCCAGCATGTCACACAGTGCACTTAGTGCTGGGGTGTGTACTGCGCCAAACCTGATCTCCTGCCCTCGCCATGTGTGCTGGGAGTTTCTATAACAGGCTGAGGCCGGAGTGAGGCCCGGGGCTGAGCGCCGACAGACAGGCCCCAACACACCGCTCCCCGGCTGCACGTACTTACCTCAGACACCTCGTCTTCGTCGCTGCCGGAGCCGGTCCCGGAGGACAGCACAGCAGCCAACCTAAAGTCCAGCCGCTCGCTCCCGGGCGCCGAGTCCCCGAACAAACGGACCTTTTTCCCGATCCCAGCCTCGACCCCTAGCTCCACAACCGGGGAGCGCGGAGTCACCGAGTCTATCTCATCATCGAAGCCGTCCGTCAGCATGTCGATCCCGGTCACAGCATTCTGCATAGCTCGGCGGTGCTGGGGGGGTCTCTTGTGTGTAACGCGAGGGGTGCTGGGCTGGCTGTGGTCACTGTATCCTCTTCAGAAACACCCCGAACAGACACATCTGAACTAGCAAAGCTGCCCAAACCGTTCCCTAGCCATTAACTTCTGATCATCGAACTTGCTGTGCATCTAGAACCGCCTATCTTAAGAGCACTCGTTAGGTTATTGGATACAGTAAAAGGAAGCTGGAAGCTAATTGGTCCAGCTACACGTCACTCATAACTTCGTCACGCGCCCTCACTGTCAAGTTGCGTTTACTGAACACGCAGCTTGGGTCCCCGCCTCTCTTCGTGAGAGCCTGACAGCTGAATGGGTTAGTGGAGCTGTCAGTAACGTGACGTCACAGGTGTTACTCCACTGCTAACCTCTGTATGGTGTCTGGGTCTTGTGGTACACTCAGTTATAATGTGCTGTCATAAGCTTGTGCTGCAAGTCCCACTAATCGGGTTACTCAAATACCAGGCAGTGGCACCTCAAACTTAGCATAACTCTGGCAGCTGAGCTGACAGGTGATTGGTCTGTTCAGCTGTCAGTAAAATGACCTTAACAGTGGGGGAGGGGATCTATACAATCATACTTCTAGCTTCATAATATCACAGATAGTTGTGTAACCAATGCACACTGCCCATACACTTACTATAGGAATTATTACACTACTTTACACAATCACATCCAGCCACTTACTAAGGCACTTGCAGCTCACTCATTGGCCTGTTGTGCTGTCAATCACAAGATTTCTCACTGTTTCCTTTTATAAATTGTAGGCCTCATAATCTGACTTCTTGTATGTCCTGTAACTCTCATAGTATTAATATAAATGGCAATACTGCTGATCAATACTACTATAATTATGTCTAAGAATATCAGGGTAATAATCATAACTTAGATTTCACACTATTGCCAAAGCTGTTTTAAAAGATATTTACAATTATGGAGGTTTAATCAAATATTTTTGACAGCTTAGTATTTGTATGTTCATGAGGTAACTATATAAAGGGGCACTCACCGCAAGATTGTACAAATGACACTTTGTGTGTGTATATATATATATATATATATATATATATATATATATATATATATATATATATATATATATATATATATATATATATTGTAAATAGCAAGTTTTCAATCTTGTAGGGTGCTTTGGAAAAAGCACTTTCCACAAAGATATTAAGGTCAAAACAGGGAGCTCCATTTTCTGCCATTGTTAATATTGTATTTTTCCTTATTCTCTTCCCCTGTACAGCTCTACAGAATATGTTGGCTCAATACAAATAACAGTTAATAATAATAGTAAAGACTGTATTTTTCCTTATGTATACTGCATAGCTCTTGAGTAAAATGTTTATAAAGGATAATTATATACATTGGTACTGTGCTAATATGTTTCATGGTGTTCTTATTTAATATAAAGGAGGGAACTGCTTTATTGTTGACACTACAAAGCAAATGAACACATTCTTTCAGAGATCATGTGACAATCTTTAAGATTCAGAGCCACACACAAAGTTGCATTTGTACAATCTATGTCTTGACAGTGAGTGCCCCTTTGTACAATTACCTATCATGAACATACTAATACTAAGCTATTATATACTGTATTTTCCCATATGTAAACTGTATAGTTCTTGAGTAAAATGTTTATAAAGGATATATATATATATATATATATATATATATATATATATATATATATATTTATACATATTATACACAGTCCAGTCACATTATTATGATCACCAGCTAATATCCCAGAATAAACGCCATGTGCAGCACAGACAGCACCTAGACAGCGTGGTAGTGAGTCAATAAGATGCTAGAAGTTTGGCAAGGGTATCTGGAGCCAAGCAAACTGCAGTGCATCCGACATTGTGTGGTGGAGAATCCATGTGGCGAACATGGTGATCAAAGTGGTCCCACAGGAACTCGATGGGCATCAAGTACGTTGAATTTGGAGGCCAGAGAAGTATTTGGAAGTCTTCATCGTGCTCCTCTAACCACTCCCAGACTATTCTGGCCATATGACATATTGAATTGTCCAATGACCATCCCCTTTTCAACGTCGGATAAATCACAAGTTTTATCCATGTCGGTAATGGTACATATGTTTGCAAAATGCCTGCATGTCACCTTATATACGCATCATCTCACAACACGTGCTGTATTACATTGGGTATGCGCTGCTGGCTTCAATGGTAGGTCATAATAATGTGACTCAACCCTGTATGTGTGTATATATGTGTATGTGTATACATATATATATATATATATATATATATATATATATATATATATATATATATATATATACATACATACAGGTATACCCCGTTTGTAGATGCATTGCTGGAAGACCGAGTACTAAACAAAACAGCGTTAAACATGGTTATTTTAACATCGGATAAATAGGGAAGGGGGAACACACGACCAAGAACATGCATACACAATTTAACTTAAATTTTAAGTTCCTTTATTTTTATACTAATTTGCAAAACACAATATACTTAACACATACACATACTGTACGTACATAGAAATAAAAACTTAATTGTTGTATGTATTTTCCTTCTATCTGACAACACACTGTGGCACACTTCCTAACAGCGTTATAATGAATCAATGCGTTAATCAAGTTATGCAGCAGAAAAACAGCATATTAACAAATTAGCTGGTTAAGCAGGGAATGATGGGCAAGTGGGCAAAATCAGCGTTGAAAGGGGTAGCGTTAAACATAATCTACTTGTATTTATATATATATATATATATATATATATATATTTTTTTTTTTTTTTTCTTTCCACAAGATGCAGAATCAGTTATGTTTATGAACGAAACATTTTATTCACATTTAGCTAATTTCATATTAAATTTGTTTTGCTTTTTCATGAAAAAAAAACAGCATTCTCTGGATCTTAAAAGCTAATTTCAAATCGTTGGCATATTTTAACTAATTTTCCTTTGACACTTTGTACTTGTGATGTTGTGTTACAGCATATACTGAAACTGAATGTATGCCTGTGGCGTTATTACAGAAAATCACAATTAATATAAGCCTGCAGTGAACAGATGCCAGGTTTCATCATTAAGGTAATTGTGTTGCATCATTCCACACCTCTGCTGCTTCTTACCTCTTCCTACTCCATGATATTGCTAAGATTCAATCTGTCATCTGTATCTCTTCTAATGAAATTCTAATGCATGCTCTTATCCTAATATATTTTGCTTATAAGGCTCTCTGTCTCACAGATGTCTTGACTTCAATCTACACATAATGCTGCTGCAAGAATAAAATCACTTTTGTTCCCTATGGTGTTTTCCTACTGAATTCCACATTTACAATGCATTTCTTATTTCCTTTAAAGTGACATAATTGTCAGATCTACACATAATGTTATGTTTAAAAGTATTTTTTTATAATGTGCCTGTAGTTTTTGAGATAAGGGGACTTTTTTCTTATTGCTTTTCCATGCCAATTAATTGATTGAACTTTATCCAATCTCTGCTCTGCTGTTGTATCACTGGAAATGAGACCATTATTTCTCTACCATACATTTACACGGAAAACAAGACACCACGTAGTGCCCTAATCTAATTGGTAATTGCTAAAATGTGCCAGATTTATATGGTTTCAAAAAGAATGGAAATGGTAATGACTATTAAGCTACTCTGTATTTATTCCTTGTTAAAAAACAGCCATCATGGGCTTTTGCAGCCATGGAAAATCTTAGTGAATCTGGCCCAGATCAGGGAAAATGAAAAATTTGAGCAATTACATTTATGATGTAAATTTACTAATGTTGTGTAAGGTCAGTGCTAAGAATATTTTTTTATTGTGTATTTCATTGTATTTACCTGGATGTCAGATTCTGTGTGGATCGCTATCTTGTCACGGTGAAGGGGCTTGTGTACTTCAATGACACTGTGAGCTGTACCATGTAGGGTAACCCAAAATGGGCAGGTCATAGCAGAGAGGTTAGACAAATTGCGGTCCTTTGAAGAAGGAACTGGCAACCCACTCCATTATATTTACCTTGAAAATCTTATGGATTAGCACAACCAGACGCAAGATGTGCCTGACGTGCTGTGGTCCATCAGGTCACAGAGAGTTGAACACGACTGAACGACTAAACACAGACTAGTAGATGTCAATGGTTATATGTTCTGTCAGTGTTTGTGCACGTGTGAGTATCACTGTATATGTGTGAAGTCTCAAGACAAAGCTTATTGTCTAGAAGAAATCTCTCAGTATGTGGATTGTCCCTTTGTCTGCAAAGCACATTAATCTATGTGTTGCCCCAGAGCACATTTCAGAAATGATCTGTAGAGGCGTCCCAGGCAGGGTGGGAGCTCTTGTACTATCCACTTTTATAGTCCTCCCCTTCCATTGGTTATATAACACGCCTACCCCAAGGGGTCACAACTTTTATGAAAACAGTTCCTTCTTCTGCTTCTTATTAATAATAATAATAATAATGCTGATAATAAATTGCAAGCCTCTCCTCTCTTGTACGTTATCTTTCCTGCTTTGCAATGATCACCTTCGGCGATCATTGCAAACCTTTCCTCCTGTCTACTGTACGGGTCGCTCATTGCAGGGTTCACTAATCTGCAAGTTTTGTGCTTGGTAATGCCATGTGTCTCTTTCCAGCATCTCCCCCTGTCCCTTCCCTGTGTGTTTCTCCTCTGTGTCTCTGAAAATAAAACCAACGGAAGGATTCAGCAAAGTCCTGCGTTCCGGGCGTTGTTCGTGCAAGTGTTAGTGTCTTTGCCGTTGTGTATTTTCTTTGTTCCCCATATTTTTGTTTTCAGATTTTTTTTACGTTTTCCGCCATTTTTCTCTTACTTAGACGATTTTCGAGTGACGAAACATGGCAAATTCGGCTTAAATTTGCTTGCAACCTCACTTCCAGGCGTCCTGGCTCTCCCCCTGTGTTTTTCGATTTCCGCGGTTCAGCCGTTACATTCGTATTTTTCCGAGTTCTGATTTTTTTTTTCTAAGTCACGCTTTCCTCAACTGCTTGCAGCCTAAGTCCCGCGTGCTTTAATGCCTAAGCTGCTCGCCTTGCTGCGCGAGCCTCGCAGGAGTGCCTTCAGCGCTCATTGAAGCCTAAGGCCCGCGTGTTTCCATGCCTCAACTGCTCGCATCGCTTCGCAAGGCTTGCAGGACAATGGGCGCCTTATATGTGATATGTTATGCTATGGACCCAGATAGATTAAATAAAGTAAATATGATACACAATAGCAATACAAAATAAACAATAAGTATTAATATGATTAATTGTGTTTCAATACCACTTAACTGTATGTATGGCTACTTATCTATAGATCAACACAGGCAAATTTGTCCACAGTATATATAGTTTCAACAATAATGATGAGAACATTGGTAGCAATATCACAGAATCTCGAAGAGTCTTCTGTCCAGTGCCTCACTGAAGAGGTAGGGATCCTGCAAATGGTGAAAACAGGGGTGAACAAGAGAAGTAATGCACCAACATACAGCCTTATTAAATTGTGATTTGGCCAATTGAATAGGGCTCTATATAAGCACACAGCATATTTTTTTACAGAAGTTTTTAGTTAGTGAACTTCTATCCAAAAGCAAGGTCTTCACTAACTAAAAACTTCTGTAAAAAATATGCTCTGTGCTTATATAGAGCCCTATTCAATTGGCTGAATCGCAATTTAATAATGCTGATATTCTGTAGCACTGGGCCCCTAAAAAATATACATACAGAATATAAAAGCAATAGTATAGAATCTCTGTGAATAGTCTTGCGAGAACGCATATAGGAATATATAGTGGTTTTTGCCCATCAGTAAATAAAAACGTGGTGAATATCATATTAATGTGCTTCATGGGGATAAAATTCCTAATCTAATAATCACAGACATAAAGTACTAATGGTTAATATTTATTATTAGAAATATTGTTAAAATCCTGTATCTTTTGGTTGACAGTGCATAATTTTGAAAACATAGATAAACTAGCTAGCAGTGAGCAATATTGTTTGATTGTGAAATAAGTAGATAGGCTTTGACCTGTATGACTATCTCCTATAGATGATGTGCAAGGGGCATTATACTATTATCTTGACATCCAATGAGAATAATCTATGTTAGGTCCTAAGGTTTCACAATGAGTCTTCTCTTGAGTGGCCTAGGGCAGTCTAAAACCTAAATAAGCCCCATGGGTATTTATAATATTTGTGCTGGAAACAACAACAACATGTTATATGCATGTTTCAGGTTTTATTCAGTCGATGCATCTATTTTTCTTTCTTTCAATGATTATGTGCATTCTAATTTTCTGGCTGAACTCTTGTATAGTAGACAATCACTACAACTTGTATAATAATCTAAAAATGTACCACATTATGTTAACTTTAAAAATGATATGAAGCCCTCCAGCCCACCATAAAAGCCAAAACATTTGCTGGCAGCTCTGAAAACCTGTCTTGCAAGATATTCTGATCGCTTGCAATTCTTCCACAGTAGACATGGACTCTGGGTATTGAAATGCAAATAAAAGGTGAATGGGCATGTAGATTGAATAGATCTGTGCTTTAAAGGGCCACAGTATTTGGGAAAAAACTTAATACACTATGTCACACACTAACATGAGCAGCTATGTAAGCCAAGACCTTAAAAGCATTTTATCATATATAGCTGTGTCTGCTTGTGTGATTGGGGTTCCCATAACAGACTGCTAATGCACCCTACATGTTTAAATAAGACATTATCATAAAAAAAAAATAAAGCAGATGTGATACAAATCATTTTTTTGCCTGCTTTCAATAGACAGCTTTACTGTTTTATCATACCCATAACCAAGGAGTATGCCCAGTGACCTCTTTTCTGCAGTTGACTTGGACTTAAGACAATGGACTCAAAGCCCCAATCTTTGTGAGCAGATTAGAAAGGCTGACTGACAGCTAAAAACTGCAAAGTTCCATGTTTATTGAAGGCAAATAATTTTTTTTTAAATAGCATTCAACTGATAAAATATTAGCTACTACCTATAGTTTTAAATTATACAATATATTGAACTTTCATCTTGTCACTTTAAATACAACAAAATAGCTAATGACAGTAAACACACCAGTTAAGAGATACTTTTGACTAGAGATATATCTGACTTCCATGTTCAATATACTGTAGCAAAGGGGTATTTGGGAAATATTTTAACATGTGGGAAAAGGGGAAGTTTCATCACATATTTGCATTGTACCATTGTACCCATAAGAAGGGTCGAAATATTCCTGTCTATGGCGGTGCATGCCGGGAAGTTAATTTCCTGTTTCAGTATGGTGGGCACAGCTGTGTGGCCACTGGTCTTATTCTGGGTTGGTTAACCATTTAGAGACATTGCAATGTTGTAGGAGTCCTGATGGTGATAGAAACCCAGGGTGCCACTGAAAACTTAGACAACAGGAATAGCTGGTCATGAAACTAGGGGCAGGGATGGTTCATTAGAAACCTATGGTATGACTTTGGTAAGAAGAGAATCTACGGCTTTAGAGGTATTATTTATAGCATTCTTTAAAAAGCGATTTTCATTTAATATCTATTGTACCAGGTATACTAAATGTAAAAGATTTGAACATACAGTAAATACATACAAGGGAATTAACCCAATTTGTGCACATATTTAATGTAAGGGCTCATTTATTGCTTGAAATTACAAGTACAAAACAAAAATCACAGATCAACAAAATGAAAGACACTCATCGCACAAGTCATTCACAGTTGAAGTCTCTGAAAGAGAGAAAAACAACTTCCAGACGAGTTTCCATCTCTCCTCATCAGCAGATTTGGAGTCAGAGTCTGTGCAACTAGATATACCAAGATCTCTGCATCTGAAATAATTAGAGGAATAAACCTTATGGATGAAGATGATCTGATGGACACCATAGCGGACTGCATAAGACTGGAGAGAGACTATGTTGATTTGTTCCATAACCGTTGTTATGTGATTTACACAAAGTTACCTTTACTGTTTTCCGTTATGGCAAAATTGTAAGTTGTATCCCATAATAAATGTATCCCACCAAATAAGAGGCATATAATGTTTCTGTTCTATAACTCTGCGAGTTTTAATCCTGCAAGGTGCTTTAGGGAAAGCGCTATGGACACTGGATTCCAAGCTCAAAGACAGGGCCATCCACACTTTGCAATGTGTGAATCTTTAACTTGTCATTGCCTGTAACTTAACTTATGTATAGCGCTACGGAATATGTTGGCGCGTTACAAATAAACAATGATAATAATAATAATAACTCCTTAAAACCTATGATTCTTTTACTGCAGGAGACTTATTTCACTAGACAACTTCTCCATAATTTCACAGATTTCTTTCTGTCCTCTAACACATCCAAAATTAATAGTACAGCAATACTTCTGCATAAATCATTAGGAGTGAAGGTTCAGTATATACACAGAGATAAAGATGGGAGAGATATAATCTTGGTACTAGATATAAAAGGTCAAAAATACACCTTCGCATCGAAGTACAGGAATACCCGGCTTAATGATGTAGATAGGTTCCAACCGCTATGAGTGTTAAGCAAAACAGCGCTAAACGGGGCAGTTTAAAGAAACAGTCCAAAAAAAGGTTCCAGGGTCATCCTCCTGCCTCGGTTTTTTGGCCACAAATTGGTCAAGGGTCATCTGTCAATGTTTCTTGTGACTATCTACCAGATGCTGGTAGCAAGACAACCCTCCCAACACAATGCGCCTTGCATTCCTGCTCCTAGTAACATCAGGATAATTGGCCACCAGCTCATCCATTATGTCATTGACCTGATGCAATGCCCTGTTTAGGAGCTCAGAAGAAAGTTGTTTTGGAGGCCCAGTGTCCAAGTTGCTGGTGTCCTGAGGTTCCTGTTTGACCTGTTCGGGGAGTTCTTCAAGGTCCTCATTGGTGAGGCTCTCATCTGAATCCTGGACAAAATGCTCAATGTCCTGAGCATCTATGTCTCCCAGTCCAGCCGTGGTCACAAGGTCCACTATCTCCGCTAAAATAGGCTCTGGCAGTTGCACATCCTCACACAGCTCTGGCCAGATCTTTTTCCACACAGCCTTGAGGCACTGCTGTGTCACCTCCTTCCAGGAAAGTTCAATCTTGGAGACAGCCTTCATGATGTGGTACTGCTTCCAGAAGTCCAACATTGATAGCTTGTCCTGGCGGTCCATATGTTCAATCAGCTTGCGGAATGTGCGGCGGAGATAGTAGGCCTTCAAGGTGGCAATCACCGCTTCCAGAAGAGCCTGGTCTCATCCACATTGAAGACAAGCTCTGGTGGATAGCTCCCTCTTTCCACCACATTCTTTAAAGAGTCTGGAAAGGCCGCACAAGCCTCAGTGTCCGCACTTGCCGCCTCACCAGTGATCTTAATATTGTAAAGGTTGTACCTTTTCTTAAAGCAGTCAAACCAACCTCAACTTGCTCTCTGTCACATCTGGATCTTGACTCTGGATGTGGGCGTAAATGCTCTTCGCCTTCTCCATCACGATGGCCTGGCTTAGAGGCATGTTATGCTCCAGCTCGTCATCTTTCCAGATGGACAGCTTCTCCATCTCCTCAAGGGCGTAGAACCTGGAATGGGTGATCTTCTTGGCCGAAGAAGCAGTGATGATCGTCACTGAAGTGTGGATCTTTTGCTTGTTTTTGAGGATAGTGTGGATGGTGGAGGTAGGCAAATGGAGATCTGCCCCGATATCCACCTGGCGCTCTCCTTTCTCCTGGGGTCCAGCACTTGAATTTTTTTTTTTTTTTAAAGTAATTTTTATTAGGCAATGGTAAATCACATCACAAAGAATATACATTCATATCCAGTAGGTACAACTTTCACATATAAAAAATTCATTTTGTACTCAGTATCTGCAAATCTAGCTCAAGTGTTTGGAGTATCAAATTGTTAGATTATTATTTTCATAGTACCCTCTCCGGGGAGCCATTTGCCCAAAGCCTATATTTAACTTTTTTTTATTTTTTTTATTTAACATATCATGGTTTCTCCAACTTATAACCTTAGTACAATCCAATTCCCAACTGGGGAAAGGAATAACAAATAAAAAAACAATGAAATAAGTAAATCAATAATTAAATAAATCATAGTACAATTCTTTCACAGATTAACCAGGGAGAAAAAAGATGTTGTCCAGTATTTCTTACCCCGTCCACCTCTTCCAGGGCCATCCACCCCCCAGACTTCACCTATTACTTAACAGCTTTTGCTGGACTCCAGCGCAATACTATCGGGATCCATTAACCATGGAGCACAAATATCCATAAACTTAGGGACTGAGTCTTCCAGGAGATGGGTTATTCGCTCAATGATCAAAATAAAATTTAACTTCTTCTTCACTGCCTGCAGGCTCAAGTTTGAGAACTTCCACTGTCGAGCAATATGGCTTTTGGTGGCCAGCATCAGAAATTGCAGTAACCCATTCTGGTGAGATGTTAGAGCTGGATAGGCCCAGGAGGGAGACCTCCATGGACTTGCGTATTTTAATTTTAAATATTTTCGAAGCTAACTTAAATACTTCTGACCAAAGTCCCCTCACCTCAGGACACAACAGTTTGGTCTACAGTGTATCCCAGGTCCTCTTCCCATATTTGCATATATTTTGTTTTTGGTGACTTTGGAGTCTCATTAAATGCATCATATAATAAGCTTATAATATTACTCGACAGTGGAAGATCCCTACAAATTCTAACTAGCCAATTGGTTTCCGGGGCTCCTAAAGAAATTATTGTGTAGCCTATAAAATGTCGCAACCTGCAGAATGTGTAGTATTCATTTAAAGGTAAGTCATATTTGTCTCTCATATATTCAAAGGTAACCACGGCCCCTTCTTGGTACCAGGCCCCAAAAGTCAATAACCTCCTGGAGTTCCACCAATGTTTAGATGTTGGGGTTAGCTGTATAGTTAGAAGTGGGTTAGGTATGATAGGGGAGATGCTGGCTAACTTTGGAGCCACCTGATAAAGATGGGTCGCTCCTGTCAATATCACTAATGAGTGCTTGATCATTGGGTTCTTTATTTTCCCCAGAATATTACTTGGCCTAGGAAGCCATATAATGGTGTCTTATGAGTATGGAAGCATCTACAGGTTTTCTATAAAAACCCATAGAGGTTGGTGTTCAGAGGAGTGTGCTAGGGGGATAAATGAGAGCTGTGCCGCTTTATAATACAATTTAAAGTTGGGTCATGAGAGCCTCCCTTTAGTTTTATCTTTGTGCATGGTAGATTTGGCAATCCTTGAGGGTTTCTAGTTCCATATGAATTTAAAGATTTGATTTTGAACCCTCTCGAGATCCCTATAAACAATTGTGATCGGAAGTGTGCAGAATAAATATAAAAGCCGGGGAAGAATAATCATTTTAACCGCATGAATCCTGCCTAGCCATGACATTCTACCTTTCGACCATCTCTGTAGATCCAACATCAGCTCCTTGTACAAGGGTAAATAATTTGTTTTATATAAATCTGCTAATTTACCAGTGATAGCCACCCCAAAGTATTTAATATGTGATTTAGGCCAGGAAAAATCAAAGTTTTGCTTAAGATATTGCATCTTTGTCTGAGAGACTTAGCCACATTTATTTTGAGTCCCGAGAGGTTTCCAAAATGGGTGAGAACTCTTAGTAGCTCCGGTATGGAGGTGGTAGGTTTCGTGAGTGAACCTAAAAAATCATAAGCAAAGAGACTGCATTTGAAATGATGATGGCCAATCTGGATCCCCGTAATCTCTGGATTTGAGCATATAGACTGCGCTAGCGGCTCTATTGCTAAGGCGAATAGTTAGGGTGAGAGGGGGCATCCCTGTCTGGTGCCCCTATGTACCTCAACTTGCGCTATGGAATCGCCAAGAAGTTTCAACCTTGCTTTGGGAGATCTATAGTAGGTATCAATCAAGTCCATAAATTTCCCCCCAAAGCCAAATTTGAATAGCACCGCTCTGAGATACGGCCATTCTACGGTGTTAAAAGCTTTTTCTATATCTAAGGCCAATAAGCAGGTTGGGGTGCGATTTTGGGACGCCCATGACACTAAATTTAAAGTGCGCCTAATATTATCCCCTGTTTGTCTGCAAGGAACAAATCCCACTTGGTCTTTGTGGATGAGTCTGGAGAGAAATTGGGAGATTCTATTAGCCATCAGCTTTGCTAAGATTTTAATATCCCCATTAAGGAGCAATATCGGGCGATAATTTTTAACTTCTAGGGGGTCCCTACCTTCTTTGGGGAAGAATATCAAATCTGCGTGGTTTAATTCCTGTGGCATTTGATGGCCTTCTAGAATTTGATTAAAAAGATTTGTTAAATGAGGGGCTAGAGTGTCAATATATTTCTTATAGTATAGGTTGGTGAATCCATCCGGGCCCGAGGCCTTCCCGCCTTTCAGGCCGATAATAGTTTTTCTAACCTCTGATGCCTCAACCCTCGAGTTAAGGAGCTCCCCTTCCTCCAGAGTCAGAGTGGGCAAATCACATGAGTTCAAGAAGGCAAGATTCTGTTGCTCTTGCTGATGTTGGGGTGGGCCTGATGAATATATCTTCTGGAAAAAAATGGGTATGCATATGTAAAAATGTTGGGAGACTATTATGCGCAAAATGTGTTTCCTGTAGGAAAATCACATCTGGATGTAGGGGTTTATAGGACAGAAAGGCTTTACGCCTCTTAAACTGGGAGTTAAAAACCCAGACATTATGTGAAACAAAGACAAAAGAGGAGTCTGTCATGATACCTCCATGGATTTGAAGATGCTGTGCCTATCCCAGTCAATATCTTTGTCGCCCCATACCGCCCCCTGTATTTGAGGTCTGATGGTTCGCAGAGTTTACCCTGGAGAAGACGGAGGGATTGCCTCATGAAGCCTGGTATCTGGAACTAAAAAAAAGAGGGAGAAAAAAACATAACACAAATAACCAGAACATGGTAACACATAAAGTTTGGCTTTTCCTCAGCCCGTTACTTAAGGCACTTTCATGCCAGGGGTGGAAAACGGAAATTCCCATTAACCTACTAATCCCCTCTACTGAGGAAGAAATATCCTATAAACAATCGGTTGTAGATATCCCAGAACTACCCAATCATTCCCCATCATAGAACCTACTTCTAAGGATCTGACTTCCAATTACCCCTCTATCTACAAGCCTATGCAAAATTTCTCTAACACTTGGACCCAGCAATCCTTCTATCAGTTTCCACTATGTTTTATCTTTTCAATAGTCCCATAGTGTCTGTCCAGTTTATATCTTTGCTGAGGATCCTGGAGACGGAGTTTTGGATCTTACAGTTTGATCCTGTTGCTCGGTCCGTTGTCTGGACCTTTTTATTTCTGTCCATTGTCTTGCCGGTCTAGGAGGTAAACTTAATTCTTGAGATGTTTCAAGCGTTTCCTCTCTTGGCAAAAGATTCAAATCTGAGAGAACTGTGTTGCATTCGGCTAAGGTGGGAACTATGTGATTGGTCGCCCCCACTTGGAATGATAGGCTGAAGGGGAACTCCCACCTGTATTTGATGCCCTTTTGAGTCAAGATTAACAAGGCTGGTTTTAATTGTTTCCGCTTTAGAAGAGTGGAGGGAGCTAGGTCAGCAAATATCTGTATCTGGGTGCCGTCAGGGCCCATAATTGACTGCTACTTTCGTGATGTTGCCAGGATCAAGTCTCGTGTCCCCTGACGGAGAAATCAAGCTATGACATCTTTTGTTTTTTCCGACGAAATTGGACCCCCTAGGGCCCTATGTGCCCTTTCAATCTCCCAAGAGTCCTGAGGGTGGTCTGGCAGCAGATTGTGGATAATCGCGTTTAAGTATGTTTTCAGATCTCCCACTGATTTTGGTATCCCTCTGAATCTTATATTATTGCGTCTGGACCTGTTTTCTAGATCAAGATGCCCAAGATCTTGTAAATCCTGCCTAATTTCCTTAACGGCCTTGTCAAAATGGGATCCAAGAAGGTTATTCAAATCTGAAAGAGAAATGTCAGACAATTTCGTAGGCTGTTTTGCGTGGAAAGCATCTTCTTCCATATCTGAGCCTCCTGATGAGCCTAATGTGGACGTCTGCGGGGAGGTATGGCTTTGTTGTTGTGCTTTTAAAATGATCCTGAATACTCCTTGAGGGTAGATTCCGTTTTGATTTACCCATTTTGGAGTCCAGATCCGTGGATCAGAACAGCAATCTTTAGATATGCGAGTTAGAGATTTTAACTCTTCCAAAATATTTCAGTAATATCACGTAGCCTTTCCCATGGTAGGGGGTCCCCTCCAGCCCAAGCCTATCAATTCACAGCATCAGGGGGGTTGAGCGGCCTGTCCCAGTGGCCCTTGTGGGGATTACAGATTAGTGAATCTCATTTTCGAGGGGGGGGGGGGCTGCCATATCTGGATTAGGATTTCTGGCATATGAACTGTAATGGTAGTTCTTGGGCTTGTATATCCACCCAGTTCCCTTTTTGTTTTTACTGATCCACTTCAGTTAACTTTTCCTCTTTGGGGTGCTAGGGTAAATGCAATGCTCCTGTCTTTTTGCCGTTTTCCAGCACCCCTTTTATTTATTATAAGTCTGCTCTGGCGGAGACCTTCCAGTTTATAGAGTAGGATGTCTAAATTATGCTTAAGACCTTTACCACACCACCGTACGGTGCTCTAGTTCGCGGTGCAGTTCAATTTAGATGCCAATTTCATGTGTCTAGGAGTATAAGCTCAACGTTTAAGGTATGGAAATAGGAGTAGGCCTCAAGTTGGCACAATGAGGAAGCTCTGCTTAAAGTCTGCCTAAGCTGTTTATGTCTTTGCCTCTGTTGCCTGTGCTATGGGCCTGAGAGTTCCTAGATTAGTGGATCTGCCCCATGATGTTTCCTGGGGGAGTAGATAGTCTCTTACCCAAGCATTCAGGATAGATCTTGCAATGGAAGCTACTGTTTCCTTTCCTTATCAGGGCCCTTCTGTTAGGTTTATTCTTTTTTGGGATTTATTTCTGTAATTGCTTGTGGGGGTTCATAGAGGGGTCCCTTGCTTCCCTCTTTAGGCATTTGCCCCTTAGTTGGCAACTTGTGATGGGGAGTATGGGTGTGGGCCTAGGGCCCTGTTGCTCTTCCTCCCGTTTGTTATCTCCTAAAGATGGCGGCCGTTCTATTTGCGGGCTTTTCTCCCTAAGATGGCGGCTCCACTGTACCTGCGCCACTGCTAGGCCCTTTCCTCGTCTTTCTCTGCTCCGCCACCCCGCGCTTCCCTGAGCGCTCGCCTCCCCCATTGGGTGCCTGTCGGGCGACTCACCGGTCCGCAGTCGAGTTCCCAGGAGAAGACTAGGTGAGGGGGGAAATCTTATGGCCCCAATCTCCGGCTGGATCGCGGAGCCGTTCTCGCCGTCTTTCCTCTTCGTTCCTCCCTCTCTGTGGGCTTGTTGCAGCGCAGTCTGGATCGGGGGCTCCAGTCTTCGTGTGTCCTCTATCCGTGTGGCACAGCAGGTCAGTCAGGGGCGGGGGGAGGCTGGTTTTTATTTGTGGAAGCCTGGCCGATATAGGCCCGAAGCCTTGTGGTCTGCAGAAAAATGACCGGTCCCACTTGAGACCTATCTAACTGTTCCCCCTGGCTAGCTGAATATGTTGGTGCAGAGCAGGGTGAATTGGGATGAGAATTCCCTTTGAAATTGGGTTTTTACCAATTTTAGTACCGGAGCTCTGCTTAGGCATGTCTGCTCAGCTTCCTTGGTAGCCACGCACCCCCCCCCCCAGCAGTTGAATTTTGACATCCAGAGGAATACTCAGGCACTTGCTCTTAGCCTGCTCCTCTTTGCGCTCAGACATCTGTAAAACAGTACAAAAAATACAATGAATGTTGATTTTATTAAACAATTAACAATCACATTATGCAAAACAATGGAACAATGACAATACAGTATTCTGCACAGTACCTTGCCACTGGATGTAGTCTCCAGGATATCCCTGCTGGCAATAGCTCTCTCCACCACGACTTTCTCTCCCTTACAAAAAAACACAATGAATGTAGATTTCATTAGAAAGTTAACTTAACAATCACATTATGCAACACAATGGAACAATGTCAATACAGTATTCTATACTGTACCTTGCCAGCGGAAGTTCTCTGCAGGATTTGGGGGTCCCTGATAGCAATCACTCTCTCCATATGTGACTCTACATGCATTACCCCCAAAAAATGTATTCGACAATTAACAATTATTGCTTAATTAACAATAACATTATTAAAAACAAGGGAACAAAGAAAGTATTCTGTATCTTGCCAATGGCTCTTCCAAGTTGGATTTTGCTGTCTCTCTCTCTTTCTGGCTGTCTCTCCCACAAAATGGTGCCCCTGTTAACATGGTCACGCTCCTTATAGCTTTAAACGGGGTCCAGCGAGGAAAAAAGAGCGCTAACTGGAAGCAGAGCGTTAAGCTCGGCCCCACAAGGAAAACACAGCTCTATAGCATTGTTTAGCGCTCAGCAAGCACTCGTCACTAAAACAGTGCTTTAGCGAATCAGCACTATGCAGGGTAGTGCTAAGCGGGGTAAGCCTGTATGCCCCAAACATGAAATCCACTAAATTCATTCTAAAATTCTTACACATACTGGAATTGAAGAGTAGGGGACCTATAATTGGAGGAGTTCTTAACTTGACTTTGAAAAACATTGTCACGGACCCCTTTTCCCCAGCTTGGGTGTTGGCCCATTAAGCCCATTAAAGCACAGACTTTTTGGCTCCACTACTGGATTATCTGCATGGACACCTCTATTGTATTTTTAAACATGCTTTGTTCCATTGTTTGCCAGATTAAGCTAATCCTATCAGGAAGAGAGGAGGTCAGACACGTCTGACATGTGCTAGAGATGGCAGGATGAGTAATGAGTTAATCCTATTGATCTCATTCTGTGGGGTCATCTCCTGTAACTGTCTGCCACCCCCTTCCATTGTTGTGCTTTGTACACCCCCTCTGTGTAACTGCTATAAATACTGCTGTGATTTTTAAAACTAAATCAGTTCACTTGGAGATACATAGAAATCGTGTATCTCTTATTCTTTTCCTGGTGGCTGCGATACTGAACCTACAAGTAACCTGTCCTGTTCATTACCACAGGAAGGTTACTGGAACTCCTGGAAACGCTGATTCCTGATGGAGAGGCTCTGACTGATGCAGAAGCCAGATATCAGGGTGCTGGTGCCAATATTTCAAAGAGCCCAACGGTCCTTGTGGGTAGATAACCTTTAGTACATAGCAGGCTGATGGAAGGGCTCCTGGATGTGCTGCAGGGAGATCCAAAGTGTGGCCTTGGAACTGCAGAGAGCTGGGAAATCCTATTTACACAACGCCAAAAGGAGGTGGAAATAGACCCAGGTACAGAAGAGGAAAAATTGCTCAGACAGTTGGTCCGTAAAGAAATGGAGTTGGAAAAAGAGTATGAGGAACTGCTTGAGGAGGTGGGCCCAGATGGGACCTGGCTCAAGTACTTGGAGCTACCCCATGCTACCCCAGCTGAGCTAGCAAAGGATACACTGGAAGAGGAAATTGACTGTTGGCTATACCCCTGTAAAGTGGAGGAAGAAAACCAGAAGGTACCTGGAGATCTGACCGCTACAGAACAGGCAAGCCCTGAGAGTCTGCCAAACTACTCATGGATTGTCACCTGTCCTGAACCACAGATGTTCAGGTGCCAAGGCTAATAGTCAGGGAGAGTGTGATGCCAGATTGGGGCATGAGGCTATCAGAAGGGGTGGGGGGCTCCTTTTATCCCCTGGGACCCTTAAGCTCTTGCCCAGCATGGATCAGGTGGATCCAGATAGGTGTGCGAGGTCAGGTGAGGGCACTGGTCCTGAGACCCTGATGAAGGAGCAAGTTGAGGCTCCACTCTAAAACCCTGCAGAGTTGCCAGCAGGACTGACAGGGATTGCTTCAGTCCTGACAGCCCCATAATTAAAAAATATGGGCAAGCGACCTACAGTACCAGAGGACCTGAGTTAGTGTACCCTAGTTGCAGAGGTGATCCCAACCTTCCCAGCTCTTGTGGATACCAACCATGAGGAGCTACTGACCCCAGCCAAGTCTTCTACCCTGGGTGAGCCTCAGCCAGGAAACACTAATGTTGAGTCATGCTATATTTTTCCCCAACCCTGCCTTGCCAACTGACTCTAAGGAGATTGTGCAGGTTGCGGAAATGTTTTTTACCCCTGCCTGAGCTGCTCCCTAGTTGGGATACATCAGAGCCACCTTTTGCCTGTGGACAAGGGGGTAGCAGGATGCCCCTGGATGATATCCTACTTTCTGAGACCCGGCTGTGTCCCCAAGATTTATGCCTGCAATTTGGGGTGGATTATTGAAGGAAGAGGAGCTGGGGTTGGGCTATGTTGCTACCTGGGACCCTGAGGATTGGGATCCCAGATGTTGCTCAGGAAAAGGGGGTGGATGGCTGAGAAGTGGCTGCTAGCCCAGATACCCCCTGGAAGGACTGTAGAAATGGACTATGTGCCCATGACCCTACAGAAATTGGGGTTAGAGACTGTCTACACTTTCTTGAAGGATGGGCAACCACTGCCAGACCGGGCAAACCTCCTACCCCCTCCAGGATGAGGACATGCAAGGGGAGTTTTGCAGTGGCCACTTGGGCCAACATCTTTTCTTTGGATGGGGAATTGGACTTTGGCTATGGGCTGCAGTTCAAGCAGGGGTGGACATGCAGGACTTAGCTGGCGCTCATCCAGAGACACTCAAAACTTTAATGGCCGAACCACCAAACTGGAAAGACCTGCAAAAAGACACAAATATGCCTCAAATTAACTTCCAGACTCACAGGCAGCACAGGGGGGAGCCAGGGAGCCTGTGAGTGAGGTTGCAAGTTAATTTGAGACATATTTTGTCTTTTTTCACGATCGAGAATCGACAAAGCAAGAAACAAAATGGCTGCAAAAAAAAAACAGAAACAAGAAGAAAACAAAGCCGAAGGCGCTCATCGTGGGGCATGTAAAGTAAACAGGGGAAGACGCTCGCAATTAGCAATGAAGGCGCTCATTGCGAGCCACGCGATGAGTGCCAAAGGCGCTCAGTGCAGGGCTCGCGATGAGCGCCGAAGGTGCTCAGAGGGGCCATATCCTCCCATTTGGTGGCAAACCGCATTGCCAGGCTTCAAATTTTATTGCCGTCATTTTTGACAGGCAAGTCACTAGTATATAATAACGGTCTTAAAGGAGTACTGTGACATATCCTAGGAGAAGATATGTATCCTTTTGAGACTTTCAGTCAAGGGTCATTCTCTGTGGAAATTTCTGCTTCTGTAGCTTTGGACTAAATTTTTGTCTTGCTGGGTACTAGACCCTAGAGATTATTAAGAAAAGATAATACTTCTATGGTATGTGCGGTAAAAAACATTAGTGTTATAACCTGTGTAAAGGGCTGTACTTCCTAAGAGAGGGGTGAAGGATAGGAGAAAGAGGGGAGAAGTAAGGGGGAGGGAAAGAGGAAAATAAGCATAAAGTATACATTTAATATATTTGGTACATAGAGTTCCTTATTTCTCTTTCTCTCTTTTTTTTCCTTTTTTAGAAATTTGTCAATATTTAGATAGAAGATGAACAAAAAGCAGGGATGAGCAGGGAAGAGTAAAATAAAAGATCAGAAAAAACAACAAAATCCTACATTGTCAGAAACATTTTTCTTACCTCCTAATAGAATTAATACAACAGAAAAAACATTTACTGAAGTGAGTTCTGAGGTTAATCTAGATCTGTCAATGGTCCAACTCTCAGCTAATGAGAACTTTAGATCTGATGATTCCACTAGGGAATCAGAAGCAGAAGAAGAGAAAGTGACTATACTAATTCTTGAAAATCTTTTTCAACTAAAATTGCACAAAATTCAGTGGCAATCAGTGTAGCTCTGTCTAAAACAGAAACATTGGAATTAAAGTTTAAACAAAATGAGTGAAGATTATCAATCATTAAGAATAGCATCTGAAAGAGTATTATTAGTATTATTTATTAGCATCCTTTATTTATAACGCGTCAACATATTCCGTAGCGCTTTACAGGGATTAAGTACAAGTCAAGAACAATTTCAAACAGTGCAAAGGATGGAAGGCCCTGTTATTGAGCTTTCAATCAAACACGGTGCTTTCCCTAAAGCCCCTAGCGAGATTGAAAGCTTGCAAACTTACATTCTAAATGGGATTACAAAACTGCAGATATAAAAAAATTGTGCCTTAAAACTTGAAGATTACTCTAGAAGGAATAACATCTGCTTTAGAAGGATTTCCGAAAAAAAAATGTTTCTGACTTGACTAAATATGTAACTGTATTCTTAACTTCCCTGGTTACTCCTGATTTTGATCCAGAAATAAAGATTGACAGAATTCACAGGTTGCCTCTATCAAAAAACACACAAAATTATCCTTCTTGTAATGTGATCAATAAATTGAAAAAAAGAGTCTTGGAAAGTCCTTATGAACAAATTCAGATCTTTCCAGAGCTTTCAATTGAAACCTTAAATAAAAGAAGGAAACTGAAAGGTATTGCCAAAACTCTGAGAGAACATAATTATGCTTACAAATGGGGTTTGCCTACTAAATTAATAATCACAGTGGGTAATAAGAAAATTTCAGTAAACAACGTAAAAGAGGGAGTAAAGATCTTAGAAGAACTCAAAATTCAAATAGTAAATAAGTAATAAAATACTAATGGATATGTGTATATCACTTTCAAATTTGGAGTGGAGTTAGCAATCGGATGTTTGTATACTATTAATTTATATAATTACTAGCGAATTGCCCGTCAAAAAATGACGGCAATGAAATTGTAAGTGAGATAATGCTGTTTGGTGTGTAATAATGAAATATATAATACATTAATAAATGAATATACTTTACCTATTTTGAAGCATTGTGTTGAAGAGCTGCAATCTGTTTTGATGTTGCTGCAGCATTAGTGTTGTGGAGCTGCTGTGTAAGCGTGCTGAATGTGTGCAGTGTAATACTGTGCGTGCGCGAGACGAAACCGTTAGCGTAGTGTTGTACTTCCGCATTGTCGTAAAATGGCGGGTTATCTGTGGTATGCGTGTTCGCGGATTATCCGTAGGTGGTTCGTGGTGTTTTGCGAGTTTCTTGTGGTGTTTTGCGAGTGTGTTGTGGTGTTTTCCATGTTTAGAGTGCTGTAGCCTCGTTTTCGTTTTGTTTGTCGGCCATTTTTTCTCTCGCTTAGCGATTTTATTAGTGTCTAAAGTGTTTTATTTTTATTTAGATGAAGGTGTAAGTTGCTTTTTTGAGGTGCTGGATGGTTCCTCTTGCTGTAGGTAAGCTTTTTATGTGTGTGTTGTGTGTATTTATTGTGTTTTAAATGTTTGTATGTTGGCGTGTTGCGTCCGATTTTTGCGAGGTCGCAATGTGTGCTAACGTGTCTCGTATGGTTTTTGCGTGTGTAGCCTCGTTTTCGTTTTGCTTGGCGGACATTTTTTCTGCCGCTTATGACATTTTTTAGTGTGTAAACTCTTTTATTTTGACTGAAATCAAGGTGTAAGTTGTTTTTTTGAGGTCCTGGATGCTCCCTGTTGCTGTATGTAAGTTTTTTATGTATGTGCTGTGTGTATGTATTGTGTTTTGAATTTTGTAATGTTCGCGAGTTGCGTGCGCGAGACGAAACCGTTAGCGTAGTGTTGTACTTCCGCATTGTCGTAAAATGGCGGGTTATCTGTGGTATGCGTGTTCGCGGATTATCCGTAGGTGGTTCGTGGTGTTTTGCGAGTTTCTTGTGGTGTTTTGCGAGTGTGTTGTGGTGTTTTCCATGTTTAGAGTGCTGTAGCCTCGTTTTCGTTTTGTTTGTCGGCCATTTTTTCTCTCGCTTAGCGATTTTATTAGTGTCTAAAGTGTTTTATTTTTATTTAGATGAAGGTGTAAGTTGCTTTTTTGAGGTGCTGGATGGTTCCTCTTGCTGTAGGTAAGCTTTTTATGTGTGTGTTGTGTGTATTTATTGTGTTTTAAATGTTTGTATGTTGGCGTGTTGCGTCCGATTTTTGCGAGGTCGCAATGTGTGCTAACGTGTCTCGTATGGTTTTTGCGTGTGTAGCCTCGTTTTCGTTTTGCTTGGCGGACATTTTTTCTGCCGCTTATGACATTTTTTAGTGTGTAAACTCTTTTATTTTGACTGAAATCAAGGTGTAAGTTGTTTTTTTGAGGTCCTGGATGCTCCCTGTTGCTGTATGTAAGTTTTTTATGTATGTGCTGTGTGTATGTATTGTGTTTTGAATTTTGTAATGTTCGCGAGTTGCGTCCGAGTGTTGCGAGGTCGTAATGTGTGTTAACGTGTGTTGTATGTTGTTTGCTTTGCAAGTCAAAGTTTGCGAGGGTCGTAGTTGCTGGCATGAAGCGCCTTCGGTGCTCCATGCCAGCAACTGAGGCCCTCGCCCACTGCCCTCGCTTTGCTGCGCGAGCCCGCAAGCGTTAGCAACAACTCGCATGCTCACAACTATATATGTGACTAGCGAATTGCCCGTCAAAAAATGACGGCAATGAAATTGTAAGGTAGCTAATGCTGTTTAGTGTGTAATAATGAAATATATAATACATGAATAAATGAATATACTTTACCTATTTTAAAGCATTGTGTGGAAGAGCTGTGAATGTGTTTTGATGTTGCTGCAGCATTAGTGGTGTGGATCTGCTGTGTAAGCGTGCTGAATGTGTGCAGTGTAACACTGTGCGTGCGCGAGCCCAAACCGTTGTCGTGTACTTCCGCATTGGCGTAAAATGGCGAGTAATGTGTGGTATACGTTTGTATCGGAATATCCGTAGGTGTTTTGTGGTGTTTTGCGAGTTTCTTGTGGTGTTTTGCGAGTTTAGAGTGCTGTAGCCTCGTTTTCGTTTTGTTCGGCGGCCATTTTTTCTCTCGCTTCGATTTTTTTTTAGTCTCTAAACTGTTTTTTTTCGAGTTAAATCGAGGTGTAAGTTGTATTTTTGAGGTGCTGGGTGCTCCCTCTTGGTGTAGGTAAGTTTTTTATGTATGTGGTGTGTGTATGTATTGTGTTTTACATTTTGTAATGTTCGCGAGTTGCGTCCGAGTGTTGCGAGTCCGTAATGTGTGTGAACGTGTGTCGTATGTTGTTTGCGAGTGTCGTAATGTGTGTGTCGTACTGTTTGGGTTGCGACGTGAAGTTTGCGAGGGTCGCAGTTGCTGGCATGGAGCGCCTACGGCGCTCCATGCCAGCAACTGAGGCCCTCGCTTTGCGAGGGTCTCAGTTGCTGGCAAGGAGCGCCGAAGGCGCTCCTTGCAGCAACTGAGACCCTCGGGCAGTGCCCTCGCTTCGCGAGGGCCTCGGCTCGCTGCGCGAGCCGCGGCCCTCGCTACGCGAGCCCACAGCGTTAGCAACAACTCGTACGCTCACAACTATATATGTGATTAGACATAGTTTAGAAGCACATGAATGAAAAAAAGGACTAGAGCAATGTCTCCTATGTAAAGTATTTAAAGGTGAATCATTAAAGGGGTTTAGGTATATTTAAATGCCACATTAAAAATCTTATGAAATTAAGAGTATATTTTTAACATTATAAAACATGCACCTTAAAATTATAAAACACTTGTGTTCTATATTAAGTGAGAGACGTAAAAACTAACTTGATCTTGTGAAAAATACATTTTGCTAAATAAAAGAGTGGTAGAATAATTGCATAAGAATAGCTTAACCTGTTTTAAGTGCACTTGAATCACAAGGTTTTTTTTTTTGTTTTTTTTTTGCTTTTTTAAATTTTTTATCTAAGGGGTTATGCTTTATATACATTTTTTTTACATTGTCGTGAGACATATCACTGTTATTCTTTTTTATATATAGAAATTGTATTATTGTGTAGTTGATGAAGTGGTTGGGTATCAAAAGTAGTGTATGGATATGATAATTTGCTATATCCACTCTATAAATTATTAATACGCTGTAATGTTCTGTAACATGGATATTTTAAATGTTAATTTAGGAGATCTGCTCAACCAGGATCGTTATAGAGTATAGATTATAAAATGTGCTGCCTTGGTTTACTTTTGAACTTAGTAGTTAATCTTTTCTATTCTCCATCGTGGCTGCACCGTGGATCGGGTGACCCCACGATGGAGGAAATAAATGTATCACCTTTTGATTGTGACTGGTTATGTTGTGTTGTATGGATGAAAGGTATATATGATTGTTGTTTGTCTTCTGGGGGATCCAGTCGGATATCTTATCAATACAAAATGGAGTTATTTGAGTACTTTTTTGGGAGATGCGGTGACCGGGTTTTTTATGGGATGTGGAGGATGTGGAGGAGAAGATTTCTAACAGGGATTGGCTCTATATATGTAAATAAGGGATGACTAATTTAAAGATTTGTAGTCAGAATGTACAGGGCCTAAATCTGGTGGTTAAGAGACAGATGGTCAATAGTAATTTTGGTAATGGACACTCAGATATAGTTTTGTTGCAAGAAGCTCATTGGCAAACAGATAAAATTCGATATTTTAAGCTAAAAAAAATTTATTTGGTTTTGAACGCCACATATAAAAAAAAATCCTGAGGCGTGTCCATTTTTTTAATCAAAACTTAGTAATTAAAGAAGAGTTCTCTCTTGTAGACCCAAATGGTTGATATATATTATGGCGTGGATGAATAAATAACAAAAACATCTCAGTAGTGAATATTTATGTACCAAATAAGGGTCAATTAAGGTTTATAAATAAGATCCTAAAATTGATTAGTAAATATTGTACAGAGCCACTGATAATTGGCGGAGACTTTAACCTATAAACTTACTGAAAACATTGTGCAAAATTGTTTCACAATGTTTTAACTAGGTTCCATCTTTATGATCCCTGGAGAACGTTCCACCCACAGGAAACAGATTTTTAATTTTTTTCTCATAGACATGGGACTTATGTCAGAATAGATCTTTTTTTGGTTAACAAAGAAATTTTAAACAGAGTAGTTTCCTCTGATATTGGCCCTATAACATGGTCGGACATGGTATGATATATATGTCTTTTACATCTGCAGTAATATATTCAGTTAGACTGCCATGGAAATTAAATTCGACCCTCTTACATGACCAAAAATTAAAAGAAAATTTAAAATGTGAAGTGACTATGTTTTTTGAGATTAATAGTCCTTCGGTTCAATCCAAAACTACAGTTTGGATGGCCCATAAAGCAGCTTTTAGACGTATGTTGATCAGCTGGCAGCATAACTGTAAGAAACAGAGAGGACGCCCGATGAAAGATCTAAATATACAGTGGATATAAAAAGTCTACACACCCCTGTTAAAATGTCAGGTTTCTGCGCTGTAAAATAAATTAGACAAAGATAAATAATTTCAGAACTTTTTCCTCCTTTAATGTGACCTATAAACTGTACAACTCAATTGAAAAACAAACTGAAATCTTTTAGGCGGAGGGAAGAAAAAAAAAAGAAAAATAATGTGGTTGCATAAGTCTGCACACCCTCTTATAACTGGGGATGTAGCTTTGTTCAGAATTAAGCAGTCACATTCCAAATCATGTTAAATAGGAGTCAGCATACACCTGCCATCATTTAAAGTGCCTCTGATTAACCCCAAATAAAGTTCAGCTGCTCTAGTTGGTCTTTCCTGAAATTTTCTTAGTCGCATCCCACAGCAAAAGCCATGGTCCACAGAGAGCTTCCAAAGCATCAGAGGGATCTCATTGTTAAAAGGTATCAGTCAGGAGAAGGGTACAAAAGAATTTCCAAGGCATTAGATATACCATGGAACATAGTGAAGACAGTCATCATCAAGTGGAGAAAATATGGCACAACAGTGACATTACCAAGAACTGGAGCTCCCTCCAAAATTGATGAAAAGACGAGAAGAAAACTGTGTGAGAGGCTACCAAGAGGCCTACAGCAACATTAAAGGAGCTGCAGGAATATCTGGCAAGTACTGGCTGTGTGGTACATGTGATAACAATCTCCCATATTCTTCATATGTCTGGGCTATGGGGTAGAGTTGCAAGATGAAAGCCTTTTCTTATGAAGAAAAACCTCCAAGCCAGGCTACATTTTGCAAAAACACATCTGAAGTCTCCCAAAAGCATGTGGGAAAAGGTGTTATGGTCTGATGAAACCAAGGTTGAACTTTTTGGCCATAATTCCAAAAGATATGTTTGCCGCAAAAACAACACTGGCAGCATCATGCTTTGGGGCTGTTTTTCTTCAGCTGGAACTGGGGCCTTAGTTAAGATAGAGGAAATTATGAACAGTTCCAAATACCAGTCAATATTGGCACAAAACCTTCAGGCTTCTGCTAGTAAGCTGAACATGAAGAGGAACTTCATCTTTCAGCATGACAACGACCCAAAGCATACATCCAAATCAACAAAGGAATGGCTTCACCAGAAGAAGATTAAAGTTTTGGAATGGCCCAGCCAGAGCCCAGACTTGAATCCAATTGAAAATCTGTGGGGTGATCTGAAGAGGGCTGTGCACAGGAGATGCCCTCGCAATTTGACAGATTTGGAGATATTTTTGTCAAAAAGTCAAAATGTGCCATGCTGATAGACTCATACCCAAAAAGACTGAGTGCTGTAATAAAATCGAAAGGTGCTTCAACAAAGTATTAGTTTAAGGGTGTGCATACTTATGCAAACATATTATTTTATTTTTATATTTTTTCTTCCCTCTACCTAAAAGACCTTTATAATTAAAAAAATTATAGAGATTTTGTAAAGTCCTCGGTCTCAGAGATTAATTTATTTCTAGATAAGGTTAATCTACCTAAAATTTCAGACAAGGAGCTAGAATCCTTAAATAAAGAAACAACGGATATTGAAATTACAGAGGCGACCACCAACCTTAAGAATTTTTGTACGGGACCAGATAGTTTTAGAAACCAGTATTACAAAATTTGCCATTTGGAACTCTTAGGACCACTTAAAGATGCTTTAAATGAGATTAAATCAGAAGATTATGCCCTGGCGGAAATGCTTGAGGCTTCAATAATTACTATCCCAAAAGTAGTCTTACCATATCCCGAATACAAACATTTCCATCCGATATCGCTGTTAAATACCGATATCAAGATCTATGGCAAAATCTTGGCAGATAGACTGAAGGAGATTGATGGAAGATTAATCTCTCAAGACCAAAGGGGATTTATTCCCAATAGACAGGACACCGATAACCCCAAAAGATTTATTGATCTAATTTCATATGTCAAAGAGGAAAAGATCCCTTCACTATTCCTATCTCTTGACGCAGAAAAAGCGTTTGATAGGGTAGGTTGGGAGTTTATGGACCCTAGCTAGATATTGTTTAGGATCCTTTGCCTTGAAGGCCATTCATGCTCTGTATACCTCACCAATGGCCTCGGTCACTGGTGTTGGCACGGTTCACATAAATTTATGATCTCAAATGGCACAAGGCAAGGGTGTCCTTTGTCTTCTATATTTTTTATTCTTTTAATAAAGCCACTTATACGTTTGATAAATAAGTCAATTAGTCTTCAGGGCAATAAAATGGGCCAGAAGGAACATAGGCTTTCTGCACTTGTGGATGATATTATGATACCATTAGAGAACCCTACTACCTCATTAAGCAGTCTGTTCAATTTGATAGAACAATATAGCAAAGTTTCTAACTTTAAATTTAATATGTACAAATCAGAAGCTATGACTATTAATATCAAACATGAAGATTTACAACTGAAGCATAAATACTCCTTTAACTGTCAAGCATCGGTGAAACATCTCAGTATTATTCTGGAAAATGATTTAAGACATACAATTAGAAGTAACTATAAATCTATATATAAGGATATCGCAGACACAACTAACTCTTGGAAGGGATTAAATATATCTTGGTATATATTACTTCCCAAAATTTGCTACATATTAAGATTCATTCCCTTCCAAATCCCTACATATTTGTTATACAACCTACAACATATAATAGATAAATACATCCATAACTATAAAAATGAGGATGGAAAGGAGGAATGACTTACCCGTCAATAAAAAAATATCAGGAAGCTATTTTAATAGCAAACATGACAAAATGGCTTGATCCAATAAAATAAAATAGTGGTCTTCAAATTGAAAATGTTCTAATGTGTTCAATTAATATTAATTTAATAACATTCAAAAATAAACCAAAAGATTTTGCTACATCTGATTGAAAATAATATTATCTTTAGGGAAGTAATCCCATTAGTGCTTAACACTACAAAATTGGATATAAGGGCAAGAGTTTCATTCTTTATATAGTTTAATTCATATATATATATAATAGTATTGACTTTAATGAAAACAGCCTTGATTTGAAAAGGGAAAGGTTTAAAAACAAGGTCAAATATTCCTTAGATGAATGCTGCAAACCTTATTACCACTTCTAATTTCTCATTTATAGAGTATGGTTTAAACAGCAAAAAAGTTTACAGAGGATTATAAGGGCATTGCTTAGGCCACTGTGAACTTTAGGGTTGTAATATATATTCAATTTAAATCTAGTGATTCTCCAATAACCCTATACATCATATATTCAAGGCTTCTTACCGTATATATTATATGCTAAGTGGCATAAGATAGGTTATAACCCCTAAAATAGTCTTGAGGACTGGTAAATTATTTATCACAGTCAGTTTATAAGAGGGATATTTAAGTTGTTTAGGTAAATTTACGGGGGCGATTCTATTGCCATATATTGGATATATACTGTACATATATGGCGTCCCTGAATTATTGTATTCGTCTTTTCACCCTTTTTAATAAGTCCCAGTGGGTCTTCCAATATCATTAGGTAAATAGTATATAATTAAAGCCCTAATATTGCCTCTGAACTATCATGCTCAGTTTCCTAGCATCTTCATACACTGATGAGATTCGCGCTTCCTGATTACGGCGTGCATGATGACGTTACGCTACGCCAGTCTGCTTCCTAACATGTTTCTACGTATGGAACGTCTTTCTCAAAGGATTAAGGCATTTACTAAAGCTGTGGTCTGTTCTATGGAGACGCTAGGACACCGAGCATGATAGTTCAGAGGCAATATTAGGGCTGTAATGGCTTTAAATATATACTATTTACCTAATGATAGTGGAAGCTTTGACCTTGTTTTTAAACCTTTCCCTTTTTTAATCCTTTTTAATCTACGCTGTTTTCATTAAAGTCAATACTATTATATATATATATATATATATATATATATATATATATATATATATATATAAATAACCCACTCTTGCCCTTACATCAGATTGTACTAAAATGGTTAGAAAAAAAGTATGGTTGTGGAATAAATTAAACATTAAATATAATTTAATTCCATTTCCCAGCCCAATTACCCAGTTAGCTGGCTTAGCTACATATCTCAAATCACCATTATTGTTGAGGTTAACTAGGTGAGGAATTAAATATCTTAGTGAATTATTTGTTCAGAATAGATATATTACGTTAGATGAACTAACACAGACTACTCCATCTCTGGACAACATTTGACTGTATTATATTTATTTGAGAAATAAATTAAAGGATAGCAGTTTCTATTTAATTGAATCTAGGAACTTGACAGAGTATGATAAAATAGTTTCACTAACAGAGAGAAAACATGTGATTTCTAAATGCTATAACAGCTAAAGATCTATATGAAAAGAAATCAAAATGGACTGTGTGGTAAGATGGGAAAAGGAACTAAATACCACTTGGTCCACAGACATCTGATATAATGCATTTGCGTTCACAGACAGATTTATAAAGAATTCTAGGGAATTGTATTTCAAAATATGTAATAGATTGCATCTTACTCCATTAAAAATGTCACAGATAACCAAACAGGTAAATTTGAAATACTGCTGGAGAGACTGTGGGCAAGTTGGAACCTATGCTCATATCTTATGGTTTTGTCCACTGATTCAAAAATTCTGGCTTAAGTTGTTTTGCCAAATTTCAAATTTAATTTAATTTGAGGTTAAACCTTTACCAGAAATTATATTATTTCACATCTTTCTGACAGCTTTATCCCTGGACATTAGGGCTTTACTGCTTCAGGCCATGGTAACAGCTAAATCACTTATAGTTGCAAAACTGAAACAGAAACTCTTACCGTCATGCAAGGAGGTTTTGTTGAAATTAAATAAAAAACGTTTAATGGAAAGTAATCTCATAGAATTGGGAATTTCAACTCAACAAAATAAGAGATGGAAACTTTGGGATAAGTATAACCTCTCCACTAGTCACTAATCTCTTTTGTGTTAAAAGGAAAAGAAGACCCGGAGTAGAAAAGGGGCTTGACAAGAACCTAGTTCAAGCCTACCCCAGCAGGACCGTGTAGTTCTTACTACCTCTGGCACAGAAGATGGCCTCATGATATCAGGAACACCATATAATCCCTAAGAATTAGAATTAATGCACAGAATGACACTTACACCTTGTCTATGTAAGTTAAGATACCACTCTATACCTTTATTAATTGGCACATTTTATACAATTTTCTGGCACACAGACTGGCCAATCAGTAAGCCTCTTGCTACTGGGAAAACCCTGTACCTCTGACTAGATCAGATCTCATTCTATTGATTGTATTACCTCAAGACCCCCTGTGTTTGTTTATCTAGTTGGGGCTGAGTACATCACCAGATAACAATACAGTAACATAATAGGCCTTAATCTTATTTAGGTGGGGGCTGATGCAATAGTCTGCAGAATAGGTCATATGGTTTTTTACAATCATTTGTATAACATGAAACATAATACATATGTTCTGCAGAGCATAAACCAAGATACATACAGTATAACAGTGTAATCATATTTTAACCATAAGCATTAAAAAATACAGGATAACTTCTTGCCAGCCAGGCCCAGGCCAAAGTGTAAACAATCCAGGCAGGCCCTGGGCATGACAGTTCATTCCTTCAAAAATAAATCATCCTCTTTATGTCCATGGGTAAATCTTCTTCCTCCACCAAATCCACTCTCCGTCTGACTCCCCGTGCGCCACACATCTCCCAAAACTGGTAACCTCAGGTTCTAGAAGAGTATGAAAGTGGTATGAATGGGTTGAGTTTTCTGTTATCTTACCCCAGAATTTTAGAGGTACTGACTAGATGGTGGTGATTGATTGATATGATAATAAAATGTCCTGTGTTATAAAAGCACTAATATATCAATGGGTAATAAATATATTAAAAGTTTTTAAGCAGATAAAGATTGTACAGGGGTATAGTAGGACGGGACGTATTGTTTTTGTGTTAAATATGTAAATAAAATACCGGTATGTATTTTGTATTGAGATTTTATATGATGTTAAAAATGAGAAACTTTCCACTATGTAATTCAATTTGTCCCCCACTTAATGGGAAATTTTGTATTCCAATGGAAAACATTTTTTATCCATTATTTAAGAGTAAATTTGCCACATCGCTCAACAAATCTGTCAAAGTAAATTATCCTAAAACTATAGGCTCTTTGAAAAAAGATCTTGCAAGCTCATCAAAATACCACATTTCTTGACTGGAACGTTTCCATGCACTGAGGATGGCTGCTTTACCACCTATTCTTTCCTTTTTTATGATACCAAAGTCTGAATTAGTGCCTTTGCAGAGGAGATTTGACACATTTATCTGTAAAGACAACAATAAATAAAAATAAAACATGTTCATACAAAAGTCTGTAGGTGGCCACACCACACCAAATTGTTGGAACTATTTTGTAGCAGTGCAGTTAGTGCAAATAGACTAAATGCCTAAATGGGCTCAAATACAAAGAAATTCTATGTTGGATCAAAATGTAGAATTCCTGTTATGGCCACCTTATGATAATAAATTATTTAGAGAAATTCACAATCCCTATGTAAAATATTTTATATTCGTATGGAACATGTATAGCCCTTAAATGGAACTTGACCAGATTTTTTTTTTGATGACACAGCATTTCAGAACAAGTACTTTCAACCAGGAATAGATGATCCAACATTTTGTTGGTGGGCAAGCCAGGGTCTGGTTTGAAATGTGTACCTCATTAAGGAAGACAAGCTGCTGGAGACCTAAGGTGGCGGTTGACATGCCCAGTAGTTTCTCCGATTTAATTTCAAAGTTATGTATCAATAGTGTTCAAAACCACTCATCTAAAAAGGTTTACATGCTCATGGCAGCAATATTTAGGGATAAAGTTAGAGACAGAGGAATGGTCAGACATTTTTTGAAAATACATAAAGAGGCAGCATTCATTAATAGAGACATCTTTAAAATATCTCCATATAATCTATTTAACACCTTCTAGAGTGAACAAAATGAATGGTGATATCTCCCTAAATTGCTTTTGACCAAAGAGGTACTCTTAAGTACCTCGTATAGGAATTTCCTGATTGTCAAAGTAGCTTGAGACAAGGTTAATCAAATATTATCTTAAATACTAGAGATGCTACAAATTAGCCTGGAAACAGTACACTGTCTTCTTAAATTACCACTTCCCATAGAATTGAAAAATGGAACAAAGCTAGCTGATTTTATAATTGCCACTACACAATCCACTATAATAATGGGCACTTGCTGGCCTTCTTTTGCAGCTACATCTATATCAATGCGATTTTTCCTTGTCAGCATTTGGCCCTATATCCCCATATCCCTGTATGTATAACACTTTTGTCTTTTACCTGCACCTCTAACATAATACTGTGCATGGTCTGTGCTACATAGTCATTTGCCTTTTGAGGTTCACTTCCTGCATGGTTCACTTCCAGCATCAATTACCTTCTCACATTTACCGGCAATAAGTGCCAATATGATTACCTTATATAAATATATCCAGGGTCAATATAAAGCTTTTTTCTAGCTTATTTTTTTTTTTTTTTGCACCAAGAGGTTTTCGATTGACAAGAGGAAAGCCTTTGAAGTTAGAAGTAAAAGGATTCCACCTTAAAGAAAGAAAAAAGTTCATCAAAGGGTAGTTAAACTGTGAAATTCTCTACCAAAGGAGGTGGTGACAGTGGAATCAATAGGTAACTTTAAAAAGGGATTAGATATATTTTTAAATAAAAATGGCATACAGGGTTATACTGGGTAATTAGAGAGGGAGTATTGATCCAGGGAGGAATCCAAATGCCAGTATTTGGGGTCAGGAAGGATTTTTTTTTTTTTTTACGTTTTGAGATAATTGGTAAGGTTTCACTGGGGTTTTTTTCTGTTTGCCTTCCCCTGGATAATATAATAATTAAACTGCATATTGCAGATCAGAGGAGTTCTAAAAAGGTTGAACTTGATGGACTAAAAGTAATTTTCAACCCCAATTACTATGTAACAATGCAATTGATCTATTTTACACTTGTTAATTGGGAATTCTTTATCATCCATACTAATATACAGTTGTGCTCAAAAGTTTGCATACTCTGGCAGAAATTGTGAAATTTTGGCATTTATTTTGAAAATATGACTGACCATGTAAAAAAAAAATAAGTTTTTTATTGAAGGATAGTGATCATATGAAGCCATTTATTATCACATAGTTGTTTTGCTTCATTTTAAATCATAATGATAACAGAAATCGCCAAATGGCGCTGATCAAAAGTTTACATACCCTTGAATGTTTGGCCTTGTTACAGACACACAAGGTGACATACACATCTTAAAATGACAATCAAAGGTAAATTGCAATTAGTGTCTGCGTATAAATAGTCAATGAGTTTGTTAGCTCTCACGTGGATGCACTAAGCAGGCTAGATACTGATTCATAGAGAGCAGAAAAGAACTGTCAAAAGACATGCATAACAAGGTAATGGAACTTCTTAAGGATGGAAAAGGATATAAAAAGATATCCAAAGCCTTGAAAGCCTATCTTTAGGAGAAACACAGGCTGCTCTGGAAAAAAGACGGTGTTGTTATTTCAAGGAGCACAATACAACGATACTTGAACAAAAATTAGCTGCATGGTCGAGTTGCCAGAAAGAAGCCTTTACTGCACCAATGCCACAAAGAAGCCTGGCTACAATATGCCCGACAACACCTTGACATGCCTCACAGCTTCTGACACACTGTAATTTGGAGTGACGAGACCAAAGTACAGCGTTATGATCACAACCATAAGGGCTATGTTTGGAGAGGGGTCTGCAACGCCTATAGTGAAAAGAATACCATCCCCACTGTGAAGCATGGTGGTGGCTCACTAATGTTTTTTTTTTTTTGGGGGGGGGTGAGCTCTAAAGGCACAGAGAACCTTGTGAAAGGCACAGAGAACCTTGTGAAAATTGATGGCAAGATGAATGCAGCATAATATCAGAATATACTGCCAATTTGCATTCTGATGCACGAAGGCTGAGCATGGGACGCTCTTGGACTTTCAAGCATGACAATGACCCGAAACACAAGGCCAAGTTGACCCTCCAGTGGTTACAGCAGACCTTAATATCATCGAACCACTCTGGGGAGATCTCAAACGTGGTTCATGCAAGGCGACCAAACACTTTGCATGACCTGGAGGCATTCTGCCAAGATAAATGGGTAGCTATACCACCTGCAAGAATTAGGGGCCTCATAGACAACTATTACAAAAGACTGCACACTGTCATTGATAATATAGGGGGCAATATACAGTATTAAGAATTAAGGGTTTGCAAACTTTTGAACAGGGTAATTTCATTTTTTTCTTTATTGCCATGTTTTGTTTTATGATTGTGCCATTCTGTTATGCCCTACAGTTAAATATAAATCCCATCACATATTATAGTTGTCGTAATTGAGAGCTGTCATCACGCAATGTTAAAAATTGTGTGACTGATAACTCGCAATTCCAAAAACTCGCAAAAGTTGCGGAATGCGCATGCGCAGGAGGGAGAGGAGGTTTGGGGAGGGGCAGACACACGGGAGGGAGAGGAGGGGTGGAGAGACACAGGAGAGGGAGATGGGGGAAGGAGACACAGGGGTGGGAGATGGGAGAAGGAGACACAAGGGAGGGAGATGGGGAAAGAGACACAGGGGAGGGAGGAGAGGGAAGAGACAGGGGAGGGAGAGAGGGAAGAGACACAGGGGAGGGAGAGGGGGTAGAAGAGACAGAGGGTGGGAGACACAGGGGACGGAGAGAGACACAGGGGAGGGAGAGGGGGAAGAGACACAGGGAAGGGAGATGGCGGAAGGAGACACAAGGGAGGGAGAGTGGGGAAGGAGACACAAGTGAGGGAGAGGGGCGAAATTATATTGCCTAATATATAATATTATAGTTGTTGTAATTATAAGTTGTCGTCACGCAATGTTAAATATTGGGCCCCTTGCAAAGCGAGGGTCGCAACTGAAGGCCCTGCACAACTTAGGCACTCTTTGCAGGCCTCGCAATGAGCGCTATAGGCTCTCATTGTGAGGCCCGGGGAACTTAGGCTGTAATGAGCACCATTTGCGCTCACTGCAGTTCTTGCGGTGAGCTCCACAGACGCAAGGTTCACAGGACTTAGAGGCTGCAATGAGCGAGACTTTACAAATGACGGGCTGCAATGAGCAAGGAGCACCAAAGACTTTAAAACAGCCTACACATGAGCACAAAAGGCACCTATGTCAATGGCTGCGATCCACAACGATGCCTCACACACAGCACAGGGGGAGAGCCAGGAAGCCTGTGAGCGAGGTTGCAAGCTACATTGACCCATATTTGGCCTTTTTTCGTCAATGGAAAATCGCCTAAGCAAGGAAAAAAATGGCGGCCGAAAAAAGTAAAATTTCTCAAACAGGATCAAAACAAGGCCGAGGACAGTAACACTTACACGAACAACGCCAGGCACGTAGCGCGCACCACACTAAGATTCAGCAGAGACACAAAGGAGAAAGACACAGGGAAGGGACAGAGGGAGATGGTGGAAAGAGACTCATGACATTCCCAAGCACAAAAGTTGCAGGTTGCCGAGGCCTGCAATGAGCAGCGAAGCCGCTCATTGCTGGGCTTGTGTTAAGCGCCAAATGTGGCTAAGGTGCTCATTGCAAGCCACATGATGAGCCCCCAAAGGCGCTCAGCGTGGGGCTCGCGATGAGAGCCGAAGGTGGTCAGAGGGGGCATTGTGTGGCAAACAGCATTGCCAGGCTTCAAATGTTATTGCCGTAATTTTTGATGGACAATTCCCTAGTGTGTATATATATATATATATATATATATATATATATATATATATATATACAATTATGGAGAAAGAACAGATTTAGTGACTTTTTTGGAAAATTATTTAAGACAAAAGTGTGGAAACAGTGTGCTAAAGCAAAAACAAAAGCTTTTATGTAAAATAACCACAAATCTTTTTTACATGGAAGTTAGATCCAAATGCTTCTTTCAGTCTCCAAGTCCTACATTACAATGGGAATCCCCTTAAAATTCCATTCTATTTCAGTTTTTTTTCGAGTTTGCTTTTTTCTTCTCACCTGGAGGGGACTGTAGATCTAGATAAAACATTTATTCAGTTCTATTGAAAGATTGTTACAGCAATTGATTAAGTATAAGTGCAACTCATCAAACAATCACCCGCCTCTCCGGTTCCAGATCAATGAGCAGTGCTCTAGAGATCTAATGTGGAAGTCTGCTAAAAGTTAAATTATCTCTAAAAATATTATATATTCATAGCTTACATAGCTGTTGATCTTGTAACATACTTCACAAACATGTTAACTTTATGCAAACCGTGTAAGGCAGTTAATTCCACTCTTAAAGCACCATGGTACAGAGTGCTAGTAACAGTACTTTTTTTTGCATTAAGATAAAACAGACTTTGAGCTCAATTCAATTGCATCTCGCGGGATCTTGGCCATATGTCTGTAGGCGTGCTGCGGGCTCTCGTTCGTCTCTGATTCCCAAGCTATTCAATTGAGCAAGGGCGCAAGTTACGGGCCAAGGCCTCAACCTCGTAAACCCCTGCCGCGGCCTCAAACTGTTAATGGGCTGGCCGAGATGCGATCCGCTGTTACAATCCAATCGAGGTATAACGTAGTATGACACTGGCCTCTCAGCCAATAGAAAGTGGTCTAGCCCCAGATGATTGACAGAGGGAGATTATAAAGTTGCGTTCCACCCGCCCATGCATTGACTGTGTTGTATTTTCTGACGAAGTAGCACGCGGGTCCCGAAGTTGGAGATTTTTGAGTGAGAGTGAGAGAGTATGTGATTTGTGAGAGCGGTGTATTGCGCTTTTGATTATTTCTATTCATCTAATTACAATTTTACACTTAATCCTTGATTACACATATTTACAGATTACACATAATTGCAGTACACATAAATTAAAGAACACACATAGATACACATAGAGCTAGGTCACTCCTTACACACACCCATCACATCCCCCACACCCCATCCCCCAACAGTTAATAAATACCCATAATACACACATTTCTTTTTTTAAACCATATAAATATATATATATAGAAACTTATTTTTATTTATCCTTATATTCTTTTGGGGATTGTAATGGAAAGAGGAGGGGAGAGGAGTGGAGAGACTGGAAAGAGGAGATGAGGAGAGGTGAGGAGGAGAGAGAGAGGAGAGAGCGGTGGCCCTGGAGAATGGTGGCGGAGAGGAGGTGAGGAGTGGTGCAGGAGAGGAGGAGGAGGATGGGAGTGGTGGAGGAGAGGAGAAGGCGGATGGGAGTGATGGAGGAGAGGAGGCGGAGGAGGAGGTGGTTGAAGTGGTGGAGGAGGAGGAGGTGGTCGAAGTGGTGGAGGAGGAGGATAGTGGAGAGGGGGAGGTGGGTGGTGGCAAGAGGCTAAGATCAAGCACAGGGCCCTGCACTACATGCACCAGGAGAATGTGGTCCTCCTTGGTGCCAACCGTGGGCGCCCCGTGATCCTTGCAGGGGGGAGGGAAGTCAGGCCAGGGCCTAGGGCCCCGGCATGGAATGAGATTTCAGCTGCGGTAACAGCAGTGGGCACAGCGCAAAGGGATGTGAGGTCTGACAAGCATTGTTTTGATGACATCAGGGCCAAGGTGAGGAGGATGATGGCCAAGCAAGCTACAGCACCAAGTGGTGGCCCCAAGGTGACTGTGTGCTACAACAAGTGTTAGAGGGTGGAGCTTCAAGCTTGGTGGCCCAGCAGGACCCAGCCTCCATGTCAGGTGAATATGATATATATGCCACCACATGTACATCACACACACTACACACATACATGATGACCAACAAGGACACTGACACGTCAGCTCCATGGAATTAACAAGGGATAGATGGATGCGTCATTGAATCCATGAAGCTGACAATTCACTGTTATCAACCAGTAATCAACCAATAGAGAGTCCATGTATTGGTGTGCCCACTGTAGCGTATGCAGTTACAGACCGCAACCAGAATCAAGATAGCGGTAGGAGCCATGAACAATAAAGATCAAGAACCAAAGAATAGATCACATCTAACAAATTATAGCTAATCTGAGTTGCAATTAGGAGAATCATCCAGGATCAAGCCTAGATGGCAGATAGTTAGGAATGCACACAAAACATCATACTAATAACATATACCTTTCTTTTCAATCTTTCAGCATCAAGGAGATTTGGGTCCAGTGGTGAGCCAGAGGCAGGAGAGTCGGCTCCTTTAGTGCAGGAAGTGGGAGAGCAAGCCCCCGCCCAGCAGAAAACGGTGCAGGGGGAGAAGGAAAGAAGAGTAGCCAAGTGCCCTGGTTTGGAGAAGTTGTATGTCATCTCTCTAGTGGGTTCACCAGCGGGACCACCAGCCACACTGCCGGGATTTGAACCCACTATCCTCCAGACACTCAGCATCTTGCCAGGGCTCTCCAACTGGAGGGACCAGCTGAACTTGTCACCACCTCCTCCTCCTCTCAGCAGTGCGTCCGGCTGGTCGCCACCACCATCGGGCCCACCAACACCACTGCTCTTATTGAGCCATACCCTCACCACTGGGCCACCGCCACCTCCTCACCAGGCCACGCCCCTGGGCCTTCCATCCCCAATACCAAGCCAGGCTGTGCAGGCAGAGATGCTGGCCCTCATGCGGCAGCAGATAGAGTGTCTCCGGGGGATCCAGGCCAGCATCTCCACCAATCATGCAGAGGTCATGCGCAGCCTGGCCAGGCGCAATAGGGAGGAGAGGAGGAACCACCTATGAATACCATGACTGAATCGGCTGCTCAGGAAGGGGCGGACCAGAGCGCATTCCAGCAAGTGACTGCAGACACTATGCAACGCACTCTGGTCCCCAGTCCCAACTCCCCCACCCCTATATTTGTGAAACTGGAATGGGTTACACAGTCCAGAGGTTTATTCATGTTTCATTGAGAGATATAGACAAGTTGTAAGTGTTATGCACATTAATGGGTTCTTCAATTAAATTGACTGATTTCTGATGATTATTTTTTTTCAGCAGATTCTGGTTGCAGTGGTGTAGTGACCACAGGTGACCCTGGTAGATGTTATGCATCATGTTTATTCTAAACTATGACATTACCCCCATTTGGTATCCCCTTTTGCCAACAATAACCGCTTGCTCTTTCGGGTTCCGCCAACCTTACACCCATGATATTAATGCACAGTCTTGTCCATTTTTGGTTGTGCTCTGTGTATGAAATAAAGCTTTGTTATACCGTTCTCACTGTGTCAGTGTGTTTTCAAATGGTTGGGGTTATGGGACATCCACATACATCACATTTGTGTCACATTCCTATATCAGTAAACTAATGAACCCTTGTTACTATGCAATGGGTTATTACATATAATAACAATAATAATATTACGAGATATCATATAATAATATATATAATATTTGATAATAAAGGGTTAATAAACATGCAACGTCCAATTTGTCATACTGTGGAGTATCAACATTCCCCTGAAGGCCTGATAGGAATATGACAGGTCATAATGTCGATTGATATCAAAACATGTAATGGGAGGTCACCAAATGATAATGGGTATACATCTGGGAACATGGCCACCAGCAATGACGTGGAACTTTCCAGGATGGGTGTAGCGGAGATGGAGGTAAGTTGGCTATTGCTCCAAGTGCCTCTGCACATCCTCCATGTGTGTTTGCGCATGTAGGGCCACTATAGGTGGGCAGGTCATAGCAGAGAGATTAGACAAATCACAGTCCACTAGAGAAGGAACTGGCAACCCACTCCAGTATGTTTTACTTGAAAACCTTGTGGATACGCACAGACAGAGACATAAGTAAGTGTGCTGTAGTCCATAGGGTCACAGAGAGTCGGACACAACAGAGGGACTGAACAACCAAATGTAAAATAGTCCCCTGGTACTTGATTTATGCCATGTGGCGGTATAATTTGGCCACTATTTGTTTTCCCAATGTAGATGTGGTGAGTGAGATATATATGAGATGATCTTTGTATTTTTAGGGTTTACATTAGAGCGTCTGTGAGTGAGAAAGGGTTAATATGTCAGCAATTTCCATGTATTTGTCTTGCAATTTAATTAGGAAGTGTGTCTTTAATAGCTTTCAGCATCTTGCAGCATGACTTTTCATATTGGCATATGCATGACCATTACAACCTATGAGGAAAATAAAATATTTTTTTTTTTGCAATATTTGATAGATGGGAGTTGTTGTGCAAGTAATTGTAATGCCTTCCATTGCTTTCCCCATATATTAACGTCCATTGGTGGGTTTTTATTGTGTTGTGCACTCTTCTAAACTAGTCTGTAAACCCTTTCCGGGTCCTATTCAGAAGCCGTAAGCTTTGGGCCGCCATTTGCCATTTGCGGCTTGACTGCGGTTGCGGTCTTGAGCGTAACTCTTGCGGACGTGAAAGATCAAAGGCTTCGGGAGGCTGTAAGTTCCGGGTTTAACAACCACAAAGTTTTCAAGCCAGTAACCCATAACTCGTTCGGAGCCCGCAAAAAAACGACAATTGAATAGCAAATTAACTTATGGCCTCACTTATGGGCTACAGTAACTTACGATCGATCAATTGAATGAGGCTCTTTGTTTTCCAACAGAAAATTGCATCTCCTATACTGATCGATATTAGTGGCAAAATAAAGCAAATAAGCACAAAATATTTCATCTATTTCACAAAAAAAATATAAAAAGTATAGAAGAGATTAATTGTAATTCAATATAAAATCTTTTTTTTCCAGAGTTGTGTTGGTGGTTCAGTGAGGCAGTGGGATCCCTTTACAGGAATCATTTACTGTCTTATTTGAATAACTAATATTAGGGAACAAGTTGTAGACTATTCTGAATAGATAGGGGTTCAGAGAGTGTTTGAAGTTGTGCAGAGCAGGGAAGAGTCTAATAGCTAGCTAGAGCACATGTTAGAGGCAGTACAAGAAAAGTCTTGGAGATGAGAGTGTGAGGAAGTGAAAACAGATGAAGAGAGACATATGTTGTTGAAAGAGTGGAGGGAACAGTTAGGGGAGTATCTGGAAATGAAATTTGATATGTAGGAGTGTGCAGTATTATAATGGTCTTTGTATAGTAGATGAGTGTGTTAATTGTGTACTTGATTTTACAGGATATGGGAAGCCGGCAAAGGGCAAGATTCCGTTCGTCTCAGATTGAGATGCTCTTTAATTGCTCAAGGCCGCAAGTTATGGGCCCCAAGCTAAAACCGTAAGCCATGCACTGGGTCGTAGCAGTTCAGGGTGGGAACCTGATAAATTACGCAAGCACGTAACGGCCCATTTCAAAACAGCCAATAGAAAATGAGACTGTCATTATTACAGCAGTAAAACATAAAGGTTACATGTCAATCAATTAGGTTCGGGGGTCCGATATACGATCAGACTCGCAAACCCGCAAAATCAAGAATTATGACAATGAATGCCAATACTGTGGATTTAACCCTGAAATCACACATAAAAATAAAAGTAATTTCCTGCCCATTTGCGAGCTTGAGACTGTTGTGCAATTAATTCTAATGTCTTTCATCGTTTTCCCCGTTATGTACAGTGCAGTATTGATTTTCTATTTGCATTTACAGTGCTACGAATAGGTGTTTAACCCCCTTGCGAGTCCTCTCTAGCACTTGTAGGATTTTCTCCTTCATTTGCCATATACGAGTGTGAAAACATTTGCGGGCTTGGGGAAACTGAGCAATTGAATAGCGATTTGCGATTTTAGCCTTGTGAAAGTGATCAAAGGCTTCTGAAGGCTGTAAATTACGAGTTTAACCATCGCCATTTTTTCAAGCTCGTAACTTGGAAGCAGTTCCGAAGCTGCAAAAAGACGCCAATTGAATAGCAAAATCGCTTGCAACCTCATGGGCTAACGGATCTCCCCGAAACCTCAATTGAATGGGGCTCAAAGTGTTTAGCACAATGAAACAACAGATGAGAAATAACTGGTGACATACTGTATATGAGCCTAGCAGATTATTTAAGTGGAGATAGTTTAGCAAGGAGAAGGGCGGTTAGGAGGTAACTTCAGTAGTTGATGCTGGAATTAATAAGGGAGTAAATTAGGATTTTGTTTGTTTCTTGTAACACATTTTGGAGATATTTTGCAGGTTTTGGTAAGTGATTGGACATCAGCAGTGAAAGACAGTTCTGAATACAGATTATTAATCTCATGACCTGGATTTAGGGTGTAGGTGTGATGAAGTAGTTGTCGATTGTAAGGCTAATATCTGGTATTGGGAGAATGTGATAGAAGGGGGGGGGGGGGGTTATAATTTGAGCTCAGTCTTTAAAATGGTTATTTTTAGGTTGTTGGAGGCCATCCAAAAGGTGATGCTTGATAGAAAGGTGGTGACATGTGTTATTAGGGAATGAGATAAGTCAGGAGAGGAGTAGTAGATTTGTGTATCAAGGGACCCAAAATGTACCCTTGAGGTACACCTATAGTTAGTGGCAGTTGTGATAAGGTTGGGCCTGAGTACAAGACACTAAAGTAGAGAATTGATAGGTACAATTTAAAGCTCAAGAGATTAAAGGTATATGGAGGTTTCCCTGTTTTTAATATTAAAATAAACCACTAAATGTTTATTTGCATATTTAAACATCATTTTATTAACAAGTGCTTAAAAGCTCTGTTTTTACTCACTGAAACATCCTAAATAGTCCATATAAAACTCCAGACTTCTGTCTCCTACTGGGTCTCCAGCACATTTGATGGAGGAACACCAACTCAAGAGGCTTTTTAAATGCTTTTCCATCTTTACTAAATTATTTGCCTGTAATAAATAATATATGAAAACAAACAAAGCATAAAATACACAGGCCTAGCTCTGTCAGAGTTCTAGCTTAAACTGTTTCAGTAGTTCTCACTACCAGAGCTTTCATTCAGCGAACCTCCTTTCACTTTAAGTTCAAGATTCCCAGTCTCCGGCTGATCAGCTTCCACACCTCTGTATATCTCTAGGTATCTCTCTCCAGCTTCAGACACCTTGCAGCACCAATACCATTCTGGATTAGTCCCTTCTATTTGCCTTGTCCCAGCTTTAGTATCCACCGTTCTCGGTTTCTCTCTCGCACCTCTCAGTTTGCTTTCTCAGTCTTTTCCAAACTGCAAGCCCCACAGCATGTCTCAATTACTGTTTGTAGCCAGTCTGAAGTACATCAATTAGGGGCCACACTCATAACTCTGGGTTCTCTGAGAGAAATCTTCAATGCTCTGTATCTATGTCAACCCCTTGGAGGGGTGGAGGGGGGGTACACATAGTCCATAGCATCCACACAACCCCACCCCATACTCAACATAAAAAAACACATGAAACATTTATATTTCTTTTACATCAAAAATATATACACTTTTATTTATTTATCCTAATATTATTTTTGGGATTCATTATAAACAGAGGAGCCAGGAGGGGAGAGGTGAGAAAGAGAAGAGAATGAGAGTGGAGCAAGAGGGGGCCCTGGGGAATACAGGAGAGAGAGGTTGGGAGGGAAAGAGGGAGAGAAGTAGGGCTAGGAGTGGTACTTCTGGGAGGGAGGTCAAGAGGTGAGATTAAATGAATTGCCCTTAGTCATAAGCACTATTAGCTCAGGGTCAGAGGGGGAGGGGCCTGATCCCAGGGGTTAGTAGTAGGGAGGGACAGGCCTCTGTAACAGAGAAGCAAGGCCTGAATCCCTGTCCGCTGTTGGGAGGACAAGAGGCTTGGGGCAAGCAAAGGCACAAGGAGATGGTGGGACTCCTCAATGCCATACGTGCCCTCTCCAATACTCTAACAGGGGGTAATGAAGTTAGGCCCGGGACCAGGCCTGGAAGGAGGTAGCAGCTGCAGTTACTGAGGTCTCTATGGTATCGTTATGATGACATCCGGGCCAAGGTTAGGAGGATGATGGAAGAGGAGGCCAAAGGACCAAAGAGCTCCAAGTGGTTGCCCCCAAAGTGACTGTACAGTACAACAAGTGGAAGAGGTTGCTCAAGAAGATGGTGGCCACAGGGATGCTGCCAAATAATGTAAGTGATATATATACACAGTGGCTGCATGTAGCCATTACATCAATGACATCCCCCCCCCCAGCAGAATCTCATACAATATTGTTTAATCATATATCATGTTTTAGAACACGTGGTTGTTGTTAAATTTAACTTATACCAATTCAGATATGGCATGGGACTAGAAAACTCTGAAAATGGCATGTTAATCAAATCCAGCATTAATACACGTGTTAGTTAGTCATCCTCTCATCAATATGAGAACAGGTACTTTTGCCTTATGTAAGTAACAGACCTTATGGCTGCTGACCTTTGTCTCCTCTCAGTATTAATGGGTACATGTTCATATATCATAACATCATACTAATCAGTTATACTCTAATAACAACTGTATACCAGATGCATGTGATATAAATGTGGCTAAACTATATCATATGGAGATGGTGATAGTACTCGGCCCAATGACTGCACTCATGGCTAAACATTCCTTGTCAGATGCTACTTCATTACTAATGGTGATGGCAAGTGATTTCTCTTGACATATATATATATTTTTATTTTCTGAACACACTGTATGTGTGTAATTGAATTGGATGACATAATCCAGGAGTTATTGTATCTATGTAATGGAGCAGATTAAGACATGATGTATGTGCTGTACGCATTACTGATTACTTCTATTATATGGTGTGTTGAATGATTTTTATTCATTTGATTAGGGCACATGTGACTCTAGCAGATGCTATGCATCATTATTATTATACAGTATTACATTTACCACTTTAGTTTTTTCCCGTTTTGCAAAACAGCCTCTTGTCCTCTCTGATCTGCCACCACCACACCCATGGTATTAATGCACAGATACATTTATGACTGTGTTCTGTGTATATAATAAACAATGATATTGTTGTATGATTATGGAGGTTTCCATGTATTTCTGATAGTTACTGATTTGAGGCATCAAAATACACAATAATTACTAATATTTCTGCATATATTTTTGTATTTGTATATGTATACCCATCCCTTCATGCATGTAATGACTGTAAATATATGTTTGCATTTCACTAACCTTCTGTTGATTAGTAATTGATGTTGTTATGGCAAAGTGTTTCCGCTTTCTTTGTTAAATCTGATGTTAACATCCTCATTTTTATCATCAATTCTTATATTGGTGCACACAACATCTGAATTATGCATACAGTATGACATGATAATACCATGTATAGCCTTCTTTTCATTCCAAAACATTGTTATTTAAACATTCAAAAACATTCCAGTGACACAAGTGTGATGTACAAGTGATAGCATGTATTAATATGTCTAAAGTGTCTTCAAACACTTATTTAAATGTTATCATCACTATTTTCTAAAGCAGGTGTGAACAACATCATTAGTGGTTTTTGGGAGTTAATACTTTGATATACATATACATTGTGACACTGTTGTGGTTCAGGATTCCACTGAAGTTTTTTTTTTAACCATATGACATATATAATTAATAATTAATTGATACATTAACACTAGCTGTAATTTCACATCTTTATTATTGAAGTACATCTTGCCACATGCAAGACAGCAATGACGTGGGATTTGACAGGACAGGTGTATCAATGATTCCCATTGATGGAGTTGAGTTTCCTGGTGCTCTATGTGCCTCTCCACAGCCTCCTTGTGTGTTTGGTGTCCTTCCTGAACAGCTTCAACACATTAGTGAAGTTTCCCTTGTCATGATTAGTTCCTAAATCACCATGTCCCTGTGCCTATAACACCCTGTCCCTTTCATGCCCCATGTGAACATCTAGTGCCTGGCCTGTTCTATCTAGTGATATACCTATGGCATTCACCTCCCCCATTTATAAACCATCAGTGTCACCGAGTTCTCTGTTTAATGTCTCATGCTGCCCATAATGACATATCTCCCCCCCCCCTCCGCCCCAATGTATGAAACCCAAGGTTTTTGAGTAGATGTCATACCTTCCCATGGATGTGAAGTAGATGATCACTGTCAGGACTGTTCTGTCGTAAGGATCACTACTGTTGTTACTCAGTGCTTCAGTGCATCTTTTGTAGTCCGTGTGTTTCATGATTGAACTTAACCTCTTGCGTACTGTGGTGGTGTTGAAGAGGAGTGGCTATTATGAGTTGGAAAGCTGCTGAGGGACAGTAATAGTGAGATCTCTATACATTTGTGAAGGATGAGGTGAAAAGCAAACTATAAAAGTTAGAGATTAAGATTAGAGAAGATAGGGTCAGTGGTGGGATCATCACACAGTGCTGGAGAAGTAGTCCATTCTGATAATCCAAATGAGGATGTCTGTGTTAGTTAGAGTAGCTTAGTAGGAGGTTGTGCTAGAGGGTTATCAGTAGAGATGGAGAAATTGCCCAGGATTAATAATGGTATGTTGGAAAAGAGAAAGTGAGAAAGCGAGTCAGAAAAAAAGGGCCAAAAAGTTGAAAGGTGGCCCAAGGGGGGTAGATTACTGGGAGAGAGGGGACAAAATACTGATTGGATTTCAGAGGAAGAGACCTTCATATCATGAAGGTAAGTGGAAGTTTATGTCTCCTAATTATGGATTAAGCAGTGTTAACCTGCACCAGCTGCCATCTTAGGTTACCCAAACTAGAGATACAGCAGCTACATCAATATTTTTTTAACTATTTACACAATGGACGGAGTCTCGTGAAAAATACAGCTATATAGCTCTCTGTGGTGACTGTATGAGGTAAGGCATATAGTAGATCCAGACCTCAATAGTGTCATCCAAGAATAGGAGCAGAGCAACAGTCAACTTAAAGGACTGCTATAGTGATACAATGGTGTGTCTCATGTTTATTTAATAATCAATTAGTAATACATATACAGCCTTATTAAATTGTGATTCGGCCAATTGAATAGGGCTCTATATAAGCACATAGAATATTTTTTTGCAGAAGTTTTTAGTTAGTGAAGACCTTGCTTTTTAATAGAAGTTCACTAACTAAAAACTTCTATAAAAAACATATGCTATGTGCTTATATAGAGCCCTATTCAATTGACCGAATCCCAATTTAATAAGGGTGATAATATTTAAAGACATATGCATTCAGTGTCATTTTTAAAACTTAAATTTGAATGCTTTAATACAAATACTAATTTTATTCCCTGTATGTCATACCAGGGATACCCCTGGACTGCAGAGTTAGTAAAATGCTATTGGCTTGGGCTGGCAACAGTTGGACTGTTATAATTTTCCCTGTTTTCCCTGACTCTGTAATTGAAGATCTGAAACCACTAGATGTACAGGGTCTCCCAGGGAATCAGGGACAGGCTATTGCTAATTGGTTTCTTTTCTGTGTACCTAAGGAGTGGAGGTTGTTGTGATTGGCCAGCCTGTGGCTGGAAAACTGTCTAAATAATGGCGTGGCAGTTTTTTTTGGACTTTCATAATCAAGGTGTAAGTGTCATTCTGTGAATGAATCCTAATATTCTACAGGATTGTATGGTGTATCCAGTGGTGGAGAATAGTCACAGTCAGTGGCTATTGTGTTCCTGATATCATGGTCTGTTGAATCAAGCTCCTGGGCTTGGAACTTGGGTTTGGTCCATCTTCTGCTATCAGAGGTGTAAAAGGAACGCACGGTTCTGCTGGATAGGTTTGAACCAGGTTCTTACCAAGTCCAATTGAAGTAGCAGGTCGTGACACTGTAGTTTCCTAACTAAACACACTAAAGACATTTTTGTATGACCTCTAAAGTGGCCCATTAAAGGAAAACATTTTCTGTTTAATTATTATTTCTCATATGTTTATCTTAAATATAAATGGTTTCCTTCTGAATATAAGATAATGCATATTTTTAGTAAAAATAAAACTTAGATATGAATACGGAAGTCTTGAGTGATTAGTTATTTCTCTCTATGAAGCTGGCAGGTCCTGACATGCTGTTTGTGTACAGTGGGGTTGCAGTAGCCATATATGTTTCTGGCACAGTGATTGTTACTTGTATATGATGAAGTCATGTTTGAACTAGATAGTTGCACCAGCATCCAATCTAAGATGACTTTGTTATCTTTTGCAAACATGGACAAAGAGAGAGTAAATCATCATGAAATTGTAAAGGATAAGATTCCAGAAGAAACAGAAATGTAATTTCCGTTTGCCCAAAATTAGGATGGAGACTAGAAATATTGTGCCACTAACTTACACATATAAGTAGCTAGCATTTAGCCTCAGACTTTGGGCCAGATTCAATTCCAAGCCCGCAACTAGATGGCAGACAGACAAATACCTGCAAGTGAGTTGCAGCCTCCCGTTGGTCTCTGATTGCAATGCTATTCAATTGCTTAAGGCTGCAAGTTACAGGTCCCAAACCAAAACCATGAACCATGCACTGGTTCGGAGCACTTCAGGCCAATAGAAAATGAGACTGTCATAATTACAGCAGTAAAACATGGATGTTACATGTCAATCAGTTAGGTTCTGGGGTCCGATATGCGATCAGATTCAGAAATCCCCAAAATTAAGAATTATGAAAAAGAATGCCAATACTGTTCTAGTCCATGCAGGTGGCCTGATATGTATTAACTCATTAATACCCGAGATTGATTTAACCCCGAAGTGAAACATGAAAAAAAAAGTTAAAATCCTGCCGATTTGCAGGCTTGAGACTGTTGTGCAATTATTTCTAATGTCTATCCTCACTTTCTCCATTATTTACAGTGCAGTATTGATTTTTTATTTGCATTTACAGTGCTACAAATAGGTGTTTAACCCCCTTGCGTTCCTATCTAGCACTCGTAGGATTTTCTCCTTCATTTTTTGTTTACGGGTGTGAAAACATTTGCGGGCTTGGTCATTTTTTCAAGCTTGTAACTCGGAAGACGTACTTACTGGCCTCCGGATCTCCCAAAAGCTCAATTGAATGGGGGCCCTTGTGTATGTAGTTCAGAAGTTTTTTAGTAAGCAACATATTTATCATATGCAATCTTTTCATTTTAATCAAAAGACACATATTTGGACAGGGAAGCAGTGCTGTCATCAACATGTTTGTCTTGTTTGTCTAGGTTGAAAATAGTTACCGTATGTTAAAAGAAAAAGATAGAGTAAAGTAAATTAACCACTAGATGGCGATGTAAGGCACCGATTATATACAAAATGCAATTCTTGAAATTCTTTGGGACCATAATACAGAAGGGAGAAGAATGGCACGATAAAATAGTTAAATACATCAAGGGATTTAATAGAGTTCAGTAAAAAAGCAGGAATAAAAAGCCATGATTGATGTTGAAAGATTATGGACTATTGCTTTCCATATTGTGATCGGTTAGATTATACTAAGTGGTAGGGACAGATACGTTAAAGGAATACAGTACAAAAAAATGTCTGGGAAATGCATTAGATCATCCTGAGGAGTAATAAAGCTTATGGTAGAGAGAATGAGTAGACTAGATAAACTGCTTTGAAAATCTATTTCTGTGTTTAAAAGGGCACTTAACCAAAAGCTATCTTTTTATTGTAACATATGGTCGTGTACAGAAAATTCTCCTTCACTAAAGTATGTATCAGTAAAGAGAGACTTCAGTTAAGAATCTGAGAGCTGCAGGGCCTATCCCAGATATACTTTGCTCATAATCATGATAAATATTTATTGTTTGTGGGTATTAGTAATGTCATAATGTTGAAGAGAATACCAGTTATTAAAGGTTTACCAAAAACTGCAGTATATATTATTTAAAAGTGGCAAATTGTAAGTCTGAGGAGTAGTGAGATATCAGTCTCTCTTTAAATAGACCTTGAGAAAAAGCACCTGCTGTAAGACAGCTGCTGCCAATCTACTATGAAGGCTCAAGACGCATAACGAGTCTGTGTGTCCTTCTGTGGAAGCTTTCATAGCTCATTTGAGAAAGTATAATCTATTTTACATATAAAACTTGCACCTATATTTTATTTATATTCAGCGTTAATATGCCTGAAGTGTATATGCCTACTTTTGACATACGGAATTAACTCTTTGGTAGGAACTACGCGTTTTTATGAAATCAAAAATTGCTCCCTTTTTCAAATATAAGCTTGTATTTTACTTGTGAAATCTATAATAATTACTCTTTTATATTACAAGTAGCTTTTATATTCAATGTTATAATCGAAAATAATGTATTACCGTATATACTCGAGTATAAGCCAACCCGAGTATAAGCCGAGGCACCCATTTTGCCACAAAATACTGGGTAAAATGAGTGACTCGAGTATAAGCCGAGGGCGTGAAATGTGCTGTCCCCTGTGTCCTTCTTGTGCCCTCTGTGTCCCCCCTCTCTCTCCCGTGTCTCTTCTCCCCTCTCCCTTTCCTGTGTCTCTTCCCCCCTCCCTTATCACCCTCCTCAACCCGCTCCTCATTCTCAACCTCCCTCCTCAACCCCACTCCTCATCCTCATCCTCAACCTCCCTCCTCATCCTCCCTCCTCATCCTCAACCTCCCTCCTCATCCTCAACCTCCCTCCTCCCTCCTCATCCTCCCTCCTCATCCTCAACCCCCTCCTCATCCTCAACCCCCTCCTCAACCCCCCCATCCTCAACCTTCCTCCTCAACCTCCCCATCCTCATCCTCAACCCCCCATCCTCAACCTCCGTCCTCAACCTCAACCCCCCTCAACCCCCCTCCTCAACCTCAACCCCAACCCACCTCCTCAACCGCAACCCCCCTCAACCTCCCCCCTCAACCTCCCTCAAACCCAACCCCCCTCCTCAACACCCCTCCTCAGCCAAAACCCCCCTCAACCCCCCTCCTCCACCTAAACCCGGCACCCGGCACCCGGTATATGCTAATGACGCGGCACGCATGTGACGTCACATGCGCGCCAGCGCCGGGTCAAGGAGCGGAGGCCGGAGCACAAGCAGGTAAGTGAGGGGAGAGGGGGGAGGTATTTAGGGGGGTTTATGCTGAGGAGGGGGGTTTAGGTTGAGGAGGGGGGAGGAAAAGAGACACGGGGGGTAGAGAGACACACGGGGGGTTAGAGACACACAGGGGGGTTAGAGACACACGGGGGGGGTTAGAGACACACGGGGGGGTTAGAGACACATGGGGGGGTTAGAGACACACGGGGGGTTAGAGACACACGGGGGGGTAGAGACACACAGGGGGGTTAGAGACACACGGGGGGGGGGTAGAGAGACACGGGGGGAGAGTGACTCGAGTATAAGCCGAGGGGGCCCTCTTTTGCCTTAAAAAAAGGGCTGAAAAACTCGGCTTATACTCGAGTATATACGGTATCTAGCATTTGTTTGTAGGGGGCAGCCATAACAATCCTCACAGGCTCCTGAGCATTAGGGCAGGCATTACTGCAATGTAGTAGTCACTTTATCTTACAGTAGCACTATGATGTGATGCATGGGTGGAACAACTGCCAGTGCACCCAGCACAATATCGTCCCTGCTTAAATGCCCCTGGCCACCCCCCCCCCCCCCCACCACTTTGGCTACTCCTGGTCTCAACCACCCTGCCCCCTCCTGGCCACCACTACCCCAGCCCCTACCAAATCCTGCATGCCTGGGCATTTTCTGACTTGGCAGGGAATCTCGATTGGCGTCAAACAATCACGTTCCCTGCCCAGGAAAAAAGGTGCACTCGCAGTATATATTACTATATATACATCTCTATCTCTCTCTCTCTCTTTCTCTCTCTCTCTCTCTCTCTCTCTCTATATATATATATATATATATATATATATACATATATTTATAAAATTGAAGAGTGAAGCAGCCTTGAATGTCCAGTAATTTAGTAATCTAGTAATTATTAATCCATATATATATATATATATATATATATATATAGACTAGCGACTTGCCCATCAGAAAATGACGGTCAATAAAATTTGAAGCCATGGGAATGCTGTTTGAGACATAATTGAAACCACTTTGTACTGTGAGGACCTTCGGCGCTCATTGCAAGCCTCAGGACCTTCGGCGCTCATTGCGAGCCTCTCATGTTGTGTACTTTTGGTCCTCTGAGAGAGATATATATTTCTATGTATATGTAGTTTAGCAATAATGATGTATTCAATTAATTAATTAAGTAATCATTAATTATTTATGCAGTAAATTAATATACTTTAGTTATTTATAATTGATATATGCAGCAAGCAATAGGCTGAAGAGCTAACAATCTGTTTGTATTTTGCGTCTGCATAGAATATACATATTGAGTGTTAGTGCCCTGCTTGTAAAGTGTAATGAATGTTTGAAGTCTGCATTCTAAATAGGCTGCGTGCGCGAGGTAAAGCCGTTGGTTTATTGTGTAAAGTGGCATTGTATAGTCGTAATGTTATTAATGTGGTACGCGTCTCGTGTGCATTTTCCAGCTTTTCTAATAGTGTATCTTGTAGGTCGTAGTGTGATGTGTAAAGTGCAGTGTTTTGCGCGGTCCGGGGTCATGTTGCCTCGTTTTCATTTTTTTCGGCGGCCATGTTTTCTTCGCTTAGGCGATTTTTGTGTGGTGAAAATCATCTAAATCAAGTTAAATTTGCATTCCACCTCACTCACAGACGTCCTGGCTGTTGCCCTATGCTGTCTGTGATGTTTTGGGAATTTTCTTGGGTGTATTTAGTGTGTTTTTCGGGTTTTTGGTTCGGCCGCTAATCTCGTAATTTTTTTTTCTAAGTCCCCCATCTCGTATTTTTTTTTCTAAGTCCTGCGTCTCGTATTTTTTTTCTAAGTCCCGCTTTTTTTCTAAGTGCTCCGAGTTTAAAAGCTCTCCTCAGCGCTCATCTCTAAGTCGTACGCACCTTGTAAAGCGTGACAGTTATAATATGTGATTAATAATGTGTATTGCAGTATATTGTGATACCTTTTGTATTGGACAAACGCAGTATTTATATTGACATGCTTTCAAGAAGTTTGACCTTAAGTATTGCCGTTAAGGTCATATTTTTAAAAGGTCATATTTTTGCAAGGTCCCGCGGTTAGTATTTTTTGGTGTAAGTCTGTATATAGTGATTGCGTGTTAGATCTATTTTGTTAAAGTGCCGCTTGTGTGGGTGTTTGTAACCGCGTGTGTGGCGCCATAGAGCCTCCACCTCCGCAAATGCTGCCCCTCGCTTTGCGAGGGTCCGCATTTGTGGCCTGCAATGAGCCTTCGGCACAATGCAGCCGATGTGGGAGCCTCCACCTTTGCAAATGCGGCCCCTCGCTTTGCGAGGGTCCGCATTTGCGGACCAAACTGCGTCCCTCACTTCGTGCGACGATGATTCGTAGTTTGACAACTATTATATGTGATATATATGGATTGATAATTACTAGATCTCTCTCTCTCTCTCTCTCTCTCTCTCTCTCTCTATATATATATATATATATATATATATATATATATATATATGTATATATATATATATATATATATATATATATATATATATATGTATATACATAAATAGGTAGATGTGTATATGTTTATGTATATATATATATATATATATATATATATATATATATATATATATATATATAATGAGTTGCCACCAGAGGGCAGACCAGGGAGGTAAGCAAAGACAAACAATCAAACAATTACATTATTTGTAAATATAAAATTATATTTTTTGCCTTCATTAATGAAATAAGCATTACTTGGAATATCCAAGTATTCACATGCTTGTATATATTGTCATGTGTCCATGGTCCTTTAATTGTCAGTTTAATCATTATGCCACTTAATAGGATATTTATTTTTTGCAGCAATATATTGTTAAAATAAAGAGAAAACACTGTTTAAGCTATTCCACCATGGTGCAGTCATTTTGAGCCCTCCATTTTATGAATGCTGCAGTTACATATGAATATGCAATATAGAACTATGACTGTGCCTTTACTGTGTATTTCACTTGGTCATGAGATGTCACCGATGATAGCGCAGCCATTGGCGGCATGAAATAGGCATGTGACATATGCAGCACAAAGCACATGTGGGTCTGTGTTTCATAATAATTTGCAACTGCAGCATTAGCAAGATGGAGGCCTTAACTATCAAGTCAGGAATAACAAAATGGCTGCTTCCAGAGTGGAACATAGAAAGTCTAAATAATGAGTAATGTTATCCCTTTATTTTAATAACATATTAATATAATAAATATTTTATAAAATGTAAGATTTATTAAACACACTTTTTTTCTTCATATTTCAGTGTTTGTTTACGCAATGGACGTTCTTTGATGTATGATTCCTTTCATGTTTTCTTTAAGCCCCAGAATGAGGTACTGCTGATCTCCTTAGGCACAGTGAGCAATGTATAAAAACTGCTTTTATGTTCTTGGCTTACACAGAAATTAAAGGGCCGCTGTAATGCATTTAAAAGTTAAGCTCATGTGCTTGTTTCTTGATCATAGACTAATAAAAACATTATGCAGTTTAAAAAAAGGAAAAGTTCATATTTTTCTTAATTTTTATTTTTCTGTTTTCCCTCTAAGCAGAGCTACTTCTTCCCACCTCCCTGTGCCTTATCAGGTATGTGTGGTCAACTCTACCAGAAGACTGGACCATCATAAAGCATGCCGGGCTATGTAATTGAGCCCACACCATGATGTCATTGGCCACTACCCCACAGCCTGCAGAGAGGTATATTGTAACCTGCTTGCAACTGACAATGGTGCATGAGTCATCATAGCCTGCTCAGTGTGAACCACAAGCTAGATTGGTCAGACATTTTTTATCCAGACTCTAGGCTGAGCTGGTCACACACACTGATAAAGCACAGGGAAGTGGAGAAAAGCAGCCATGGTTAGGGCGTAACATTTCAAAATTAAGAAAAAATATTATCTTTTATTTATTTTAAACTGCATACTGTTTTACTTGTCTATGCAGAACAATCAAAGCCAGGAAGAATTTTAGTAGCCAGGTCATCTTTTTTACAGGAGCCTGGAAGGAAGCCCTTCACTATATGCATTATACTTTGGAAACATATTTAAGTCCCAACAGTACAAGTTTTAGGAGCCCAGGCGATCACATTACTGTCACACGACATCAATCCTAATCAATCCTTATAGAATTGTTTTATGCAATCTTTCAGCCTTATTAAATTGCGATTCAGCAAATTTAAAAGGGCTCTATTTAAGCACATAGCATATTTTTTTTACAGAATTTTTAAGTTAGTGAACTTTTATCCAAAGCAAGATCTTCACTAACTAAAAACTTCTGTAAAAAAAATATGCTATGTGCTTAAATAGAGCCCTTTTAAATTTACAGAATCGCAATTTAATAAGGCTGTTTGTTAGCTGAACATTTTGCTGGTGATTTGGAGTTAATATCATTTTGTTATCAATCACATGTTATTTCAGGTTTATAGCAGCTACTTGTATACCAGAACAATCACATTGCATAATGTTATAAAGCTACCTTTGTATTTATACTCTGTATGGTAATATTGGTAGAGACATACAATTTCTGCTTCTTATAATTGATTAATTGAAATGTAAAATAAGGATACATTTATAATAAAGTATTGGAACAGTGTTTGTTACTATTCTCCCTTGAAGAAGTTAGAAGTAATATTAAGCATCTTCCATTTAATGATGGTTTATATGTATGTCCTCAGCTATTTCAGCCTATTTACAAATATTGTGGTAGTAACCCTAACTATTGTAACCAATATAATTAATCCCAATGAATCTTTCAAGGCAAATCATAAGATCCTATTTCTTAATTGAATCTCCATACAAACATAAATATAATGCATTGCTTATATATTGGGGTCAACAGTAATTTAACATTGCCAGTTGATAGCATTATACACTGGACACTAATCGTGCATACTAGAGTAATGAGTATTTCTCTTCTAATGCAGACATAATATTAATAGCTCTATACTGTAGGTTGTACCAACATTTAAATAATATACGGGTTAGTAATGTGTATTTATAGAGAGTATTATGGACATTGAAAAGCAATGGGTTTTAGTTGCAAATGAAGAGAATTGTTGTTTTTATAAACATCCTGCTGTTTGAAAATTGAAATATATAGAGCATACTCATCGGGTAATGTCTTACGCTAAATAAAAATAGTAATTACAGTATTTGTTTCAATAGGAATATGTAACTTGCTTGTTTTTAAAGCAGAATTGTTTCATTATCTCTTCCCCTGATTCTTATCCTTGCTTGTTCTAAACCCTGCGTCTAATTTGGCTGGAGATGTAGGTATTAAGTTAAACAGAGTGCTGAATTACTGATATGCATGGCTAGATATTTTTTGTTCATTGGTCATTGTCCAATAGTATGATTATCTTGGATGTTTGAGCACTCTCATCCAATATGTCACTGATCATTCCAACATAGAGCTTATCACATGGACATGCCAAATAATATATTAAATTTTTTTTGTTTTACAGTTTATTTATTTTGTTCATGCCTGTGTGTTTTCCAAATCAATCAATGATATGTGATATTTTTATATGTGTACATACTCTAAAACCTATTGGGTTGTGCTTCCCAGAAAATTAATTGCAAATGATTTCTCATTGTATAAAATTCTAAAATTTAGAATCTTATAATATAAAAACATGTGGGCCCAATTCAATTGCAAGCCCGTTCGTCTCAGATTACAATGCTATTCAATTCAGCAAGGGCTCGAGTTACAGGTCGAAGCCTTAAGCCCATTAATCCCTCCTGCGGCCGCAAACTGTTAAGGGGCTAGCCGAGATGCGATAGGCTGTTACGATCCAACGTAACATAGTGCGACACAGGTCTCTCAGCCAATAGAAAGCAGTCTAGCCGCAGATGATTGACAGAGGGAGATTATAAAGTTGCATTCCACCCGCCCATGCGTTGACTGTGTTACATAGCTACATAGTAATTGAGGTTGAAAAAATACTTTTAGCCCATCAAGTTCAACCTTTTAAGATCTCCTCTGATCTGCAATATGCAGATTAGTTGTTTATTGATCCAAAGGAAAGCAAACAGAAAAAATCCTAAGTGAAACTTTGTGGTGGAAGAGAGGAGGAGCAGGTTGGGAGTGGTGGAAGAGAGGAGGTGGCAGAGGAGGAGGAGTAGGAAGAGGAGGAGGAGTAGGAAGAGGAGGAGGAGGAGAGTGAAGAGGAGGAGGTGGGTGGTGGCAGGTTGGCCAAAGCACCAGGCACACTTAGACGAGGAACAGATGGGGAGGGGCCAGATCCCAGGGGGGTTGGTAGTTCATGTGAGGGACAGGCCTCAGGGACAGGTCAGGGAGATGAGGAAACCCATCCACAGTCGGGAGGGCAAGCACAGGGCCCACAATTACATGCACCAGGGTCCCATGATTCTTGCAGGGGGGAGGAAAGTTAGGCCAGGGCCTAGGGCTCAGGCATGGAAGGAGGTAGCGGCTGAGGTGACAGCAGTAGCCACAGCTCTAAGGGATGTAAGGTCTGTCAAGACAGGTTCGACAACATCAGGGTAAAGGTGAGGAAGCTGATGGCTAAGAAAGACAAGAACCAGACTATGACCTATAATGAGTGGGAGAGGGTCGCCCAGGACCTTCTGAGACAGGTGCCCGCTGCTGGAGCTTCAGGCCTGATGGCCCAGCAGGACCCAGCCCCCATGTAAGGTGAACATCACAAACACCAACAAAACATGCCACCACATGTACATCACACACACTACACATGTACATGATGACCAACAAGGACACTGACATGTCAGCTCCATGGAATAAACAAGGGATAGATGGATGCATCATTAAATCCATGAAGCTGACAAATCACTGTCATTCCTGGGCATAACGAGAGTAGTCAACCAATAGAGAGTCCATGTATTGGTGTGCCCAATTATGCGGAGGTTATGTGCAGCCTGGCCAGGCGCAATAGGGAGGAGAGGAGGCACCACCTAATGACAGAATCCTACCTGGCCAGGCTGCTCAGTCTCCCTCCTCCACCCTGGAGGCAACCCCCGAGCCACGCACAGCCCAGTCCCACCTCTCCTTCCACCATGCCGGCACCATCGCCACTGCTGGTGCCGCTGCCTCCCGGGGGGATGCCCACCACCAGGTAGACGGCGGCCGACCACTGGGGATTGGGGCCCGGTGTCTTAGTAGAGGAGGACCTAGGGGCTGCGCAGATATTTGTGCCTTCTCAATAGCACACCTCAGTGACAATCTATTGGTCACAATGTTAACCTAATCTAGCTTTATCTATTTTGTAATTGTTTTCTTTTTTTGTTTTGTTTTAGGTACAATTAAGGTCCAGGAAGGCATATTCTGCATCTGCAAGCATTGTGAAGGAATGTATGAAGGACATTTATGAGGTGTAAGGTTTTCACAGTGCCCCTCAGGTAGACATTCCTTTAATGACAGACCCCTTTAACATGTTGCTCCCACAATTCTAAAGCTATCATATAGCCAGATGTCTAAGACATGAATGTTGTTAGCTTAAATGTAGACTTGCATAGTCTCACAATGGCATGTTAATGACAGCCAGCATTGATATATGCACTAGCGAAGCATGTGATCCTGACCTTAATATCAGTCTGAAAACAGATCCTTGGGTCTGATGTAAGTAACATTGAATCTGGCTGCTGACCTTTGTGTCCCCTTCAGATTAATGGGTATTCCCCCTATGGCTTAACATGTGCTAACAGCTGTATAGCTGATGAATGTGATATCAATGTTGATGAACAATATCATATGGAGAAGGTGACGCTGGTCACAGCTAAGCATTGTGAGATGACACATCATTATTAATGGCCATGGCCAGTGAGTTGTCATGAGAACCTGCTAATAGTTAGTAATGCTTGCAGGTGGGAATCAGATAAATTGGTATATTGTTACATTTACAGTATTTAGCACTGTACTGTACATGCATGTTGATTTTTTTCATCCTCCTCCGACTTTTTTTTTTTTTGACCACTTTTTTGATTCTTGTATTGTCACCACACTGTATGTGTGAAACTGGATTGGATTACACAGTCCAGATGTTTAATCATCTGTTTCATTGAGCAGATTTAGACAAGTAGTAAGTGCTATGCACATTAATGGTTTCTTCAATTAAATGGAGTGATTTCTGATCATCCTTTTTTTTTATCAGATTTCAGTTGCAGTGGTGTAGTGACCCCATGTGACCCTGGTAGGTGCTATACATCATGCTTATTCTAGACTATGATATTATACTCTTTCTTGTTGTTGTTGTTCTTTATGGTCCAGCTCTCACATCCATATGTTTCTGTTTCTACTAAGAATAACATAGTTCAAACTATGCACACCTTTGTTGAAAGTTTAATAGATTTACTTTTTACTAGCTTGTCCAAGACTGCCATAGCTTTCCTCCCCAGAAGCAAACGTCTTTTAATTTCATGACTACAGTCACCATCTGCAGAGATCTTGGATCCAAGGAAAATAAAATCTGTAACTGCCTCCACTTCTTCCCCGTCTATTTTCCAGGAAGTGAGATTGCCGTTTCCCATTGTCTTTTTAATGTTGAGCAGCAGGCCAACTTTTGCACTCTCTTCTTTTACCCTCATCAATAAATCCTTTAGTTCCTCGTCACTTTCAGCCATCATAGTATTATTGGCGTACCTGAGGTTGTTGATATTCCTTCCAGCAATATTGATTCCAGCTTTGGATTCATCTAGTCCAGCCTTACACATGATGTATTCTGCATATAAGTTAAGTAAATAAGGTGACAATATACAACCTTGTCGCACACCTTTTCCGATCTTGAACCATTCTGTTATCCAATGTTCGGTTTTGACATATAGCTTACATAGCTCCTATTAGGAATAGTAAATTCCGTAAAGCTACCAGGGCCCCACGTGAGTTTATATGTGAGAAACGAGCTATCCCATTGGTCCCATGGACTAACTCATGTAGGAACTTACATTTTTGTTGCCATTGGGTCTGTCACATAAGGGAGATAAGCTTTCTAACATTTTACACATAATGTAAGCGGCAAAGAGATTAAATATAATTTCCTCAATGGAGACAGAGAGGTCGTAGCTGGTCAAAGATGTGCTGTGGGATTTCATGTTAGGGATATGAAGAGTGTGAAGCACCTTTGTAATGGCTGCCAGGCCATATTTAAGAGGAATATGGCTAAGGAAGCTACAAGCACAAGAACCAGAGGTGGTGGTCCCCCAGCAGGTGTGGAATATAATGCTAGGGAGGAACTCCTGAGGGGCAGAATTTCCACAGCCACCATTGTGGGAATACTTGGACTACTTAATATGGACGACCCAAGACCCTTTAAGGGGAGTACGTGCTCCACCCATCATACAACAACGTCATCAATTGTGTTCACAAAACATACACTCCTACATCTACCATACCCTCACAGACACCCTAATCCACATAAGAAGTGGAGGAAGAGCTGGATGGCCATATCCAGCAGCAGTAACAGGAGATGGGCAGGCATACAGAGATGGAGGGCTTACAGAGAGAGCTGCTTCAGGAGCTGAGGTAGCTCAGGCATGACCAGTGCTGGTTTTACATCTGCAGCGCCTTAGGCATTATTTATTTAAACGTCCCAATACGTGCACATTTTAATAATCTTACACTTCATAAAAGACTGTAATGGTAATTTCCAATAGCAACAACTGGCATGGCAGCTATGTACCCCTGACTCCTTAATGTTTCTCTATGAAAAGACCTAGAATCATTCTTCCTGGCTCCAAGAAAATCTAATTAGCTGCAACGCATTATATATTTTTTAAACCCCTGCTTATTGCACCCACTCAATGGCTCTGAACCAATCAGATGTCTTAATTTAATATTGTTACTCCGTCTATACATACAACCCTTTCTTTAATACCTAATTAAAAAAATATATACATATAACACACATATCTATCTATATATTATATAACGTGAAGAGTCCACAGTGTGTATTAGAGGCTGTGTTTTTCTAAATGGAGATGGGTGATTTCATACATTTGTATTTCCAATGTTGGATGTTTGCATGTGTATATATCCACCATGTACAGTATAGAGAAATGTAGAATGCCTGTACAGAAGGTAATATACAAAGTATCTCTATATAGTATGCAATGTTGGTCACGCAGTTGCGTCCCTCGCGAAGAAATAAAACCAAGGGCAGTCATCACACGCCACGCAAACATTTACCACACACGCAGAGGAGTAAGACACAGGGAAGACACATGGCATTCCAAAGCACTAAACTTGCAGGTTAACGAACCCTGCAATGAGAGGCCCGTACAGTAGGCAAGAGAAAAGGCTTGCAATGAGTGCCAAAGGAGCTCATTGAGAGCCACGCGATAAACGGGAGAGCCTTCCAATGAGCGCCAAAGGAGCTCTTTGCGAAACACGAGATGAGCGGCGAAGGCGCTCATCATGGGGCTCGTGATGCGCGCCGGACTTGATCATTGCAAAACAGGAAAGTTGAAGTACATGGTGGGAGAGGTTTGCAATGAGCGCCACGCGATGAGCAGGAGAGCCTTGCAATGAGCGCCAAAGGCGCTCATTGCGAGACACGTAATAATCGACGAAGGAGCTAATCGCGGGGCTCGCAATGAGCGTCAAAGGTGCTTAGAGGATCAAAACCATTGACGGGCAAGTTACTAGTATATACAGTATTTTACAAAAGTGAGTACACCCCTCACATTTTTGTAAATATTTTATTATATCTTTTCATGTGACAACACTGAAGAAATGACATTCTGCTACAATGTAAAGCAGTAACTATACAGCCTGTATAACAGTGTAAATTTGCTGTCCCCTCAAAATAACTCAACACACAGCCATTAATGTCTAAACTGTTGGCAACAAAAGTGGGTACACCCTGTAAGTTGAAATGTCCAAATTGGGCCCGAAGTGTCAATATTTTGTGTGGCTACCATTATTTTCCAGCACTGCCTTAACCCTCATGGGCATGGAGTTCACCAGAGCTTCACAGGTTGCCACTGCTCCATGATGACATCACAGAGCTGGTGGATGTTTCAGACCTCCCCCACCTTCTGTTTGAGGATGCCCCACAGATGCTCAATAGGGTTTAGGTGTGGTGACATGCTTGGCCAGTCCATCACTTTTACCTTCAGCTTCTTTAGCAAGGCAGTGGTCATCTTGGAGGTGTGTTTGGGGTTGTTATCATGTTGGAATACTGCCCTGCATCCCAGTCTCTGAAGGGAGGGGATCATGCTGTGCTTCAGTATGTCATAGTACATGTTGGCATTCATGGTTCCTTCAATGAACTGTAGCTCCTCAGTGCCAGCAGCACTCATGCAGGCCTGTGGGGCATCTTCAAACGGAAGGTGGGGGAGTGCAAGGTGTAAAACATCCACCAGCTCTGTTATGTCATTATGGAGGAGTGGGAAAGGACTACAGTGGCATCTTGCGAAGCTCTGGTGAACTCTATGCCCATGAGGGTTATGGCAGTGTTGGAAAATAATAGTGGCCACACAAATGGTTTAGACATTAATGGCTGTGTGTTGAGTTATTTTGAGGGGATAGCAATTTACACTGTTATACAGGCTGTACACTTACTACTTTACATTGTAGCAGAGTGACATTTCTTCAGTGTTGTCACATGAAAAGATATAATAAAATATGTACAAAAATGTGAGGTGTGTACTCACTTTTGTGAGATACTGTGTGTATATATATATATATATATATATATATATATATATATATATATAAGCACACATACAGTTCTCCAACACCATAGATCAGGGGACTTCCTCTTTGTTGAAACTGGAAATAAATATTGGCAGTGTTATGATAAGACAAACACATACACGCAGAAATGCATTAGACAACACAGATGTTGTGGGTAATAAAACCTATATTATTATTGTACTCACCATTTCCTCTACATGTAGAGCAACCAACAGCTTCCTACCTCATTCAAAACTACAATGCCTGGCATAGAAATATTAATGGACATCTACTGGCCAATGTGGGAACTGCCCTTAATAGAGAAGCCCCCATAGACAGCTGTCTTATAAGCTTAACCAGAAATCAGGCCATGGGCATAGCAGTCAGAGACAACACCAATACTTTGCCTGATCTGTGGAGAGGCATCTCTCTGGACTGAGCCAAAATGTGTCCAATATGGGGGACCACATGGCAGCAATGGTAGAATACCAAAGGTAGTCTGCCTCCAAATCCAGCACTCTAGCAGAGAGCCCCTGATCCCCCCCCCCCCCCCCCAACATGCCCCATCACCACGCTTGCCTATCCTATTTGCTGCTGGTCAGCCTACACCACCGACAGCAGCTCCAGCCAGAAGGCCTGTCAGACGATCTGTTGGTGGTGCAGGAGATGGGTCACTCGTGTGAAAGAAGGGGAGGAGACACTGCTTGTTCTTGTCTCTTTTTTTTTAGTTATGTGTGCATTGTATTTTTCAGGTAGCTCTGAAATAGGACATTACAGCGTATATATATCTAAGCTTTACTACCGGATGCTGTAAGTGAACCATATACTGTGCACACCAACAACATACATATACATTATTATTATTATTATATTATTATAGTTCATTTATAACGTGTAGCGCTGTACAAAGATAAATACAAACCAACAAATAGCAAAGCAAGGAGGGCCCTGTCTTTGTTGTCCATGGTGCATTGCCAAAATACTTAGGATAGAAACTCGCAGACTTACAATCTAAAGTATAGTGAGTGGTAAAAGAGGGTGAGAGAGGTGATAAGCATGTTAGGGTGGAAGGTGATACGCTTCTTTAAGAGAAGAGGATATGGAGTAGAAGTGGGTGGTCAACAGTGTCAAAGGTAGCAGAGAGATCTAGATACATAATCACATATGATCTGTCAGCACATCTCACATAGGTTTAGATTTTAACAATGACACAATCAATCGATGACACAATCAATTGATGTTTGCAAGCGTAATCTTTTAACTAAATATGGCTTAAATCATGTCATAGCCTCCTATGAGTGTCACTGCAACAAAGTCAGAATACCCACTTGACGTAGCCATTTCATGCTTCTTAGCAATTATCATGTGATTAACTCCTAAACATATATGGCAGGAAGTCATGAAATAAAAACACACGTGAGTTGTGCCAATGTTCATGGATCATTTACTAATAGTTTGTCTCATTATTGTAAGAATATAACTGTGTGGATCTCTGATGTCCATATCTATTTATAGCATGTCCTAACTAATACACATTCACAATAGAGATAGAGATTTGTATAGAGCAAGTGCTCTTGTTTCGAGTATCATTAAATGCATCCTTATGAGATGACAGATCAGTAATCAACTATATGCATTGTATTATAGTACTTTAGGATTTGACAGTTAATACATCATTGGTCACACTGCTTGGAGATCAACAGTAGGTAGGATTGCTTATTGGAACACTAACATGTAAACCTTACAACATTGTATATAGCCATCCATTTTTTTCTCCTTCCCATCTTTTTTCCCCACACAGAGCATCCCAGCCCATTTTTAAAATGTTCAATAATGCATTAAATGAATCATATTATCTTCTCCTTTGTGGTAGTTAGTCATACTGGTGTACTGCCCAGATATGTAGGTGCTATGCATTGTTACTGTTGTTTCCATTGTAGGAATTCAATTTGTGAAGAATCATTTTTAAACATTTATATTTATTCTGGTGTTTTAGGTGTTACGGGTTAGATAGAGTTCTTATTTTTATTCATCTTTATGGCATCTTGGGATCAGTTTGCACCACACTGGTTTTATCTCTGCATGGTGTTGTTACTTTTTTGACTGTGCTTCTTTTAAATTGATAATATTTCAGTAAACTTTTGAAACTAATTCACTGTGTCTGCCTCTTGGTTTTTTGATGGGTGAATGTTGTGTGGACACACACTAGACCAGAGGTGGTAAGTCTGTCCTGTGAGTGCCAACAGCAGATGGATTGGAATTGGAATTGCAATATGTTTCTGCTTATGTATTCTGGTTCTGTTTGATTGAGTCCAGGTGAGTAATTGTATGATATTCATTATATAAAATATGTACCTGAGTGAACCTGAATACATAAGAAGAATAGTCCTACATTTATTGACTGCTGGCGACATTCATTGTACTGACTTTAGAATCAATGTATTAAGTGTTATGTCATATATTAAGGTGTTAGGAATCCCATACTGATTTCACATGAACATTGTATTTCACACATCATATTATATGTTAATTTCACACATATTACATGGTATTAAATGTCAGAAGATACATATTGAATGCTAAGACAGAATTATTGTTAATGCGGTGGGTTTGGGGGGATAAATGTATTTGTAGGGAAAGTGGGTAGGTGTTAATCCCTGGGGTTGTGTTTAAGCCAGATGTAGCTTAGCATTAGTTGGGAGTCAGTGTTTAATAGTGTGAGCAGGTATTTATAATTGTCATTGTGATTCGGTTGATTGTTTTCTAGTATTTCTTGTTATAAAAGGGCTGGGTAAAACATCAGACAAGTTTTCTTTTGTGCTTTAGGATTCTTTTGCATTGGGTCTTGTAAAACGCTTCTTTAGACAGTTTTTTTCTGTTATTTAGTTTTTATGGACATTCATTTAATTTTAATGTGTCTTGTATGTGTTCTCATAAGAGTTTTCTCTGCAGGAGCTTGAGTTTACACATAAGGGTTTAGTTCACTATGAGCACCTGCAGAGGCTTCTGAGAACACATAGCATCATATATAATCTCTTACAGGAGCCATGCCATCACTCTACGTAAGGTAAAACCACATGTAGAGCAGGAAACAAATCACATGTAAGAGTTTACATGTAAGGGCTTGTTACAGGCAGCATGATATAGCTACATTAGGATTTATGTGAGCTTTTGCCTCATAAGATTTCCTATGGGAGACACGTAATCAAGCCAAATTGTCAATACATTATGTAGTCTTCCTCTCACAATGGGCAAATATGCTAAAGGGTGAAGTACTGGGAGAACCTCTTTATGCTCCAAGTCCAAAGATCTCCCTTTAGATTGTAAGTTTGCAAGTATTAAATCCTGCTAAGAGTTTCAGGGAAAGCCCTGTGTATGTTTGACTTTAAGCTCAAAAAGAGGGCCTTGCATTTTTTTACATTATGTTAATATTGTTTTAGACTTGAAATTACCCCTGTAAAGGTATACGGAATATGTTGGCGCATTACAAATAAAATAAATAATATTAATGATAATAATCTCTAAGAGTTCTAAAAACACTTAACAATTTCTATATGATCCAGTGCGTCTGTAAAAGTGGACAACGATCCGACCTTTACATGTCTTAAAACTGTTTATACTTCATTGACATTAACTGGAAGTGCATAGAGCATTCATTCATCTGTAGACATTGGCAGAGTATGACTAACATCTATTTTACTGCTCATTGGGTGACGGGGGCAAGAACTCAAATAAGTTAAACATTTGATTTAGTTTTTTTTTCGTTTTTGAGTGGTACATTATCAAATACTCTCTTTCAGATTCAGATTCAACAAAAAATGCTTCCAAAGTCCCTCTAAAGGACAATTTAAACAGTATATTTAAAGTATCCATTTTTGAAAAATGTGACTTGATATTGGGTAAATTATTTTTAGAAGGTAGAAAATGCAGCCTGAAGAGGCATCTTGAATGGAGACAAGATCGCTGTTCAATTCTGTAGATAGGCTAATACAATGTTTGGTCCAGCATATTGGATAACATAGAAATGCAACTAACAATAGTATGTGGTAATTAAGGAAATTGACATGAAAGTGACATTGACAAACAATGTCAAAAATAATGGAGTTAGTTAAAAACAGATAAATGCTTTTATCGGGTGAATGTGGCAAAGAGACTTATTCCACCAAGAAATCTAACTTACGTGCATTTCCCTGATTTGCTGAGAAATGCCAGATTTTGTTAGATGTGTGTAATTTCTTGATAAAAAGTGTTTATACAAAATGGATCTTGAGAGGAACGGCAATCAAAATTATAATACAATGCCATATTTCCTGGAATAATAAGATGCTCCATAAAACAATATTCAAATTATTTTTTTAGGATACAAAGGGAAAAAGGACAATATATATTTTGTTTATAGAACATTTCATGTTGCTGAGATGTGCATCCATGTATTTACTGTGCATTATTTCCTTTGGGGATAAACTGAGAACGCCTCACCTCAGTCACTTGAGATGCTTCATTTCCCCCAGATATCTTATATTTCAAAAGATACAGGTTTAGTGTCCAATTGATATTACATAAAATGATTCTAATAAGACAAGCAATATAATTAATGACTATATAATATGTAATAATATATTTACATACATGTGTTTTAACACTATAAGTAAATAATGTTAAAAAAAAATACAAATTAAAATGTAAAAGTCCAACAGCAAATAAGTACTTGTGTTAAAATAAAAATAAATAACAAGAAAAAATCCTAAACATAGTTACAAAATATTAAAAAATATCTAGTTAATGATATACATGGACACATTACATTAGTTTATTTTCGTACTTCGATCTCCTTATTTTGATTTAATGGACTGCATTGAAAAATGTTCAACTGAACTTGCTTGAAGAAACCCATCACACAGCTTTGTTCTGTTCATTCCAAAAGAAAAAATTGAGTTAAAATATTACATTTTATAATTACTTTTATAAACATGTACACAACTATTTGAGTCCCTATGGCCTAATGTTAGTCTAGATTTATATCTATTTTTTGCATAGTATAGTAAATACGTGTTAATTAAAATTATATTTTTCCAGCCTAATATCAAACATCTCACACATTTTGCGCCTAACTTTAATTACTGAAAAACTGCAGTGTGAAAATATATTAAACTGTAATAACCAAGTTTTTATTACTTTTTTAGAAAAGACAAGTATAAACAACTTTTCAGTTTCTGATGTTAAAAAAGTTGAAATTTATACTGAATACTACTTGTTTTCCCACCATCTTTAACCTGGAGCTTGTTCCATCTTTTTCAAACGATAGCAAAGCAAGCAACAGACGTCACTGTAATTTCCCATTTTCTGCACAGCTTTATTTACAGCTTCTGGGAAAATATCAGGCACAGTTTGAAAAAGATGAGAGGAGCTAACGCCTAAAGATCTATGGTAAAAAATTATTTCAGTTAAATTTTTCTCACAGAAGGTCAACATTTTTTAATAAAAACATCAACTTAACTAAAATGAAATATGTGTACTGCAGTGTTATATTATATTTATTAGGACTCAAAATCTCTTAAATCAGCAGAAAGGCATGTACGTATGTATGTACGTAATGCTAATTCGTAATGCTGTGTCTGTTTGTGTGAGTGGGTGTAAAGTTACAAACCCTTCCAGTTCTTCAGATGGCAATAGCAAGAGAGAAATATTCTATGGTCCAGACTCATTTTAAGTCTTTAGTCCAACACCACCCCCTTATACTCCTCCTCCTTAACCTCACTGGTCAGTTCAGGTTAGAAGTCCAGACAAAGGATATTCATCCACATGCAAACTGGATTATGTGGTCCAGACTCCTTTTAAGTCCTTAGTTCAACCCCACCCCCTTATACTCCTCCTCTTTTACCTCACTGGTCAGTACAGGTTAGAAATCCAGACAAAGAATATTTCATCAACATGGCAAACTAGATTAAGCTGTTTATAGCATATGCTCTCCATTTGCAGAGGCACAATTAATTTGATACTTCTGTTGCATAGTTATGTACATCCTTAAGGTCAATATATATCCACCGACCAGAAAATGTATCTCCCTGTGTCCACACAAGGAACAAGCCTTTTATGTTTTATTCCCTTTATGCTATTCTGTTATATTAGAACCAATAATTCTAGTGCTGGGTAGATCTTTCAGACAGATTGTTTGTGTCTGTTAACTTACAGGTTTGACATTTAGAGACTGTTTATTGGCCTAGAGCCTGAGGGGAGCATTATCTCCATGGGAGTTCCACTTCCATGCAGTCCTAATGTTAAGTGCCATAATAATATGGAAACATATTAATAAATCTGAACCAACTTCCTATCAGCATCACGGTCCATACCAGCTCAGTAAGTGTGTCAGAAGAAAAGAAAATAATTTCCCTATTAAAAATGTAATATATATCAGGACATTTGTGAATACAAAAGATCATATATACCTTCTACTTTATTTGTTATTTGATTGTTTATTATTTACCACAATAAATACATATATATGTATGCTGTGTGGCGATTCCTCAGATGAAAAGTTAATCATTTTCCTAGTGCCCACATATATTTCTGAGCCTATTAAAAGTTCTCTCAAGCAGGAGATAAACCAATGCCAAATATTTTTGTGTGGCTGGGCAACCTTGAGACATGATTATAAGACAGCCTCATGATGATAATACATATTATCAAGCTTGCACCTTTCTTCAATTCACCATTGTTTTAGCCTAGCACTATCAAACAGCTGCAGATATTTTACATTACATTACATACATTCCCTATTATTTCATAGTTGAGCCATGGAACAAGCCTGCACTCTAGTGGGCATAAAAGGTCCATACATTTCTCTATTGATATATTTTAATTATGTATGTGTATACAAACATGGTGTGAGGTTAATATCAGCCAGCTGACTGGAAGGATGGAAGTATATGAGGACAAAGAAAGGCTAGGAAGCTCTCTGGAAAAACAGCTTTGCTTTTCTCTCTTCTATATGATTATTCACTATATTTATTTTTCGTTTATCATTTACTAAAAAGAAGACCAAAAGGGATTACTTCTAACCAAACTTAAGAAGGGTTGCTGCTCAGACAGGGGTCTACACTCTAATCTTATAATTGGTAAAGTATAGCTGTGTTCTCTATCATATTTTGTAATATTTTGTAAGTGGATACAACCTGAAATAAGGTATTGGGGGTCATAATACGGATATGATTACTAATCCATAACTGTTTTCTCCTTGGATCCATTCCAAGTTCATTTTATTCAATCCTGTTATAAAATCCTTTATGGTTTAATCTAATACCTATATAAAAATTGTATTTAGTTGTCATGTAATATGCTATTGTCTTTTTAGATTAGATCTAGTTGTTTTATATTACTTCAGTAGATTTCTCACTGATTTTATATTGTGATCCATCGAATATAGATATCGTCCACATGTTTTGATACATACGGTTTATTTTTGGCTTACTTTTGTTTTAATAATTGCTGTTCTTGTCTATAAATTGATAGTGAACCTAATAAACTATATCATTCTACACATTGAAATATGTTTTGTCGTCTCTTAATTGCATGACATATACTAGTTAGGAGCTAAAAGTACATTTCCTTTTTTTACTGTTTTAAAACGTGATGCCCATTATCAAATTAAATTCTTCAGAACCAAGAGCTTACTATAAATATGGAACTTTAATTCTCCTTAAAAATAATAAACCGGGAAGGTTGCAATTACCTACCAGGCTAACATTTGCCAGTTAGCCACTGTCAGGTCTTTCTTCAGCCAAAGGCTTAAAATGGAATTTTGAATGAATGTTGTAAGTATGAAATACTAATCACAGGTTGCTTACAGAGCTCACTTACCATTTTATATTCCATTTGCAGCCTCATTTGGTTACACTAGTTCACCGAAATGTTTATTTCTGGTATCTTTCCTTGATACTTTAATTCAGGCTGAAATTAAACAATAATAAAGTGGTTAGAACCTTAGTTTATTTTCTGAGGCTCGGCTGAATGTAAGAATGTCCTGATTCATGGTACCAGAAGGAAGTTATACTAACAAAATAGATTTAATATTGCAAACATAAAAAGCGAAAAACTGGATGATTCCAATATTTTTTTTTAAGTTTAATTTAGGACTTTCATATTACTGAAATAACTCTATGACTTACTGTGGAATAATCTTCATGTTGGTCGCTAACCATTGACAGATGACAGATTATTACATACAAATCAAAGCCTAAATTAAATATGATTCATAAAATGTACACCTTAGTGTGTTTTCATGCTTTCTAAATTAAATGAATTGCCTGAGAAAATTCTGGCACAGTGACATCTCATTCTGTTCTTTACCTATCCTGCTTGAAGAACTCTAAATGTGATATGAGTGCTCTATTATCAGTTGCAACCAGACTGACTGACTGTTTTTCTGACTTAAAACTAGGCTGTACCTAGGACACAAAGCTTTAATGGGCACTAAATAAAGTGATATTTATTTTAAATAAAAGTACTAGATACATTATTTGGATGACAGTTTACAATTACCATGTCATATTTATTTTTGTTGCTACTAATTTTGATTCACTCACATTTTATTCCCTGCATTATAGTGCTTTCAGGGAAATTAGCATAGTGACAAATATGAAATTGTCTGAATTTGGATTAAGTAAAAATAAACTCTCTATACTTAGATTTAGTTTAATTTTAATGCCAAATAATGGTTAATGCTCATTCTATGCTTTCATTAAATATGGTCATTGTATTGTGTGTTCAAGCTTACAGATGTTAATCTTGGTTAAACGTTGCATGTTAAATTTTACACTTTTGTATGCAATTTTACTGTAGACTTTCAATATGTTTACTTGGGTGCTTCTTGCAGCTTCTATTAGAACATTTTACTTTTTTTTAATAGTTTATTTAGTTTTTTGGTACAATACCAATATTTAAAACAATAGCATACATTACAAAACACAACCACATCTAGATCTAAGTTGCCAACGGGGAGACCATTCCATACACATCCTAACTCAAGAATTAACAATTTAATAGTTCCTGGTTATTACATCTCTTTTTCATCAAGCATTATATTATAAATCATATCACAGAGCCATTTTTTTAACATCAATATAAATATCTCCTGAGTTACCATTCGTACATGGATTACAATATTTTAATTAATCTCTCAGTTTTCATTATCGAGGAAACAGTTTTTCTAATACAGAGTTTTTAATCTTTATAAATTTTGGACCTATACTTTTCCCAATCTTTCCACAGTAATTTCTTGTTTATTATAATACCCAAGTCACTTATTTTTTGTTTCCATTAAGTATTTTTTTCCCCGATCTATTAGTTATTTCCATCCAGGTTGGAACACTATTTTGTGTCCAATTTCTTCATATCAGTGCTTTGGCTGTTATAAGTGTTTGAATCAAAAACTTTCTAACATCACCATTTAATTTATCAGGTAAGATATGTGGTAGGGAGATCTCAGGGGTCAATGTTATTTTTTCTTTAGTGATCTCAGTTAACTTGGAAGAAAGTATTCTCCAAAATTTTTGGATTAAAGGGTATCCTCACCATATATGTAGGAGCGACCCTTCCTCACTACAATTCCTCCAACAAAGATTGGTATTTTGTACTTTCTCGATTTGGTGTAGTCTTGAAGGGACAAAATGCCACCTATTAATAATTTACAGTGTTGCTCTCTTTGAGACATATTTTTTATCCTTGACTCAGTGACCTTTAATGCTCTGTACCAATCATGTATTGGGAGTTCCTTTCCCAGATCTTTTTCCCATTTGAGCAAATTATTAGGTTTTACTTCCTCAAAATTCATACTTACATATTTAATCCTTGCAGCATTTATTTTTCATACTTATGAAAACTTGTTTTAAGATGTAAACCTGCTCTTTTTAAATACATAATAGCAAATATGTCATTTCAGCATCCTTTTACCTATTTTACCAGATATAGTATGCATTATCCCTTCCAATATATTTTTTTAGGACTCTGATGAGCCTGTGGTGTGGTATGCTCAAATCTGCCTTGTTATTTGGAATTATTTACCCCCTTTAAACCAAACAAGTTATGAATGCACATCAACCTTAGCACATGCTAGAAGCCGATAAATTCCGGAACCAGATACATTTAAGTGATGAATTTCATGGATATTAATGCTCTGAGTACATACACTGAGTAATGATGCATGATGGTTTTCTGTGTTAACCGTAACAAGACATAATAATATTCTATCATATGTTTTAGTTATTTTATTTCTTACATCTTCACTGTCACTTGAATCTGTTTCCACTTTCTCAGGGACTTCTTCTTTCCTGACTTTCTGTGGTAAAATGTCATCCAGCCAGCTGAGGTCATGTAAAGAGAATATCCACTCCATTGCCTTGCGTATTCCAGCCAGGGCCAGCAACTACAACATTAATGATATTAGGGTTTTTAATTAAACATAAAAAAACATATCAATATATTAGGGATGCAACTAATACAAAAGACTGGTAAACTTTGTTAAAGAATACAAGTGGTCCTGATTTACAGACAAGTCATAATTAAGAACGGGCTCTTCCCTTTATTACAGTATAGAGATATTATTTTTATTATTGCAGTATCACACTGTATTATTATTACCACATGTGAGTCATTACAGTATTGTTATTATTATTAATCAGGGATATCAGTTACATAGAAATCCGGTTTTAAAGATGTTTTCAGGAACATTCTCAGAGCTGCATGCAAATTCTCCTCAGCAGTGCAAATTCACTCTGCTTCAAGGCCTACTAAATCTGTGGGATTCTCAGCACTGCATGCACAACACCTCAGCAGTGCAAATTCACTCTGCTTTAAGGCCTACTACATCTGTGAGATTCTCAGAGCTGCATGCACACCACCTCAGCAGTGCAAATTCACTCGGCTTTAAGGCCTACTACATCTGTGAGATTCTCAGACCTGCATGCACACCTCCTCAGCAATACAAACTCACTCTGCTTCAAGGCCTACTGCATCTGTGAGATTCTCAGATTTGCATGCACACCACCTCAGCAGTGCAAATTCACTCTGCTTCAAGGCCTACTACATCTGTGAGATTCTCAGAGCTGCATGCACACCACCTCAGCAGTGCAAATTCACTCTGCTTCAAGGCCTCCTACATCTGTGAGATTCTCAGACCGACATGCACACCACCTCAGCAGTGCAAATTCACTCTGCTTCAAGGCCTCCTACATCTGTTAGATTCTCAGAGCTGCATTCACAACACATCAGCAGTGCAAATTCACTCTGCTTCAAGTCCTGCTACATCTGTTAGATTCTCAGAGCTGCATGGTCAACACCTCAGCAGGTATGGAGGAGACTATGGAAATTGCGCCATCCCTGGAGCCAATATGTTTATTAATATCACTACAGTTTGCATGTTATTATATCTTGGCAGATAGAAATATTTCTAACTGTTTGTTTACAATTTCTAACTGTTTCCTATACCCTGCTTGGCTTTCTCCACCTTCCCCCATCCTTTCCCCATTTATGACTGGCATAATTACCTCAACTCTCCTCCCCCTCCTCACATACCTTCATTCTAAGGTCTCTCTCCCATTCCTCTCTAACTCCCCTAACTTCTTGTACTGTATGTCCACCAATCCCTTCTTTCTATTTCTTTCAGTGCAAATTCACTCTGCTTCAAGGCCTACTACATCTGTGAGATTCTCAGAGCAGCATGCACACCACCTCAGCAGTGCAAATTCACTCTGCTTCAAGGCTTACTACATCTGTGAGATTCTCAGAGCTGCATTCACAACACCTCAGCAGTGCAAATTCACTCTGCTTCAAGGCCTACTACATCTGTTAGATTCTCAGAGCTGCATGCACACCACCTCAGCAGTGCAAATTCACTCTGCTTCAAGGCCTACTACATCTGTGAGATTCTCAGAGCTGCATTCACAACACCTCAGCAGTGCAAATTCACTCTGGTTCAAGGCCCACTACATCTGTGAGATTCTCAGAGCTGCATGCACACCACCTCAGCAGTGCAAATTCACTCTGGTTCAAGGCCCACTACATCTGTGAGATTCTCAGAGCTGCATGCACAACACCTCCGCAGTGCAAATTCCCTCTGCTTCAAGGCCTGCTACATCTGTTAGATTCTCAGAGCTGCATTCACAACACCTCAGCAGTGCAAATTCACTCTGCTTCAAGGCCTACTACATCTGTTAGATTCTCAGAGCTGCATGCACACCACCTCAGCAGTGCAAATTCACTCGGCTTTAAGGCCTACTACATCTGTGAGATTCTCAGACCTGCATGCACACCTCCTCAGCAATACAAACTCACTCTGCTTCAAGGCCTACTGCATCTGTGAGATTCTCAGATTTGCATGCACACCACCTCAGCAGTGCAAATTCACTCTGCTTCAAGGCCTACTACATCTGTGAGATTCTCAGAGCTGCATGCACACCACCTCAGCAGTGCAAATTCACTCTGCTTCAAGGCCTCCTACATCTGTGAGATTCTCAGACCGGCATGCACACCACCTCAGCAGTGCAAATTCACTCTGCTTCAAGGCCTCCTACATCTGTTAGATTCTCAGAGCTGCATTCACAACACATCAGCAGTGCAAATTCACTCTGCTTCAAGTCCTGCTACATCTGTTAGATTCTCAGAGCTGCATGGTCAACACCTCAGCAGGTATGGAGGAGACTATGGAAATTGCGCCATCCCTGGAGCCAATATGTTTATTAATATCACTACAGTTTGCATGTTATTATATCTTGGCAGATAGAAATATTTCTAACTGTTTGTTTACAATTTCTAACTGTTTCCTATACCCTGCTTGGCTTTCTCCACCTTCCCCCATCCTTTCCCCATTTATGACTGGCATAATTACCTCAACTCTCCTCCCCCTCCTCACATACCTTCATTCTAAGGTCTCTCTCCCATTCCTCTCTAACTCCCCTAACTTCTTGTACTGTATGTCCACCAATCCCTTCTTTCTATTTCTTTCAGTGCAAATTCACTCTGCTTCAAGGCCTACTACATCTGTGAGATTCTCAGAGCAGCATGCACACCACCTCAGCAGTGCAAATTCACTCTGCTTCAAGGCTTACTACATCTGTGAGATTCTCAGAGCTGCATTCACAACACCTCAGCAGTGCAAATTCACTCTGCTTCAAGGCCTACTACATCTGTTAGATTCTCAGAGCTGCATGCACACCACCTCAGCAGTGCAAATTCACTCTGCTTCAAGGCCTACTACATCTGTGAGATTCTCAGAGCTGCATTCACAACACCTCAGCAGTGCAAATTCACTCTGGTTCAAGGCCCACTACATCTGTGAGATTCTCAGAGCTGCATGCACACCACCTCAGCAGTGCAAATTCACTCTGGTTCAAGGCCCACTACATCTGTGAGATTCTCAGAGCTGCATGCACAACACCTCCGCAGTGCAAATTCCCTCTGCTTCAAGGCCTGCTACATCTGTTAGATTCTCAGAGCTGCATGCACAACACCTCCGCAGTGCAAATTCACTCTGCTTCAAGGCCTGCTACATCTGTTAGATTCTCAGAGCTGCATGCACAACACCTCAGCAGGTATGGAGGAGACTATGGAAATTGCGCCATCCCTGGAGCCAATATGTTTATTAATATCACTACGGTTTGCATGTTATTATATCTTGGCAGATAGAAATATTTCTAACTGTTTGTTTTCAATTTCTAACTGTTTCCTATACCCTGCTTGGCTGTCTCCACCTTCCCCTATCCTTTCCCCATTTATGGCTGGCATAATTACCTCAACTCTGCTCCCCCTCCTCACATACCTTCATTCTAAGGTCTCTCTCCCATTCCTCTCTAACTCCCCTATGTTCCTGTACTGTATGTCCACCAATCCATTCTTTCTATTTCTTTCAGTGCAAATTCACTCTGCTTCAAGGTCTGCTACATCTGTGAGATTCTCACAATATTGCCCTCCCTACCTCTCACCCACCCACCCCAACTCAGATTAAATTTATAGAGCCATGGAAAACACCTGACTTCCTACTTGCAGATTTATCATCTCAACACTAGGGGTCAGGCAGCATACTAGTCTTTCACCTCAGATCCCTCCCTATATATATATATGTATTTATATCAGGATATATCTATGTATTTAATGCATTCACTTACCATCAAAGGGAATATAATTGCAGCCTCTGTTGATTTCAATACCCATAAAATCACGAAGCATGCAATCTGAATTATAGTAAATAAGTGAACTCTTCTTAATGGAACATGACGAAGGTAGATTAGATCAGGTTGATGTTTAGGTGGAATAAATAGAAGGTGCAATCGTTCCATGAACTATAAAGAAATAAAAATAGACAGTAAGTTATTGCAAAAATATTGCTTATCTGTGAATTCATAAGGCAAATAAGAATATGGGTTTAGGAAGCACTTTGATATACACAAAGCTTATATATAAATTTTCCACAGATATTTCACACCAGAGACATACCTTAACCTTGCCCTCACATACATTTAATCAAGGTATGTGGAAGTTTCCCTGTTTTTAATATTATAACAAACCGACTAAGTGTTTGTTTGCATATGTAAACATCATTTCATTAACAAGTGCTTGAAAGCTCAGTTTTCACTCACTCAAATCTTCCAAATAGTCTCTACAAAGATCTTCCCCTACAAGCCCATGAGTTTGTATTATTACCATGACCCACATTCACTTGCCTGTAAGACCTCATTGCTCAACATTGCAGGGAGCTTTGCTGTGTCATATTATAATGGACTCCAAGATAGTCATCAACCATGACAAAAATATTGGCAGTGAACTGCCTATCCCTATAGCCTTAACTTATTTAAAACTATTTTTTAAAGGGCCATTGCACTATAAAAATAATGGTTGTTAAAATGAAAGTCATGTATAAGTATACTTGGTTTATAATGTTTAAACTTTGTAATGTTACTAGTTATACTTTAAAGCTCTTACTTTTATAGGTTTCTGCCAGACTTGCTGTGCATCTTAGCTCCATCCTTTTTGCATAATATGGGGCAGAGCAGCTGTAGCAGATTTCCTGCTGTGCGCTTTGATGTCTGACCTGTGCATACATTATTTTTATAGTACAGTGCTATGATATGATAGTTTAGGGGGGTGAAATTAAAATACCATAGCTGGCTTGTCTGGTTCACTGTTTATTGTACATAGTAAACTCAATTGTCAGAGCAAGGGCAGAAGTTCATAATATATGTTATTCATTTTTTATTATATCTAACTAGCGACTTGCCCGTCAGAAATGAGGGCAATAAAATTTGAAGCCTGGCAATGCTGTTTGCCACACAATGCGAGCCCCCCCCCCCTCCCCATTGCTGGTCATGGCATGCGCAAGCCCGTAACTTTAGTGTTATTATTTTTCTCCTATCTCCCTGCCCTGTGTGTCTTTCCCACCTCACCCTCCCCTTTTTCTCTCCACCCCTCTCTCCCTCCCCTGTGTATCTTCCCTCCCCTTTGTGTCTTCCCTTCCTCCCTCCCCTGTGTCTCTTCCCCCACTCACTCCCCTGTTTTTTAAAGTTCCATTATGTAAAGCAGTGGTACAAGTGTACAAGTTTCATTATACCTCAGACTTTTGCAAGTTAATGTTATTAGGAAAATGTATAAACATTTTTGTTTAATACAGTTGTATTACCCAGCTACATAACATGGGTTAATTAGACCTTGAACTCACAGACATCTTAACAAAAATAACTACTCATATAGAAGGAAAGCTGCTCATGACTCCCATGTTCATTATGCTGCAAATCCTTGCTGCAAAGAATACTGTGCTGAGCAAGATAAGTTTGCTGGTCTAAAGGTTAATAAACAAAGGCTTATTTTACTTCTATTTCGAATTCTCCAAAGAAAAGTTATAATTTATATTTACACAATTTCATTCAATGTATGCATTATGTCCATATTAGACAGAGATGTTCACTTACTTGTATGCTCCCCAGTGCAGCCACCCCCATTTGGAGAAATATCCCATAGAGTACAGGCATAGGAATATACTAAAAATGAGAAAGCAATAAGTAAAATACTCTTCTATGTAGACATTAAAAAAAAATCCAAAGAAAAGTTAATCAACAGTTCAAAATCATTTTAATAAGAATCTTTTAAGACTTGTGGTAATATAAATGTCAGATTTCATTTTATATGCCATAAGACTTGAATTAGGAAGGTACATAGAACATAACTCCAAGCAATAAACAATTTGATTTATGTAAAAGATAAATTACTTTTTCTAGAATTATTATGATGTGGTATCTTCAAATTTAATTTGATTTTACACAAGTGCTTATGAAACTAAATAAAAAGAATAAATAAATAAAAAGTTGCCATATGTATGTGGATCTCAAACAAATTGTGGCAAGTTCTTAAAGAGATGGGGGTATCAGACTATATCATTTGCCACCTAATGAATCTATCTCGACATGGAACAACCAAAGGTATCACGTCGGATAAGAAGTGCAACAAGATTGTATATTGATTTATTCAGCTCATGTGCAAAATTCTTCATGTTTAAGGCCAGACTGGAAGAATCTGGAATTTATATGGTTGAGAGAAATACCAGCAATCTCAGATACACTGATGATACTACTCTGATGGCTGAAAGTGAGGAGTAACTAAAGGTCCTATTGATGAGGGTGAAAGAAGAGAGTGCAAAAGTTGGTCTGCTGCTCAACGTTAAAAAGAGGAAGATTGTGACAAAAAGCAATCTCAGTTCCTCACAAATAGATGGAGAAGTGGAGTCAGTGATATATTTTATCTTCCTGGGCTCCAAGATCTATTCAGATTATGACTGCAGCCATGAAATTAAAAGATGAAAACGATTTGTAGTTTGACAACTAGTATATGTGATTATCCTAAAACTTCATTATGAATAAAATAAGTCATGTTGACATCACTTCAGTAAGAAATGCTAATGATGCTAAAATATATAGCAGGCACTTGAAGAGTCATATCTATATTATGTTCTTATTATAATGTAAAAAATAAAAATAAAACAGCTTTTCATTTTTAAACCACTCTGTAGCTTGTGATAATTTATGTACTTTAAAAATACTAACTTTCTGACAACTTACTACTCACACTGGCTTTCACTTTATGTGTTGTTTCAGCAATATCCTTCTTGGGTGGAGTGTAGTAATGTCCACTTTATGAGCCACTAAACTATAATATTTACAGCAGGCTCTTATTAAGAAGGGAAAAATGTGTTTGCCTACCTGCCTAGTCAAGGCACAATGATTTGAATACAAATAATGTTTTCATTATTTTCTTGACAAGCCACCATATGTGCACTGCACCATTAGATGCAGGGTGAGAAAGCATGTGGAAAAAGTGTTTTCCTTACAGTAACTTTTGATAAAACAAATTGCAGCAGAAAACTGTGGAAAGGGTGTTTTCCTTTTTTAAATTGATGATGCATTTGTGGATTTATGTTCAATAAAAGCCAAGCTATGTAAATGTGTTGCCTCTGCTTTAATGAATAATGAGCTTTTGAAAAGAGCAGTTGTGATTAATATTAATTAGCATCAGGTACATAGCCTTTTAATCAGTAGTTATGTCATTTGTAACCATTCATTATAGGTTATACAATAAAGCAAATGTAAATATGAATTTAAGTAACTGAGTTTTTTTGTTGTTTTCAAATAAGTGCTTGATTAAATTAATATATGATATATGTGTGTGTGTTTATATTTAGACAGATCTCTATATAAATGTGATAAGTTTGGAGTTTGCAGACTTTCTATTCTATATATATTGACTTTTCCACAGATTTTGAAGCTATAGTATGTTGGTGTAGTGGTAGTGGTATATGTATTTTCCATTTCTACGTCTGGTTCTAATGCAATGCCTTTTTTAATTGGCTAATGTATTTATAGAAATGTACAGTATATATTTGTAAAAACAAGTGGAAGGTATAGGAAAACAAACTAATGTTTTACCAACTAAAACAGCAGAATGTGTAACAGTTACAGACTTTGTTACATATGTAGATTCTTGTAGGAGGGCTTCAATGGTTAAATTAAACACTGACAATAAAGTCATTTCTTGATTACTTTTAATTTAATTTAATTTTTCAAATAAATGTGAACTTTTTTAAAATCTAGTCCTTCAAGAGAACAGATTATAAATATACGTCTTTGGTACTATTTTGTATTTGGTTTTATACATTATGAGTACAGTGTTTATTAGAATACCCTCCTCAGGCTCTGATTATCATGTATACCTATTGATATTATTTTTCACTTGATATATATTTAAATAGTCTGGCAATAAAAAAAAAGGCATATGATCAATAACTGCATTAAGTTATCAGAATCTAGTTAACGAATTAAATACCTTGAGGACAGGTGACAGAAACACTGATGCTCCAGTGAGGATGAAGACGACGAGTCCAGTTACTCTCTGTTCCCTGTAAATAGACATGAAAAGTTCTCATGTAGGTTATTTATTTCTAAACCAGTTCATTTACAAATGTATAAATTATAACTATTACTATGTGCACATCATAATGATATGACTTCAGCTCATGGGACGTTGCAGTGTATTGCTTGTTTGTTTTGGTATATTATTGGAATTATTTATGTATTATGTATGTAGTATATCCACCTTCTGGATCGCTACCTTGTCATGGTGAAGGAGCTTGTGTACTTCAATGAAGCTGTGAGCTATACCATATAGGGTCACCCAAAATGGGCAGATTATAGCAGAGAGATCAGACAAATTGAGGTCCACTGGAGAAGGAACTGGCAACCCACTCCAGTATCTTTGCCAAGATAACCTTATGGATAAGAGTGACCAGAGACATTATTATGCCTGCCGTGATGAGAGTCAGAAACTGACTGAACTAATGAATAACAACAATATAGTATATGACTCAGAATATATGTATTCATTACTAAGCACTCTCTCATTAAACAGGCATGAAACATCTAGATTTTACATTACATATTTAAAAGAGCTTGTTTTAAAGGAAAAGACATGATAGTCTAGCAGAGGAAGGTGTATGCTACTCAGCTAGCCTACTCTGGACCATTGAATTCCTATATTTAAAATATACTTTTTTGAAGTGCAAATTATTTAGAAATTAAAAATAATACAGACTCTAATTTATTACCCTTCATATACACCTATGCTGCAGTGCAATCTACCAGTTTGGTTTCTGATAATCTACTTCCTGAAGTGGGAGGAGATGATGAATGGAAATGAAATCTGCACAATAGGAATATGAGAACTCAAACCACCAGTTCCTTCAACAGGACTAATTGGAATGTAATTAACTTAAAAGGATACATTGCTGAATTATTTTTTATTTCAAGAAGGGCAATGGTCACTGGACGTACACTTTAAAGAATAAGTGCATCCAAAAAGTAAATATTTACTTTCTAAAAACATATTTTATCATTACTATTAAGTTTTGTTATTTAAAAGAACATATAAATATGGATGTACAGTGGTCATGTAATAAAACTGGATGGACATCTTGGCTAATGATCATTAAACTAATAAGCTATGTTTCCTTGGCCATTTGTACATTAAACAAAATGGGACCTTTCAATTTACCTGATTCCCAGGAACTTTGGCTGTTCTCCTGGGGCAGATGTGGTGGTTTCCATTTTCAAACTGTTCATGTGTGCAAGGGAGATTACTGTCGCTGATACAAACCATGGAAAGCCCATGAATGAAGTCAAAATAAACAGTAACGCTATGCAGAAAAAATCCAAGTGAATACCTGCGCCTTTCTAGAAAAATAAAATGATTTTATGGTAATTAAAGCCTTACAAGTTGTAATTAGGAGGAAGCCATTGAGTTTACTATATTATAATAACATTAAGACATGGTAAATAAAATATTGAGATAAATATGCACACTTTTAGTTTCAATATGTTTTTATTGTCAAGTACAAACATTGTAATAGTCATTTTTATGATCATTTGAAATTTAACAATTTGCTAATAAATCTTAGTCATTTTGATAATGTGGTTCTTATTCATTACTGAACTATCACAATATTTCTTCAACGTTTCCATTTTCGTAAAATAAAAAGTACATAAGGGTTATATATATATAACTTAAATTAAGAAATCAGAGAAAATTAAACCAAATAACTATAAGAGTAGGTTTACACAATTAGCCCAGCCCAGGCACCTTTTTTTTTAATTTATGTTTTAGCATGAGATTGGTCAATTTCCAGTCAACCTTCCCACAATTTACTTTTCCAGTTACTGGGATTTCCAGCCAGCATTAAACTATCCACCAGATCCTAAAAGAGTTCTAAAAAACGTTTTTTTATAAAATGTTTATTGTATGGGGTGAGTCCCAAGTCTCTAGAAATACTGAGTATGTGTTTGTTATCGTATGGGTAAGTCTGTCATGAATCATTATAACATTCAGTTTATTGATTACTTCTCTTAAATGAAGTGTTGGGGTCTTCCATTTACGGGCAATGTGGCTTTTAGTGGAAATCATTAGATATTGTAGCCAATTTTTATTTATTTTTTGGATAGTAAAGGGGTATGGTTACCTAGAAGGCAAATATCTATGGATGGGGGAATGGATTTTTGAAGAATATTAGATGCTAGTTCTAGGGTTTTTGGTCCAAATTTGTTGAGCCACTGGACATTCCCACCACATGTGGATGAAAGTACCTATTGTTTGGCATTGCCTGAAGAAATTGGATTCATTTTGGGGATTAATTTTGTGCATTATGTCAGGGGTGTAGTATGCTCTATGCAATATTTTAATTGTTGTTTCCATTCAGCTATAATTCAGTTAGCCTTTAATTTAGTTTGTACAACTTCTTTCCCATTTAGGGGAGTCCCAACGTAAGCCCATGTCAGCCTCCCATCTTTCCCTAAATGGAGGTTTATAGTTGTTGGAGGGTGCATTTATGTACTTTTCTAACACTAACTCTAAATCTCAAAATAATTTCAAATAAAAAAAATGGAAGAAGTTTGTGAAAATATTGCAAGCTGCATAATCTTGTATGGTACAGCATTTAAAAGCTGTCAGCTCAGATTTCGTGTTTCGGACAGGGCATGCTTGATAATGAGTGGATATTAGGAAGTTCAGATACTGAGCAGTGATAAGGTATTAGAGAAATAACAGAAGACCTGGGGGTATGGAGATGAGACCCTTATGTATAGAAAGAGCAGGTGAAGTAGTAGCATATGACTAGTAAACAAAAGTAAATATGGGGAGCAAGCAATCGATGGAGAGGCTTGAAAAAAGCTTTGATAATTGATACATTAAATTAGTATATATTTTTGGAATATAATCCTTTCTATGTCCGTTTCCCTCTATAAGTTTGTAGCTGCTGGTCCGGTAAATATCCATTTTCAGTGTGTTAAAGTACATCATTAATTCCTAATCTTTTTGATCTGGGGGATCTGCTGGTTATTTTCCATTGCTCATAAGGACTACCTTTGAGATCTAGAACAGTTTGAACAAGGTGACACTACATGTTGCACACTAAACTTTTCATTTTAATTTTAAGACTGATACACTCCTTTATTAATTATTAGTAACTACACTACTGTAGTCAATAACTTCTGAGTGGCTTTCATCTCACATAATCTCTCCTTTTGGTCTTACACCTTTTAATTGCACATGTTTTACATAACCATTTTACAGCAAGAAGTTCAGTTTATTTTTTTACATTTATTTATTTATTTATCTTTTTGCCTCTTTCCCGCACTGAATAAGAACCTAACTGTGTCCATAATCTGTAGGAGTTTTTGTAATTTCAATTTGAGAACAAGTAGATAAAGTGAAACAAATATAGCTAACAGTGGAGTTTAAACTGGCTACTCTGGGTGAAATTAATCCATACATGGTGCAAATACAATTACAATGCATTAACAAGGATTCAATGTTGTAATTAATCTAAAGTTATGTACTGGCATCAAAGTTGTAAGATTGTTATTGTATCTCAAGCTATTTTAAATTAACTTTTAAATACTTAAAGGTGAACTCACCTTAAGCTTGTATTCCTTACGATTAAGAATAACAGCAGTGATCTGTTGATCCATAAAAATCAGGATAGTAATCAAAATGGCAGGAATACCAGATACAAGGCATATCCACCATGGGTTCTCGCCAAACGGAAACACGAACCAAGACCGAGTAGGGTTTGTTGGCTTGAGAAAAAAAAATAGTAATTATAACAGGTTTAGTAGAAACATCAGTCTTAGTATATGCTATATACTTACTTATTAAATAGATTTATTAATTCATGTTTCTGTCAATTAACATTACATTCTAGCTCAAATAAAACATTTAGTGGTTTTACCATGAATATTTTCTCACCTTAATTTCATTTGGCACAATAAGTTTGGGAGTGTCTAATCCACATATAAAATCAACTCCACAGAACACTAAAATTGTCAGTATCACTGAAAAATCACCAATCAATTTCCTTATCTAGAAAAGAAGAAAAGGAATTACTGATTTCAAAACATGCAGTAAAATCAACACTAATAATATAAATAAGTTTCAAAAAGATTTTGTTGAACATATACTCCAGGCAGTCATGAATGGTACTAAACATTTTATTTACTATTCACATTTATTTTTATATAATTCTAACAATAATATATTGTATTAAACAGGACATATATATTTAAATATATTTATATAACAAAATCTATATTTTATATTTTACAGTTATAGCATACATAACTAAGTTATAAAAGTACAGGACTGATGTCATAAAATGGAAAAATAGAAAACAAGAGGAATAAAACTGGGAAATCGTGAGGAAGGTTGAATTTCCTGAAAATGTTATTCTGAACATGGGCTGATAACTTATAAGGTTTTTAAACATAAAGGAAAAGGAGAATTAAATAGGATTTTGCTTTATCTAGCATCAATTTAGATGGTTATATGTTTCTATCCATAAGAAAAATAAAACTGGAGAACTTTCACATTTCATTCAAGAGCAATAAAAATGACAATGACTGTAAGGCAAGATCAAAAGTTGTAGAAAAGCCAATGAAACACTATTCTTTATCATAGCCCCGGAAACGACAAAGGAACTTAAATCTACATAGTATGTTTTATATTCATAAACAGACTGAACTATAAAAATGTGAATTAGAAAACATTGTTGAAAATGTAAAAAAATAATTATTAAATTCAGATCAGTTCTACAATACACAACCACACAAACACTTTAAAAACAATATGAACAATGACACTGCATTTTACTGCAGTCGCTTTCTGTGAACTGTCCCCAGTCAGTGTCAGTAGATCATCCTTCACTTACCAGTGGGCTTAGACAATAACAGACAAGACATTTTTGCTCTTAAAATATTGGGAAATACTCTTGGTTTGAGTAGGACATTGGGATAATTACATTTACAACATAAGACCAAATGGCAATTTTGTTTGGCACGTCATAGAACTCATGGTTATTCATTGAACTTGTCAGTACTATATGTGCTAGTACATTTCTTTTTCTGCTCCTAGTTCCTTTTCCTATGTAACAAATATCCTTTTAGGTTGTTAAATTGTTCGCCTACTTTTAAAGTTTCTAAAAAAAAAAATAATCCTCCCGTACTTTTCTGTTACTGTAATCATGTAATTAAATAAGCCATCTTAGTTAGGCATTAGGAATAATAAAGTGAAAACAGACAGAGGCAGTGATATATGGAATATAGGTTTTGTTACTTGTGTTGTCCATTGTACTTATTAGTGTCAGATTAAAATTAAAAATATAATGCTGAGAAACATACCGCTGTGGACAGATATCTGCTGGTTTGGAATTTCTTTAGTGACATGGAGAAGAAAAATGTTCCACAAAAAAGGATTACTGACATGAGGCAAATGTCAGGTACGTAAGTGCAGCTATTACCATAAAGTTGTCCTCCAACCTCCAAGCACTGACTTTTTGTAATATTTGACCAATTTGATGTTGGAATATCCTGAAGAGTAAAAAAATATTAAGTAAACATTCACAAAATACACTACTATTCTCAGCACATGTATTTATTTATTTTTATCATATGTTTAGCAATTTTATTACAATATAAATTAAAATAGTAGTTACAATAACAAAAACATAATAACAATTCTAATGTATAAAAATAATAAAATATTTGTTATAATTTGTGTTAAATTAATGTTAGAACATATTATTATAAAATATAAATATTAGTGAATCACATATGTTAATTTATTATGACAGACTTATTTGTGTACAATACATAATATACCTGTAAAAAAGTAATATAGATACAATTTTACATTTTGTTATAATTAAAAATCCAAGGGCTCCATACTAGAAAATATTGTTCAAGTGTATGATTTATCTTACCTACAGGGAGTGCAGAATTATTAGGCAAATGAGTATTTTGACCACATCATCCTCTTTATGCATGTTGTCTTACTCCAAGCTGTATAGGCTCGAAAGCCTACTACCAATTAAGCATATTAGGTGATGTGCATCTCTGTAATGAGAAGGGGTGTGGTCTAATGACATCAACACCCTATATCAGGTGTGCATAATTATTAGGCAACTTCCTTTCCTTTGGCAAAATGGGTCAAAAGAAGGACTTGAAAGGCTCAGAAAAGTCAAAAATAGTGAGATATCTTGCAGAGGGATGCAGCACTCTTAAAATTGCAAAGCTTCTGAAGCGTGATCATCGAACAATCAAGCGTTTCATTCAAAATAGTCAACAGGGTCGCAAGAAGCGTGTGGAAAAACCAAGGCGCAAAATAACTGCCCATGAACTGAGAAAAGTCAAGCGTGCAGCTGCCACGATGCCACTTGCCACCAGTTTGGCTATATTTCAGAGCTGCAACATCACTGGAGTGCCCAAAAGCACAAGGTGTGCAATACTTAGAGACATGGCCAAGGTAAGAAAGGCTGAAAGACGACCACCACTGAACAAGACACACAAGCTGAAACGTCAAGACTGGGCCAAGAAATATCTCAAGACTGATTTTTCTAAGGTTTTATGGACTGATGAAATGAGAGTGAGTCTTGATGGGCCAGATGGATGGGCCCGTGGCTGGATTGGTAAAGGGCAGTGAGCTCCAGTTCGACTCAGACGCCAGCAAGGTGGAGGTGGAGTACTGGTTTGGGCTGGTATCATCAAAGATGAGTTTGTGGGGCCTTTTCGGGTTGAGGATGGAGTCAAGCTCAACTCCCAGTCCTACTGCCAGTTCCTGGAAGACACCTTCTTCAAGCAGTGGTACAGGAAGAAGTCTGCATCCTTCAAGAAAGACATGATTTTCATGCAGGACAATGCTCCATCACACGCGTCCAAGTACTCCACAGCGTGGCTGGCATGAAAGGGTATAAAAGAAGAAAATCTAATGACATGGCCTCCTTGTTCGCCTGATCTGAACCCCATTGAGATCCTGTGGTCCATCATCAAATGTGAGATTTTACAAGGCGGGAAAACAGTACACCTCTCTGAACAGTGTCTGGGAGGCTGTGGTTGCTGCTGCACGCAATGTTGATGGTGAACAGATCAAAACACTGACAGAATCCATGGATGGCAGGCTTTTGAGTGTCCTTGCAAAGAAAGGTGGCTATATTGGTCACTGATTTGTTTTTGTTTTTGAATGTCAGAAATGTATATTTGTGAATGTTGAGATGTTATATCGGTTTCACTGGTAAAAATAAATAATTGAAATGGGTATATATTTGTTTTTTGTTAAGTTGCCTAATAATTATGCACAGTAATAGTCACCTGCACACACAGATATCCCCCTAAAATAGTTAAAACTAAAAACAAACTAAAAACTACTTCCAAAAATATTTAGCTTTGATATTAATGAGTTTTTTGGGTTCATTGAGAACATGGTTGTTGTTCAATAATAAAATTAATCCTCAAAAATACAACTTGCCTAATAATTCTGCACTCCCTGTATACATAAACTGAATTATGTTCATTAAGTTTTTATAATTTGTTTTCTTTATACCAATGTTCAACAATGCATTTCCTATCTGCACACATTATATTTTCAATATGTTTTTGTTTAAATGTTATCTATTTTCTCTTCAATGTAGCTAAGTAAGTCTATAAGTGAATAATACCAGCGGAAGATAGTTTTATATTAATCTTGATAGCAATTTTTTTTTTTTTGCGACGTTATGCAGTTCTGAATACTATTCAATTTTTGATAACCCCAGGATATTTTAAAATCCTTTTTTCCTGAGATACTGACATTTTCTAAATACTTAGAATGAAGTTGTTTTATTATTATTTTATAATGTTTTGAGATGAGGCACTTTTAGTGATTACCAATAATGGCTTCAAAAAATAAGTGCTCAAAGTCTGTATAAATTAATGTATTTTTATTAATCAATGAGGGAATGAAGGATTATATCTGATTGGGGTTGAAGTAATCTGATCTACTTACCTTATATTTCTCCATAAAATCAAAATGATTTCAGTATTTCAGTATTATTTTTTAATTAATTTCTCAAATTATTTATTTATTTTTGTTTCCATTAGCTGTATAATAACATATTTAGTTATGTTTAATACAGTTTCACATATTATTATCATCAAACTGCAAGTCGTTGTCACTCTTTGCGAAGGACGCAGTTCTGGCTGCAAATGAGGACCTCTGCAACGAGTCAAAGGCTCATTGCGGGCCGCATTTGCGGAGGTGGAGGCTCTATGGCACCTCACTCTCGCTATAGAAAAATCCACATAAGTAGGTTACGAGCCGCGGGACTTACGAGCCATGGGACTTAGAAAAAAAAAATAAGAGGTCGCAAAAATACGAAGTTAAAAATACGCCAAAACGCGTACATCCAAAAGCAACAAAAACACAGCAAAATAACAATAAAACATATAAAAAATAAAAAAACACACAGAGGACGTCTGGGAGTGAGGTTGCTTGCGAATTTAAGTCAAATTTTCGCCATTGAAAATCTGCTAAGAAAGAAAAAAAATGGCGGGCAAAAAAAATGAAGACGAGGTTATACGATTAACCACACAAAACAACGCCAAGCACATAAGACATATACCCAGGAACGTACGAGGTACAAAATGCACTGTTAGGAAGAACTCAAAATGTTCCACAACCACGTAACACATAGATAAACGCCGCCATTTTACCACTAACTTGCAACTGATAACATTACCATTCTAAAATACCGATTTACTCAACAAAATGAACAAACGGTTTAGCCTAGCGCACGCAGCCTATTTACACTGCACACTTGCCACAATGCTGACACTTTCTCCTCAGGTCAGTAACAGTCCAAATGTACATTGTAAGCTGTTAGCTCTTCAGGATATTGATTGCTGGATATATTAATTACAAATAGGTAAAGTATATTAATTTATTATTTTATTAATTAATTTATTCTCATAAAAAAAATAATAAAAAAAAATATATATATATATATATATATATATATATATATATATTTATATATATATATATATAAAAAGCAGGGGAGAGGATCACAATGAGCGCCAAAGGCGCTCAGCGCGGGGCTCACAATGAGCGCCGAGGGTGCTCAGAAAAGCAAAAGTACACAAGGGGAGAGGTTCGCAATGAGCGCCACAGGTGCTCATTGCAAGCCATGCGATGAGCGCCGAAGGCACTCAGCGCGAGACTCGTAATGAGCGCTGAAGGTACTCAGAGGACCAAAAGCCTTACTTTGTGTGGCAAACAGCATTACCTGCCTTACAATTTTACTGCTGTCATTTTTGACAGGCAAGTCGCTAGTTATGAAATAAAGGACCTAATATTGGGTTATAGAATTTACTTTATATTTGTTTTTATGTTATCCAATACAAGAATTTCTTATAACTGACAGCCCTATTAAATTCCTCCCACGGTAAAACTCGTAGTTCGTAAAGGAGTCTGCTATACTTACGGCTATTAAATTGGCCTCTTACAGCTACCCGCAAAAGATCTGCGGGTTACAGGCGGAAAAACCCTAAGGGCCGTCAAAATCGTAACTCCGTTGGCGCTAAGCTTTTGATCTGTTAAGCCCGTAAATGTTACGTTTGCAAATCGTTACTAAATTGCTACGAATCCACTGGTGTTCAAACTCGCAAATGGAGCCAAAAAGCCTACAGGTACTAGAGAAGACCCGCAACGGGGTTAAAGTCCTGTCAGTAGCACTGTAAATGCAAATATCAACACACAACTGTATTTAAAATGAATGGGAAAGTGATGTTCGGTATTAAAATTAATAGCACAACATTCTCAAGCTCGCAAATCTGCAATATAAAATACTTTTTTTATGTTTAATTTCCGTGTTATATCGATCCCGGGAATCAATGTGTTAATATATATAATGGAACCCACATGGACTAGAATATTTTATTTACTGATTTATTAATATTGCATTATTTCTGGAATGCGGGTGCAATCGTAACTCGTAATTCAAACCCGTAAGGGATTGAAACCTAACCTCAGTGACGTGATGATGACGATCTCTGTTACTATTGGCTCCGTCTTAATCCATAACTACCGGTTGTACTAATTGATCATGTTCATGGCCGCACATGCAACGTAGTTTACAAGTTTGGATGTCGGCCACGTCTGTTGCGGGCTTGGCTAATTTAATAGCTCTGTAACTTCGCCGAATTTCAAGCCCGCAGGCTTTTGTGCTACGACACAATTTCATAAACCAGTTTGTGGCCGTCGGTCTTGCGTGCTCGAACGCAAACAATTAAGCAATCACGTAGTTACGGGTTCAGATTGAGCCAATGGAAAAGGAGATCGTTATCGTGACGTCACTGAAAAAGGGGAGGTAGATTTCAAAGTCCTACGTGCTTCAATTCCAATTTGCGATTGAACCCAAAGTCCAGATATGATGCAATATGAATAAAGCTGTAAATATGATATTCTATTACATGCGAGTTACAGTATATGTCTTAACACATTGATTGCAGGGATCGATAAAACACAAATAAATCATGAAATAAAGTATTTTTCGGGGTTGAATTGCGGGCTTGAGAAATTTGTGCTATTAATTCTAAGACCTAACATCACATTCCCTTATAATAAATGTACAGTAGAGTGATGTTATTTGCATTACAAGTGCAACGTATTGTACTTTACCCCCCTTGTGGGTGCTCTTGAGCAACACGTTGGCCTTTGGGCTCCATTTGCGCGTTACGTACTTGCTCGTGAGTGACCATGTTGCAATTTGGACAAGTAGCGGTTAGGGGCTCGTCAGATCAAAGGATTTATGTGTGCAAAGTTTAACGTTGCTGAGCACCTATCCTATTCTCGTCCGTCCTGCTTGTTAACATGCAAAGCCCGCTAAGAGCAACGTTACAGGGCTAATTTAATAGCCATAACACGTAAATCTCGAGTTACGGGCTACGTTGTAAAATTTTATGAGGCTGCACATATTTTTATTGCTGCAAAAAAAAAAAAAAACTTACTATATCGATCCAAGAATTATTGTTGATATATAATGTTTCATTTCTTGTAGAATCGTTTCCTGCAACAACAGAAAAACACATGGAAAACATTTTCATACTGAGGTAAATTAATTGATATTTATGCAAATTAGTGTCTATTCATATATATGCCAACCTAAAATTAGTTTTCTTATATTTTTCTTTTTCTTTTTCTTTTTTCTTTTAACTAAATATTGCATATTATAGTACAAACTAATGGTTTGGAGATTAGGAACATTACAGTTTAGAATATAACAGATTTACAAGCATATACTTTAGTTCTACTGTCTCTGGATGTAAGTAAAGGTCATACAATAGAGTTTAATTTGTTTATTTAGTAGCCCATTAGCAATAAAAGCAAGAAGATAACTTTAATAGAACTTTTAAAACTTACAGTTGAACACTACTATTGCACTATATGATATATACAATGAGGGGGGGGGGGGAGTATTTGATCCCCTGCTAATTTTTATCGTTTGTACACTGACAAAGAAATGATCAGCCTATAATTTTAATGGTAGGAGTATTTTAACAGTGAGAGACAGAATACCAACAAAAAAAACAAACAAGAAAAACGCATGTAAAAAAAGGTATAAATAGATTAGTGAGGAAAATAAGTATTTGTTCCCCTATCAATCAGCAAGATTTCTGGCTCTTTGGTCTTGATCATGGTGGAGAGTTTGGAATCTGATTTATTGATTGATTTTGTGGACAGGTGTCTTTTATACAGGTTACAAGCTGAGATTAGGAGCACTCTCTTAAAGGGAGTGCTCCAAATCACAGCTTGTTACCGGTATAAAAGACACCTGTCCAAAAAATCAATCAATCAATCAGATTCCAAACTCTCCACCATGACCAAGACCAAAGAGCTGTCCAAGCATGTCAGGGACAAGATTGTAGACCTACACAAGGCTGGATGGGCTACAAGACCATCTCCAAGCAGCTTGGTGAGAAGGTGACAACAGTTGGTGCTATTTTTCGCAAATGGAAGAAACACAAAATAACCATCAGTATCATTCAGTCTGATGCTCCATGCAAAATCTCACCTTGTAGTGTTTTAATGATCATGAGAACGGTGATGAATCAGCCCAGAACTACACGGGAGGATCTTGTTAATGATCTCAAGGCAGCTGGGACCATAGTCACCAAGAAAACAATTGGTAACACACTACACCGTGAAGGACTGAAATCCTGTAGCACCCGCAAGGTCCCCCAGCTCAAGAAAGCACATGTACAGGCCCGTCTGAAATCTGCCAATGAACATCTGAATGATTCAGAGGAGAACTGGGTGAAAATGTTGTGGTCAGATGAGACCAAAATCGAGCTCTTTGGCATCAACTAAACTCGCTGTGTTTGGAGCAGTAGGAATGCTGCCTATGACCCCAGGAACACCATCCCCACCCTCAAACATGGAGGTGGAAACATTATGCTTTGGCTGTGTTTTTCTGCTAAGGGGACTGGACAACTGCACCACATCAAACCTTCTTCCCTTAGCCAGGGCATTGAAAATGGGTCATGGATGGGTATTCCAGCATTACAATGACCCAAAACACACAGCCAAGGCAACAAAGGAGTGGCTCAAGAAGAAGCACATTAAGATCCTGGAGTGGCCGAACCAGACTCCAGACCTTAATCCCATAGAAAATCTGTGGAGGGAGCTGAAGGTTTGAATTGCCAAACATCAGCCTCCAAACCTGAATGACTTGGAGAGGATCTGCAAAGAGGAGTGGGACAAAATCCCTCCTGAGATGTGTGCAAACCTGGCGGCCAACTACCAGAAACATCTGACCTGTGTGATTGCCAACAAAGGTTTTGCCACCAAGTACTAAGTCGAAAGGGGTCAAATACTTATTTCATTCATTGACCTGCAAATCAATTTATAACTTTTTTGACATGCATTTTTCTTGGGGTTTTTTGTTATTTGTTACATCTACCATTAAAATTATAGACTGATCATTTTTTTGTCAGTGGACAAACATTCAAAATCAGCAAGGGATCAAATACTTTTCTTCCTCACTGTAAATATACATTTCACTTGTAAGCTGTTTTCAAAGCTTCAATGGCTTTTCTTTTCTTTAAATACTGTTTTTTTATTGCTAATAAACATACAATACCCTATTGTATGATCACTACAATTGCCATTTAGCCAATATCAATATGTACACAGAATGTATGAAACATAATTTATATATATATATATATATATATATATATATATATATATATATATATATATATATATATATATATGGTATATATAATATCTTACCTGAGGGAGATAAATCACACTCGCAGTTGTATTGGGTGACATGATTTATAACATAATTCCAGTTAACTGGAAATTGATCAGCTAGGTTAATCATTTTCTTCAATGCATCATAAATGAATATACAGCTTATAAGAGCACAAAAGCTTTCTTCTGTAAAACGGGTGAAATATTGTACCAAGTAACTGGCATCAGTTGCCACCAAAACTAGGCAGTAAAAGGCTACCCAGAGTCCAATCCATAAGCGAAATTCCAAGTATGCAAGATTGTGATCTCTGCGAATGATGGAAAAACCATTAGCTTATTTTAGATAGTATTTTTGTGTTTTTTCAATTTATCCTTTGATCTCCATTTATTGCAATTCAGGTTTACAATCAATTTTACTACTCCATAATCTGGGGATCACATATAATAGTTGTCAAACTGCGAGACGTCGTCAGGCTTTGCGAGATGCATACGAGTTAGGCGATGAGCTACAAAGTCGCTCATTGCTGCGAGCCTCGCAAGGAGAGCCGTTTAACCATAGCACTTAGCGGAAATTGCCTAATCGAGGAAAAAAATGAACCGCAAAAAATGAAAACGAGGCTACACGATCCCCGGACCACGCAAAACACTGCAAAATGCGTAGCACTTTACACATCACACTACGACCTACAAGATACACTATTACAAAAGCCGGAAAATGCTCACGAGACGCTGTACCACATTAATAACATTACGACTATACAATGCGAAGCGAGGCGACCCGTTAAAATACGAGACTCGAGACGTAGAAAAAAAAATGAGACGCGGGACTTAGAAAAAAAAAGATACAAGACGCAAAAATTTTAGAGATTAGCAGCCAACGATGGGAAGCAAAAAACCCAGAAAACACACTAAATACACCCCAAAAAATTACAAAAACATCACAGACAGCATGTGGCAAACGCCAGGACGTCTGTGAGTGAGGTGGAACGCGAATTTAACTTAATTTACACGATTTTCGCCACTCGAAAATCACCTAAGCGAGGAAAAAAATGGGTATCAAAAAAATTAAAACGAGGCTACATGACCCCGGACCGCCAAAACACTGCAAAATGCGTAGCACTTTACACATCACACTACGACCTATAAGATACACTATTACAAAAGCCGGAAAATGCTCACGAGACGCGTATCACATTAATAAAGTTACGACTATACAATGCCGCTTTACACAATAAACCAACTGCTTTACCTCGTGCACGCAGCCTATTTAGAATGTACAGTTCAAACATTCATTACACTTTATAAGCAGGGCACTAACACTCACAATGTATATTCTATGCAGATGCAAAATACAAACAGATTGTTAGCTCTTCAGCCTATTGCTCGCTGCATATATCAATTATAAATAATTAAAGTATATTAATTGATTTAGGAAATCATTTATTATTACTTAACTACATATACATAGAAATATATATCTCTCTCAGAGGACCAAAAGTACACAACAGGAGAGGCTCGCAATGAGTGCCGAAGGTCCTCATTTTTGACGGGCAAGTCGCTAGTTCAGAAATAAAGAAAGATGATTCCTTACAGAAAATATTGTAAAGACACTAATGAGGTTCTCAATTTCAGCCCTTGTTATGCTACTGTTTACTTAAGAGCACTCCCTTTATAGTATTCACCTAGAGTTCATAAACTCTTTTGAAATGTCCAATTTAACATGTGTAGAATATAATTTATAGTAATAACAACGAATATGAATTTTAATAAATTACAGAAAGTTACAGTGAAAATAATTAAAAATAAATATAAAGGCTAGCATTAAACAAGACTAAACAAGAGTACTAACAAAGCATAAGTATACTTACTTGCTAAAGCTATACAAAAGTCTTTCAAAAACAAGGACTGGTCCTGTGCTACTTAGAATAGTAAGAGGCTGACCAGAAAAAAGACAAAATAATCCGCCTGTGATTGCAGTACCCAGAAAATTTTCTAGGACTCCCTGTAAAAAATCAAATAGTTCTTGTTGAAACTGACATTGTACCAGCAATGACAAATTATGTTTTTTTTTAACTTATGTGACAATGACCATATAAGGTAAGTAATCTGGAAGCATTTACTGAAGCCATTACCCAATGGAATTTACTTCTTGCAAGTAAAGTGTGATTATTTGCTGAGTGCACTAATTGTGTCCAGGTAAGAGGGGTGTGGTTTGACAGTGTTAAACTTGCATACAAGTTTGTGAATTGTCTGGGCTGTTTGCAACTGGAGTTTACTTCTTACAAGTAAAGTGTGATTATTTGCTGAGTGCACTAATTGTGTCCAGGTGAGTAGGCAGATGTTAATATAAACAGGAGAAGGGGAGAACTTGTGAACTTGCAAACACTTCTAGTATAAGTGCAGTTCTAGTAAAAGTGTAGGAGTTTAAATAAAAAAGGGAGTGCAGTTGTAGTAAAAGTTTAGGAGTTTAAGTAAAAGAAGGGAGTTCCAAGAAAGGGGGGGCGGGGGGCAGACTAATAGAGCAACAATATATATATATATATATATATATATATTTTTTTTTTTTTTTCTTTTTCATATATAAAGCTTTATACAAATATATTATTTTTTTATTATTGTTTGTTTATTTTTCCCATCAGAATTTTGTAGACAATAATTATGAGCCAGTCCAGTGGCAACCTCACTCAGTGTACAACCTGTCATATGTATCCACTACTGGAACAGACGATCCAGGGTCCATACATCTGTGAGCATGTTGCCTCTCTGGAAGCTCACATTGGAGAACTGGAGAGGAGAATTGCAACACTTACTGATATTCCACTGGAAAAGGAGTTGGAACTCACTGAGCACAGTTTAGCTGGGCCTGGCATAGAGGGTGGAGATGGGGTTACAGTTAGAAGGGGAAGCAGGGGGATCAGGAGGAGGAGGCAGTCCAGTTCTGAATTGGCACACACCAACAGATTTGCCAGATTACGTGAAACTGTTTGGGATGTCCATTCAGGAATGGTGATGCCAGATAGAGCTGTTCCCTCTAAAAGCCGGGAGAACATTTCTACTGGAGGAGTGGGAGGGCAGCATAGGCAGAGCAACAGACAGATTTTGGTGGTAGGGGACTGTATTATTAGGAAGGTAGACAGGGTGATTTGTCACCCAGATCCCAGCAATCGAACAGTTTGCTTTCTCCCGGGTTCGGCATGTTGTGGAGCGGGTAGATAAATTATTGGAGGGGCTGGAAATGAACCAGCAGTCTTGGTACATATGGGTACCAATGACAAAGTTAGTGGAATATGGACTGTCCTAAACAATGATTTTAGAGAACTAGGGAATAAGCTTTAAGATAGGACCTCCAAGGTAGTATTTTTTTAGATACTACATGTGCCACGTGCTAGCCCAGGGAGACAGAAGGAGCTTAGAGAGGTTAATGCATGGCTAAAAATGTGGTGCACTAAGGAGGGGTTTGGGTTTTTAGAGCACTGGGCTGACTTCTCACTTGGGTACAACTCTAAAGTTGGGATGGATTGCACCTTAGTGATGAGGGAGCATTTGTGCTAGGGGATATGATAGTAGAAAGGCTGGAGGAGTTTTTAAACTAGTAAGTGGGGGGAGGGACACGATTGTAATGGGGTAGGAAGTGTAGAGGGGATAGGGGGTGATTTAATTACTCATGTGGTAGGAGATGGGGGAGGATTAGTATAGTCAATAGAGAGGTATTACTAAGTAACTCAAGTATAGTGGTGGGCACTTCAGAACTACAGACTCACAACATAGGGTGTATGCGTGCTAATGCCAGAAGCTTGCCAGGAAAAATGGAAGATTTAGAATTATTGGCAATTAATGAAAAATGGGACTTAATAGGCATTACCGAAACATGGTGGGGTGAATCTCATGACTGGACTGTTAATCTGAGTGGTTATAACCTATTTAGGAAAGATAGGGGCAATGGTAAAAGATGTAGTCTTTTTGGATTTTGCAAAGGCTTTTGACACCGTTGCACATATTGTGCAAACTAAGGGATATAGGAATTGCAGTAAATATCTGCTCATGGATCGAGAGCTAGCTAAAAGACAGGAAGCAAAGGGTTGTTGTAAATGGAACATACTCCTATTGGACTAATGTGTTAAGTGGAGTTCCTCCGGGTTCAGTATTAGGCTCTCTCCTTTGTAACATATTTATTAATGACTTAGAGGTTGGACTAGAAAGTATTGTCTCAATTTTTGCTGATGACACAAAGTTGTGCAAGGTAATTATATCAGATAATGATGTACTTTCCCTCCAAAGGGATTTACATAATTTACATAAAATTGAGGAATGGGCATCTAAATGGCAGATGAGATTTAATACGAATAAATGTAAAGTTATGCATCTGGGAAGGAAAAATAGCCATGCAATTTATAATCTTTATGGGGCAAATATAGGGGTATTAGATATTGAAAGGGATTTGGGAGTACTTGTGGGCAACCACCTGCATAACAGTGCTCAATGCCAAGCAGCATCTGCAAAGGCAAGTAAAATCTTAGCAGAAGCAGATATAATTCTCCCACTATACAAATCCCTAGTACGCCCTCATTTGGAATATGGAGTACAATGTTGGGCACCACTACATAAAAAGGAAATTTTAGAGCTGGAAAAGATACAGAGAAGGGCCACAAAACTAATAAGGGGAATGGAGGGGCTAAGTTATGCAGAAAGACTAACCAAATTAAACTTATTTTCTCTAGGAAAAGGGTGTCTAAGAGGCGATATGATTACCCTATATAAATACATCCAGGGCCAGTATGAACATTTGTCAAGGGAGCTTTTTGTGCCAAGAGGTTTTCAACTGACAAGAGGACATCCTTGTTAGAAGCAAAAAGATTCCACCTTAAAGAAAGAAAAGGGTTCTTCACAGTAAGGGTGGTTAATCTGTGGAATTCTCTATCAGAGGAGGTGGTGACAGCGGATTCAATAGATAGCTTTTAAAAGAGGATTGGATTTATTTCTAATTAAAAAGGGCATTCAGGGTTATTCCTGGATAATTAGAGAGGAAGTATTGATCCATGGAGGAATCCGATCACCAGTATCTGGGGTCAGGAAGGATTTATTTTTTCTTTGAGACGATTAGCTAAGTTTCACTTTTTTTTTTTTTTTCTGTTTGCCTTTTTCTGGATCAATTGATTAAAAACTAATAAACAACTAATCTGCATATTGCAGATCAGAGGAGTTCTTAAAAGGTGGAACTTGATGGACTGAAAGTCTTTTTTCAACCTCAATTACTATGTAACTATGTAAATATATAATATAAGGCAGGAGTGGGCAAGTTCAGTCCTGAAGAGCCCCCCACAAGCCAGGATTTGAGGATGTCCCTGCTGCGTACAGGTGAGTCAGTCACCTCCTTAGTCATCCTGATTGACTCACATGTGCATAGAAAGGATATCCCCAAATCCTGGCATGTGTGGGGCTCTCCAGGACCGAACTTGTCCATGCCTAATATAAAGATAAAGCAGTTTTACACTGTCTTCTCCAGGTGCTTAAAAGCTGATTCCTCTTTATGTGATGTACAAATGCAGTTAGATAGATAGATAGATAGATAGATAGATAGATAGATAGATAGATAGACAAGAGAATACAAACCTGCATATTATCTGTAGCATCTCCTAACATGCCACCAAAAGTGATAGAGTTTGTGACAGTGGCCAAATATATAAACAAAATAGAGGAGAGACATTGGATGTTGAGGGCATCATAAAAATCACTCCGGTACCATGGAGCTTTTCTTTTCACATCCTTTATGAGTCCACCAAAAAACCTTTAAAAGAAAGAAAAATGTTAGCTCACAGATTTTTTTATTGATGGGAACTGAGAATCCAAAGGCGGCTGCTGCAGAACCTGACATCTTCTCACCAGGACTGAATTTACTCCCTGAGACCCAAAACTCTTGCCACTACCCCAAAAGGATCCCAGCCAGGGCATCATAATCTCTTTCAGTTTCTCATGATCCACTCAAGCATACTATAGTTACATAGTTACATAGTAATTGAGGTTTTAGTCCATCAAGTTAAACCTTTTTAGATCTTCTCTGATCTGCAATATGTGGATTAATTGTTAATTGTTAATTGATCCAGAGGAAGGCAAACAGAAAAAAAAGAGTGAATCTTTGCCAATTGTCTCAAAAGGGGAAAAAAATATAAAATTCCTTTCTGAGCCCAGATACTGGTGATCAGACTCCTCACTGGATCAATACTCCCTCTCTAATTTTCCAGGATAACACTGAAAGCCCTTTTTATTTAACAATATATCCAATCCATTTTTAAAGCTATCTATTGAATCCACTGTCACCACCTTCTTTGGTAGAGAATGACAAAGATTAACCACCCTTTCTGTGATGGACCGTTTTCTTTCCTTAAGGTGAAATCTTTTTACTTCTAATCTCAAAGGATGTCCTCTTGTCAGTTTTAAACCTCTTGGTACAAAAGCTCACTTGATAAAGCCTTGTATTGACCCTGGATATATTTATATAAGATAATCATATCCCCTCTTAGACTTTCTTCATCTTAGGCCATCCATTCCCCTTATTAGTTTTGTTGCCCTTCTCTATACTTTCCAGCTCTAAAATGTCCTTTTTATGTAGCGGTGCCCAAAATAGTACTCCATATTCCAAATGAAGGCGTACTAGGGATTTGTATAGTGGCAGAATTATATCTGCTTTCCTTGCTTCTATACCCTTCTTAATACATGCTAATGTTTTACTTGCCTTTGCAGATGCTGCTTGGCATTGAGCACTGTTACGTAGGTGGTTGCCCACAAGTACTCCCAAATCCCTTTCAATATCTGATACCCCTAGATTTGCTCCATTAAGAATATAAATTACATGGCTATTTTTCCTTCCCAGATGCATAACTTTACATTTATTCATATTAAATCTCATCTGCCATTTAGTCATCCAGTTCTCTAATTTATGCAAATCCCTTTGGAGGGAAAGTACATCATTATCTGATTTAATTACCTTGCACAACTTAGTGTCATCAGCAAATATGGAGACAATACTTTCCAATCCTACTTCTAAGTCATTCATAAATATGTTTAAAAAAAAAAGAGGACCTAATACTGAACCCAGAGGAACCCCACTTACCACATTAGTCCAATCTGAGTAGGTTCCATTTACAACAACCCTTTTCTTCCTGTCTTTTAGCCAGCTCTCAATCCATGAGCAGATATTTACTGTAATTCCTGTATCCCTTAATTTACTCAATAGTCTCCCATGTGACAAAATCGAAAAAACTAAATGCTACTATAAAGCTTTCTTTAAAAGAAAGGAAATGAAAGATCATTCTGAATACACTTATGTCTCAAGCAGGCCAAGTGATGTGTTTATCTCCAACAGAACTTCTCAATAAACAGTATTTCCACTATAGCTAAGGATTCTGGGTAGTAATATGCAAATGAGGCTCAAAACATACCACCTTTTTGCCTCAGGCTAACTAAACATGGTCATCAGTTTAGGGCAATGGATCCTGCTCTCAGGCAGGCTTCAGAAGATAGCCTTGGATTAGGTTACAGTGCCAGAAACCCCACTCATAAGCTGCAGTTCCACCCTTATTTGTGATTCATCAGTGTAGTGTTGGCTCTGGCAACTGTGATGTGAGGCTGGAGAAAGATACCACTGTACATACATGAATGAAAAAAAAGATCATTCTGAGTTCACTTACATGTCTCAAGCAGACAAAAAGGTCCTTTTTTCCACCAGAACTTCTCAGCAGACAGTGTTTCCACTAAATCCTAAACAGATCTCCATGTCTAGTGCACTTGAGATAAAATAAGGTGGTATGTTTGACATGAGGCATGTAAGTGTACTCAGAATGATCTTTTATACAGTGGAATGTTTTTTAATAATCTTTCTACACACCATAACATATTTACAGCCTTGTTAAATTGCGATTCGGCCAATTGAATAGGCCTCTATATAAGCACATAGCATATTTTTTTACAGAAGTTTTTAGTTAGTAAAGACCTTGCTTTTGGATAGAAGATCACTAACTAAAAACTTCTGTAAAAAAATATGCTCTGTGCTTTTATAGAGCCCTTTTTCAATTGGCCGAATCGCAATTTAATAAGGCTGTTAGTGTCTGGTTAAAAAAGAAAAACATTTGGGGTAATTTTCTTGCAGAAGTCTTGGTCACAGAAAATGGAACCACAGGATCTGACTGTATTTTGGATAGTTACAGATTGCCAGAGAGCAGAGTATAATGACTTCATTTATAGAAAAAAATTTCAGAGTTGAACACTAGCTGATCCAATAAAACATATATATATATATATATATATATATATATATATATATATATATATATATGTGTGTGTGTGTGTGTGTGTATGTGTGTTTGTATAGTGCATCCACAGCTTTGCAATGGTATAAGTAGAATCTTTTTACATTAAAGTACAACTAATTAATGATCTTACAGACTTACTTAATGATCTTACGATCCTGCTATGTAGGAGAAATTCACATACAGATAAGTATTAGGGTAACAAGTTAAGTGTATAATCAAAAGGAGGCGTAGGCTCTGCTAATAACCTCACTGTGCAGCAGCTAAGCTTTGAAAGTGTTGGGTGTTGGGTCTGATATTGCAGCTGTGCATTATAGAGATGTGGGGCAAACTGTGAGAAATGTATGAGGGGGGACTTTCCAATACTGAATAGAGGAGACTAGCATGGTTATAGGGAGAGATTAGGTTTGAGATATAAAGAGGAGTGAAAAAGTAAATGCCCTAGAACCAGAAGATGACTATTTTATATGATATAGCTTATTTTACAGAATTGCAGCCATGGAGAAGAAATATTAAACTCTGAAGGCAGGGAGATTACCTGAGTAGCCACATAATGCATAGATTGCAGAAGGGAGAGATGAAACATGAAGTCCAGAGAATAAGAAGCAGCAGTGGTTAAGATAGGAGGGATCAAATGACAAGTTTTCGGTGTAAGATGAGAACATCAGAAATTGCATATAAGTAGCACACTATATCCATGGGGTGGATGATGGTGTCCCAAACTTTGATATGAAATGGGATAATGAGACCAGGTTTGTGACAGAACATTTGAAGTTCCTTCTTAGCCATCTTAATCTTAAGACAGAAGGTGGCTATCCAGGTTCAACACAGTGGTACACAGGTAAAGGAGAAGGGATGAGTAGTAACTAGGGTATGGGAGAGGGAGTGTGTATAATTGTATCAGACTATAGCAGCACAAATCCTAAATGCTGTGCTGGGTGCACATTCAAAGAAAAGCAAAGAAGAGGTACTAAAGAGATGCCGAATGCCTGACTGATGAGTTAAATGGAAATCCAAGCCAAGAGAATAATGGTTGGGCAGCAGGAGAGTGTGGTCAACACTGCCAAAGACAGCAAATACATTACTGGCCTTGTTATATTAGTTACATCATTAGTTTTGCTGAAGTCATCTTTGGTGTGAGAAGACTATTAGATCAAGATATTAAAAGGTAATTTAAAGTTGAGAAAATGAGTAGAAATTATCAATCAACTGTAAATTGAGAATTGATTTTAGCACTACTCTTTCAACAGATATATCACTAGGCTAACGTTACTCTTATTCCTTCCCTTACTGATAAAATGTTCTCTCCTTTCATTCTGGCTCTTATACTAAATCTAACTGTAACCTTAGTAAATAGAGAGAAGGGCAGGAAATGCAGCAGTATGCAATTTCAAATATACTTATCATAACCATAAGAAATAGACACAATTGTAGGGACCTAGCAATAACAGTCATAAAATGTAAACTGCTGTAATATAATATAGCTATATTTAATATATATATATTTTCCAGATGTATACATACACCTTTATGAATATCATGAAACCAGCAGTTATATATAACATTTATTTTTATGGAGTGTCGCAAGTCTTCTGACATTAGAACTGACTGAAACCAAGTTTCAAGAAATAATCAACATACTTTCCTGTTCTTTTTAGCTCCTCACTGACTTGTGGGTGTCCGTGTGCTAATTTCTCCTCGTGATGGTACAAACTTCCATTGCAGTAATTTTTAGAATCTCGCAGCAGCATTGATTTTCTGCAGGCAAGAGAGGTTTAATTCATAACTGGAATATATATGTACGTATTAAGACCAATACATTGTAAATTTACATTTTTAAATGTCTATTCTTACAGAAACTGATTTTGTAACATTATATGCCATGTCAGTGGGTAGTAATAAAATAGTTTTATACGTAGTATAATATTCCACAACAACATAATATTCTACATTAGGGAATTCTGTTCTAGTGTATTGAATTTTGTCTACTGTTTTCAGTCTGTGAATGATAAGAGAAATATATAGAAACACAACCTCTATTGTCAGGTTCGGTGCCATTACATCCATACTGAGCCCATTAGTACTTAAGGGAGAAGTTCCACCTAAACCCAAGTTATTGTTATTGCTCTAACTTTTATGGCAAGATTTCTGTAGGAGTTATGGTCTCCTGAATAACACAGATAAATTAATGTAACTGCCACAGGTTAGAACTACAGCTGTATCTAAACATATAAGAAAGTGTACAGTTTAGAGCACTCTTAATTGTCACTTGTCTTTGAAGTGAGTAAAATGTGTTAATCTATATAAAAACACCTGTGTTGAATTTACTCTCTATTAAATGTGCTGTGTTGGGCTTATTTATAGCATATATTACATCAAAATAAATCTTACAATAATCATTTAAGTTACAAGTACAGTAATTATAATGTATTGCCATAGTTCATTTGGAGCGATAATTTAATTCCCCATGAGAGAATTAATTTTAGGGAATTATATGTATACTAGCGACGGCCCAAAAAATGTTAAGCCTGGCAATGCTGTTTGCCACACAATCTGAGCACCTTTGGTGCTCATTGAGAGCCTCTCCCCTCTCATTGCGAGCCTTTCCTCCAGTCTACTTTACAGGCCTTGCCGGTCATTGCAGGCGTCGTCCAACTCGCAAGCCTGTTGCTTTGCAATGAGCACCTTTGGCGTGCCTGCATTGTCCAGCTAAGTGTTACTGGCTTTGGCTAAGTGTTACTGGCTTGGCTTAAGTGTTACTAGCTTGGCTTAAGTGTTACTAGCTTGGCTTAAGTGTTACTGGCTTAGGTTAAGAGTTATTGGCTTCGGCTAAGAGTTACTAGCATCGGCTAAGAGTTACTGGCTTCGGCCTTGTTTTCATCCTGTTTGAGAAAATGTACCTTTTTTCGGCGGCCATTCTTTTCTATCTCCTAAAAATGGCAATTATGGGTCAAATTAGCTTGCAACTTCACTCACAGGTTCCCTGGCTGTTCCCCTGCGTTGTGTGTGAGGTTTTTAACTTATTTTGTGCGTTATTGTTCTTTTTTTGGTGGTCTTGCGAGTTACAGGCTTCGGCTAAGTGTTACTGGCTTATGTCAAGTGTTACTGGCTTAGGTAAAAAAAAGTGTTACTGGCTTAGGTAAAAAGTGTTACTGGCTTAGTTAGTGTTAGCGGCTTAGGTAGTGTCACTGGCTTTGGTAGTGTTACTGGCTTTGGCTATGGGTGTCTCCAATCTCTTTCCATCTTCCATCAGTGGAGATTAATGGGGCAAATTACATCTCTGACTGGACAGAGGACCTTTAGAGGGACCCTGAAAAGGCACTATTGAGAGAGCTGGATTGAGCGCATTTGGCGCTCATTGCAGCAAAGTGCTGTGAGCCTAGCGATGAACACCTTGAGGCCGTCTTCAACCTGTTTTAAAATCCTATGTGCGTACCTCGCGATGAGCGCCTGTCGCGCTCATCGCAAGCCCTGCAATGAGCGCCTTTGTTGCAGCCTAATTTCTATGGGCCTTCATTGCAGCCTTAGACCTACGGGCCTCCTGATGAGCGCCTGCAGAGCTCATCGCGAGCCCTGCAATCAGCGTCTTTGGTGCTCATTGCAGGCCTGCAAATTGCCTCGCTACGGGAAGCACCGCAAATTGCAGGCCTCGCTACGCGAAGCCCCGCATGACGACAACTCACAGATTGACAACTATTATAGTTGATATATATACAGTATATATATATATATATATATAGACAGATACACAATATCATATTTATATTACCTTTTATGTGGTGACGGCAGAAATTTCGGTGGCTGTATCCGTGCTGTGGGGTCCCATTTGCCAGGAGGTAACACAGTGAGTTCATCTAAAAATTCATCAATTCCTGCTATCAGCTCTTCTTTGTCCATAGCCTTGTGTGCAATCTTCTGGAATAACTAAAGTAATACTTTTGGATTTATAACATATACATGTATGTGTATATATTTTTACAGATAAATATTCACAGTGATGTTTATATTTTCTGAAAACAGATCAACAGATCAAGGACTGAACTACAGTTAATATTATGGCAAATATGTAATTTATGCTTTACAAAGATTTTCTGTTTCTACCTTCCAGTATGCATAAGTATGCCAGTAATGCACCAAAAGTTTAGAATATGTTTATTATTTAATTACATTTGCCATTTGTTACATGCTTCATATGTTAATAGAAGCCAGTTATAAAAATGTCATTCTTGTGGTTTCTATTAAAAAAGATTTCACGTAAAAATATAACACATAGTTTGACACAAATATTCATATTTTTTTATCTAAAGGCAAATAATAAATTATAAAACTAGTTCTAATTATGTGAATAGGCACTTGACAAGTCATGTTGAAACTTTGTGTAGCTGCATTGCTTGGGGCAGAGAAGAGAAAAGTGCTTTAGTGAATACAGTGAAGGTAATCACACCTATTCTTATGATACATCTCTAACACTCCCATAAAATGATCCATTCATAATAGGATTCATGGTTAATAGGGGTCAGAGCTTAGTAAATAATGAGAAGGGCTATGATGTATGCTTGTTATGCGACAAAGCTCACTGTGACCTATCAATAAAGGCTAGTAAATCTACTCCATTCTTTATGACATTTTAGATAGGTGCAAGTTCTAGATTACATGATTCATGCTATTTTATTTAGAAATAACTGTGCAATCATATTCTGCAAGTAGATACCTATGCTTTGTGAGTGTTTCAACCAACAATCTCCCCATTATAAGCGACCATGTATAACTGTTACATGACACATACAATTTGATAGATATGGCACAAAATAATGGGTATTTCTAGCCACCCGCTAAGGCTCTTCACTGCCTTAGAGAAAGCTTTAAAAAGCCCTATCTATTACTTTATTTTAAAGGAAAATTGTTGTGGCTGGTTTATGACCCACCCACCTAGCCTGTCCAAGGGCCTCATTCTATTATCGGCCGCAGCCGCTGCGGGGCCGCAAGGACCGGCCGCAAGCTATTCTGCTATTCTATTCCCTTACGGCCGTAGGCTCCGGCAGGCTTGCGGCCGGTGCCTTGCTATCTCTTGCGGCCGATCGCGCCGGAGGAAAGCCTTTGATCTAAAACGGCCGCAAGAGATTTGCAATTCAATTGCTCCGGGAAACCTCTCTGCAAGGCTAAAAACGAGCCGCAGTTACTTGCAGGAAAAAGGTCTCGCTAGCACCAATTAAGCACATAAAATAGCTCAAATAAAGCCATCCTGCACTTTGAGAAGACTATAAAGGGATTTTAGGTGTTAGAAAAAATAGCACATAATTATCCTGTACTCAAATCCGTAAAATATTTCATTTTTAATATCCGTAAAATATACATGTAAAAAGTCCAGAGTGCTTGGAGCACCTCAGACACGCCCACGCCGCAGCCGGCAAATAAACAGTTAATTTGAACTCGGGTTTGGGCAGATGTGCAAGCTTGAGAGTGGGTTCCTTTTATTCCTCATGTCCCCCAATATGATCCCTAGCATTTACAGAGCTGTACAGTGCAGGCTTGAATTTATTTTGGAGTTTTTATATTTCACAGTTTACGGCCGGTTCCAAGATATGCGGCCGGCCGTAAGAGGAGATCCTTGCGGGGCCGTATAATAGAATCGCGAGTTAACTGAACCCTCGCAAGGAATCGCAGCCTTACGGCCGATTTACGGCCGATAATAGAATGAGGCCCCAAGTCTGTAATTAATAAAGGTTTAGGGACCTTCAGCACTTACTCTATAACCAGGTAGCCCTTAGGCCCAGCTTCCCTCCACCTCTTTATGCTTTGGGATTATGGGTAATCCATGATATACCTAATACATAGTCTTAACTAGACATAGTCTTAACGAGGTCCACCCGAGCCCCTAAAAGACCATATGGGCTAAAGTGGCCATCATCCCCACTCGCCATCAAACATAAGTCTAAATGGACTCCCACATTGGGATTCATATGGAGCCCGATTGTCAACAACACTACCTTAAAATGGGGGGTCCATAAAGTCCCCCATGGTCATTAACCTTATCACTATGGGGGTCATAATAACATCCATGGCCCTTAACCCCACATCCCATGAAACCTGATTAGGTTTAGCAAGCCATTTGATAGTAGCATGGTTTTTCATGGGGTAGGACCATTATCAAGCGTTGCAATTAACAAGATATGTGCAATGTAAAAGCACCACTTACTAACTTGAATTCACTCTCACATTTTAGCAAGGATCATGTGCATGAGGCCTAATAAACAGTAATTTGTACTATTTGAAATGGAGTTAAAGAGTAGCATTAATAACTTCACTTTGTAAGTTAGGCTAGTTAGAATATTTTATACAGTTACATACAAAGCCTTCATAGAAAAACACAGAAAGTGAAGTTGTTTAAATAGATTTGTTTCCAGAACTCTGTGTGAGAGTTAGTAGTGTTGTTCTTGTGACTATGATGTAGAGATGAACCTATACACTTTCATGAGGCACTATGGGGTATATGTTTATCAAAATGGTGTTGATAAGTAGTGTTAGAATAGTGAATTTAAACATATAAATCCTATTTATGAAACTAGGTTAAAATTATACCTATTGAGAAAAAAATCTAAAACATAGAAACTAACAACAAATACCAATGTGATGCAGCATGTCTGCTCACTTTTGTAAAATATCTCAAATCTAAGAGTATACTTAATATGTATACACTAAACTGTTTTGAACAAAATTATTATAAATAATTATTTAAATGGTAATACAAATTAATTTGCCCTATGTAAATATACAGACCTATGACTTTGTAGCTGTAAGTTTTCAAGTAGATTAAGGTATCACATATATAGTTGTGAGCGTACGAGTTGTTGCTAACGCTGCGGGCTCGCGTAGCGAGTCGCGGGCCTCGCGTAGCGAGGGCCGCGGCTCGCGCAGCGAGTCGCGGGCCTCGCGAAGCGAGGGCCGCGACTCGCGCAGCGAGTCGCGGGCCTCGCGTAGCGAGGGCACTGTGCCAGGTTCTCAGTTGCTGGCATGGAGCGCCGAAGGCGCTCCTTGCCAGCAACTGAGGACCCTCGCGAAGCGAGGGCCTCAGTTGCTGGCATGGAGCGCCGCAGGCGCTCCTTGCCAGCAACTGAGGACCCTCGCGAAGCGAGGGCCTCAGTTGCTGGCTTGGAGCGCCGCAGGCGCTCCATGCCAGCACCTGAGGACCTCGCAAAGCGAGGTCTTCAGTTGCAGCAAATGCGACCCTTGAAAAAAAAGTTTACGTCCAAACACATTACGACACTCGCAAACAACATACGACACACGTTGAAACACATTACGACACTCGCAAACAACATACGACACACGTTCACACACATTACGGCCTCGCAACACTCGGACGCAACTCGCGAACATTACAAAATTACAAACACAATACATACACACAGCACATACATAAAAACCTTACCTACACAAACAGGAAGCACCCAGGACCTCAAAAATGCAACTTAGAACTTAATTGCACTCAAAATAAAAGAGTTTCGACACTAAATACTTTGTTAAGCGACAAAAAAAATGGCCGACGAATAAAACGAAAACGAGGCTACACACGCAAACACCATGCTACACACGCAAACACCATACGAGACACGTTACCACACATTACGAGTTCGCAAACATCGGACGCAACACGCCGACATACAAACATTTAAAACTTAACAAAGACACACAACAAACACATAAAAAGCTTACCTACAGCAAGAGGAACCAGCCAGCACCTCAAAAAAACAAGTTACACCTACATTTAAATCAAAATAAACACTTTAGACACTAATACCATCGCTAAGCGAGAGAAAAAATGGCCGACGAACAAAACGAAAACGAGGCTTCAGACCTAACTACACTACACTTACTCGCAATAATGAAACACATACTATGCGGAACGTATCACAATCATATTAAACACCATTTTGAACAGTAATACGCCTAAAATGGCGGATGGAACGCAAATTGTAAGCTGGAACGCAAATAGCGCATGCGTATTGCGTTCTAACGGTCTCACTTTCCAGAACTTTCTACAAGTTTATAAATACTGCCTATTTCCAACTAAAAAATACATTTCTCCTCAGGTGATCAACGGAGTGACTTCTGAGATAACTGCTGCTTTTACTTGAGAAGACAATTCTTTACTAATTTACTACTTTACATTGTGCAAATTACAACTGACAGGTAAGCTATAATATATTAATAATAATATATAAATTTTATTAACAGGTCAGGTCAAACAAATAAAAAAATCAACTAGGATTTATGTAGTCATCATGTATGGCACATTTATGTGTATAGGCTCCCAAACAAAATTAAACAGAGCTTTATGTATAGTGACATCTGACACGCACATATATGTCTATAATGTATAGTTACATGTGACACGCACATATATGTCTATAATGTATAGTGACATTTGACACACACATTTCTGTGTATTGCCCCTTCATAGTGACATGTGACACACACGTATATGTGTATAATGTATAGTGACATGTGACACGCACATATATGTCTATAATGTATAGTGACATGTGACACGCACATTTCTGTGTATTGCCCCTTCATAGTGACATCTGACACCGACATATATGTCTATAATGTATAGTGACATGTGACACGCACATTTATGTGTATTACCAATGCAACAAAATTAGCTTACAACAAAATCAGTAAACAACTACATTTTAATGACATTATATGTCATGTATACTGATATGTCACATGCACATATATGTGTATCATCTATAGTTACATCTCACACACACACATTTATGTGTGTTGGAAAAAATAAATATAATGTTAATTTAACCATTTAAATTTGACTCATGTATACTGATATGTCACACGTACACAAAATAATTACATTAAACTATGTAATGTGCTTCATGTATGTGAGATTTGTGTGTAGCCCCCAACAAAAATTAAGGTTAATTGAATTAATTTACTGCAATTCAATACATCAGATAAAGCTGAATCTTTCTATTTCGTTTCATATTCAAACAGACTCTGCATCAACAGCGTCTCTCAACAATTTGCACCGTGCACTGTGAAGCACAATCCCTTTTAAAGAACACCAACAAATTTGAAGAGGTAAGATACAAGAACACATTACATGCTCAAAAGGACATGCTTTGCTAGATGACAAATTATAAATATACAAATAACTATTTCACTTTCTTTTTCAAACAGACACTAAAAGAAGACCGGCGGATTAAGATTGGCAGGAGGGGACCGTCTGTCATTCAAAACTTCTATCAAGGTAAAGTATTAAGTATAAACAAGAAATAACCATGAGCCTTATTCAATTGCAACTTCCTCATTTGAATAGGGCTCTATATAAGCACATAACATTTTTTTTATACAGAACTTTTTAGTTACTGAAATTCTGACCACAATCAAGGTTTTCAATAACTAAAAACTTTGCTCAATAAATATGTTATGTGATTATATAGAGCCCTCTTCAATTGGCAAAATTGCAATTCAATGAGGACCTATATGTCTTTAATGGCCAAGGGCCTCACTGAAATGTGATTTGCCCATTTCAATAGGGCTCTATATAAGCACATAACATATTTTGGAAACAGAACTTTTTAGTTAATGAACTTCTAACCACAATCAAGGTTTTCAATAACTAAAAACTTTGCTCAATAAATATGTTATGTAATTATATAGAGCCCTCTTCAATTGGCAAAATTGCAATTCAATGAGGACCTATATGTCTTTAATGCCCAAGGGCCTCACTCAAATGTGATTTGCCCATTTCAATAGGGCTCTATATAAGCACAGAGCATAGTTTTTAGGAAATTTTTCTTTTGTGAACACGTTCCTTTTGGATACAAGTTCACTAAATACAATGCTCTGTGATGATATTGAGCTCTATTCCATTGGCCAAAACACAATTGAATAAGTAGCTCACAATATAACAAATGCAGTAACCAAAGGCCCTTATTCAATTGCTATTTTGGTAAATTAAATATGGCTATTTTAACAAATATATGTGATGTGCTTATTTAGAACCCTATTCAAATTTCTACATTGCAATTCAATTACGGCCTTACAGTACTATTATATTGTAAAAAATGCAATTGCATGAGGGCCAAACTATGCAACATATGGTACACACAAAGGCCCTCATTCAATTGCAATTTGCCCAATTGAATAGGGCTCTAAATAACAACATAACAATAGCTTAAAACTAAGGTTTTAGTTAATAAAAAAATATCAAAAATACAGTTTTTCAAGGACTACAAAATTATTTTAACTAATATGCTAATATGCTATGTGCTCATTTACAGCACAATTCAATTAGCCAAATCGCAATTCAATGACACACAAACTGCTACACACAAAACAGAATTTCTTATTAAGGCCCTCATTCAATTGCAATTTTGCCAATTGAATAGGGGTCTAAATAAGCACATCACATATATTTTTTAAAGAAGTTTTTAGTTATTAAGCATCTATCCAAAAGCACGGTTTTCACTACCTAAAAACTTCTTTAAAAAATATATATTATGTGCTTATTTAGAGCCGTATTCAATTGGCAAAATCGCAATTGAATGAGGGACTAAATGTTTAACAACCTATAAGCCTTACAAATAACCAAAAATAAGAATAACAAAAGTGTTGTGCACCTAATAGCATTGTATAAAAAAGCACACAAACTCATAGCAAACTATATTAACATTCTTCTTTAATGTTTAACAAATTATAACCTGTACAATCAAGAAGAAATTAGTTTTGCACAAGTGATGTGCACCAAACAGGATTGTCAATAACTAACACAAACACATAGCAAACTACATTAATTATATTATTTCATGTTTCACTAACTATAACCATCCAAATAAAGGTTAAATAAGTATACCACAAGTGGTGCGCACAAAACAGGATTGTACAAAAACTAACATAAACACATAGCAAAATAAATTCATATTCTTATGTAATATATCACAACCCACAAGCCTTACTAAGAACCTTAAATAAGAATAACAAAAGTCTTGGGATTGTACAGAAAGTTAAAAAAAATTTTTTTTACAAAAAATAAATATAACTGATACAATACAGCAAAATTAATACATTTTTTACTTATTTAAAAGACATTTCACTCAAACAACATTTTCTATTTTACATTACAACAGATACTGCGTGAAGACAATCGGACGAGGACTTTTTCCACAGGACCGGACCGGACCATCGGACGAGGACTCGGACCAGACCAGTAGACGAGGAATTTCAACACAGGACCAGACCAGCAGACGAGGAATTTCAACACAGGACCACACCATCGGACGAGGACTTTCACCAACGGACAACAACATCGGACGAGGAATATCGCCACAGGACCACAATATCGGACAGGGGCTATCGCGACAGGACCACACCATCGGACGAGGACTTCCGACAGAGGACCACACCATTGGACAACGATTTTGAAACGAGGAGCAACAAACATTCGGATTTAAATCACACTTCAACCAAGGTAAACTAGAATAACTACTAAAGAATAACACTAAAGAAACTGGTTTCAGTTGCATCCGTCTCAACAGAAAAATAAATTAATTAATTTACTATCTCCCTTATTTTATTTAAATTGCTACTATGCAATACATAGCTCAATAACCACATCACTTTTTTTTTCACCAAAGAAGTTTTGCAGTGGTAAATATCTATCCACAAACAAAGTTTTTAATAAATACAACCATTATTTTAAATAAATATGTTACATGCTTATTTACAGCAGTATTCCATTGGAAAAATTCTGAGCCACTGAAGACAGGAATTATAAATTTAACTAAATATCAATGATACATTCATGATTTGCCTTTTATTTCAACAATTGTGCACAATAATCTTTAACAGGAATTACAAATTTAAATATACACAATTACATTTATTTGTTTCCGTTTACAGATTAATATGGCTGATAACGAGACCAAAGAAGACAAGAAAAGACGTCAAACTAGAGAAAGACAAGAGAGATGGGCCGCCCAGCAGACACCGGAGGAGAAAGAAATTAGAAGAGAAAAAGAACGCAAAAGACTTGCAAATAAAAGAATATCCGCTGCAAAAATGAAACATACAACCAAAATAAATAAAAAAATAATAAAGCATTTACAAACTGTTCCTAAAACATCAGATGACATTTTACAACATACCAGTCAAGACAGACCAAAAAAAAAAACTACCAAAAAAAAACATTTACAAACTCTTACTAAAAACTTACAGGACATTTCAACCGAACAAGTCCAACATATACCAAGAAAATGTACGAAAAAAACTAAACATTTAGAACCTGTTGTTGAAACATTTCATGACTTTTCATCTGATGAATATCAAAGTCAACATCCAATATGCATTGCAAATTGTCCTTTAATGAAGTCTTTAGCAGTAGAGGTTCATAGTTGTGGGGACATGACTACTCAATGTCAATTTTGTGAGGCTTATTATTTTAAACAGGAGAGACCCCGAGATGGACAATTTATTAGTTGTTGTCAAAAAGGAAAGTTCAAACTTCCACAAAGGAAACAATTTCCAACCTATTTACTAAATATTCTGACTGAACCTACTTTTCCAAATTACAAAAATTTTAAGACAAACATAAGATCCTACAATAGTGCCATATCATTTGCATCTATGGGGGCAACATTGGCTGCTAATGTACCAGGACATGGTCCTTACTGTTTTAAAGTCCAAGGACAAATTTATCATCGCACTTCCCATTTACATCCAGAGGAAGGAAATAAAAGAAAATTCGCTCAACTATATGTCCTAGATACAATGGAAGCTGTTGACCAACGTATGCAGATGGAAGAAAATAAAAAATGCTTACCCACTGTTTTCATAGAGCTAAATAATATTATGGACAACAATCCCTACAGTAAAGCTTATAAAAAATTGGCAGAAGTAGAAAATGAACAACTACTTCATTCACAAACACATCAATTACCAATGCCGAAGGTTAATATGGTGCTTAAAAGAGACAGACATACTGATAAACGTCGTTATAACTTGCCAACAACAAATGAGGTTGCAATGGTGTTTCACAATGATGAAGGAGAACCACCATTTCAAAGAGACATACGAATATATCCTAGAAATGAGGACCAACCGTTTATTAATATGAGTATCTTAAGTCCAAATTTAGATCCAATGACATATCCCATCTTTTTCCCACACGGAGAAGCAGGTTGGCAACCAAAATTAACTCTTCCCAGTTACCCAAATGCTAAAGGCAGAATCCGAAATAATGTTTCTATGCTTGAATTTAAAGTAGCTCAAATTGCCATTCGCAATGTATTTAATCCAATTTTATGTGGTGGGAAACTAACACAACAATGGATTATTGATTCATATTTGCAAGTTGAGGCAAATAATTTAAACTTTATCAAATATCAACAAGATAAACTCCGTGTAGAACAATATTCTGGACTCATGGACTATGTTGCTGACGTGGCTACAAGCAGAGACATGACAGCTGGCAAAGCCATCATTTTACCATCTTCCTTTCAAGGATCTCCTCGGAATATGAGAGAAAGATACAATGATGCTATGGCTATTGTGACAAAATTTGGCAAACCCGATTTATTTGTGACATTTACATGTAATCCACAATGGCCAGAAATTACACTAAATCTACTTCTTGGACAAACTGCTTCAGATCGACCAGATTTAGTAGCCAGAGTTTTTAAGATTAAATTAAATGAATTAATACGTGACTTCACTATAAATCAGTTATTTGGCAAATGTCTTGCTTATGTATATACCATTGAATTTCAAAAAAGAGGCCTTCCACATGCACATCTTCTAATAATACTTCAAGAAAAAGATAAATTAGATACTTCAGACAAAGTGGATGCAGTCATTGTTGCTGAACTACCAGATCCAGAACTATATGGTAGACTATATGAGATTGTTACTCATCGCATGATTCATGGACCCTGTGGTGACCTTAATCCACAATCACCATGTATGGAAAATAATAAATGTTCCAAAGAATTTCCCAAAGATTATAGAGACAAAACCTATGCCAATTGTGATGGATATCCACTTTATAAAAGAAGAGAAGGAGATAGTGCCATTATTCGTGGGAAAAAAGTGGACAATAGATATGTAGTACCCTACAATCCACATTTACTCATGAAGTACAACGCCCACATCAACGTAGAAGCCTGCACTTCCATCAAATCAATTAAATATGTCTATAAATATATTTACAAAGGTTACGATGCAGCTACTGTAGTCGTCAAAAGTGCAGACAACCCTGAAAGTAGTGAGTTAGTACATGATGAACTTGCATCTCATGTAGATGCTCGCTATGTCAGTGCGCCAGAAGCTATGTGGCGGCTTTTAAAATTTGAAATGCATGATAGATCACATGCAGTATATAGGTTAGCAGTACATTTGCCACAACGACATTTAGTCTATTTCCATGCTGGAAATGAAATGAATGCATTGGCCCAAAGTGAAGATCGTCACACTACACTAACTGCATGGTTTGCATTAAATTCCACTGATGCTGAAGCAACACAATACTTATATATTGAAATTCCATATCACTATGTTTTTGTGAATGGATTATGGAGACCAAGAAAAACCAGAGGCAATAAAATTATTCCAAGAATTTACACAGTCAGTCCAAGAGATGTTGAACGTTTTTGCTTACGGATATTACTTTTAAATGTTCCTGGAGCACAAAGTTTTGAACACTTAAGAACTGTTAATGACATTGTATATGAATCCTTCCATTTAGCTGCAAGACATAGAAACTTACTCGCTGATGATACAGAGTGGGAAAGATGCTTAGAAGAAGCAGCACAATGTCAAATGCCGCGACAGATGAGAGAACAATTTGCTTTTATTTGTATCTTCTCAAATGCTCCAAATGCATTAGCTTTGTGGGAGACTTTTAAAAGTAATATGGCTGAAGACTTTATGCGACGATACAATGAACCCATTGCACACTTAAAAGCGTTAATGGAAATCCAAGAAGTCTTTTTAACTCATGGATTAAGTTGTGCAAGTTTTAATTTGCCTGATCCAGGTCTTATAGATGACATTAACTTTGAAGACTATGACATTCAACTACAAGCAGAAAGAACAGAAGAAAGACTTGCAACTTTAAATACACTACAATTGCAAGCATTTCATGCCATTAAAAATGCTATAGATGATGACATGGTGACAGAGCGTTATTTCTATCTTGATGGACCTGGCGGATCAGGAAAAACATATTTGTACAATTTATTAATGAGTTCAGTACGAGCACAAGGAAAAATAGCAATGGCGTTTGCCACTACTGGAATTGCTGCACTTTTATTAGAAGGTGGAAGAACTGTTCATAGTGGATTTAAACTGCCAGTGCCTATTTTAGAAAATTCTGTGTCAGATATTCGCATGACATCCTTACAAGCAAAGAAATTGAAGAAATGTAAATTAATTATAATAGATGAGGCCACAATGATGTCATGCTATGCCCTCCAATGTATTGACCGTTTGCTTCGTGAAGTCATGGATAATATTTTTCCATTTGGTGGAAAGGTAATGTTGTTGGGTGGCGATTTTAGACAAACATTACCTGTTGTTGTACATGGCAATCGAACTGACATTATCGAAACATGTATAAAGTCAAGTACAGTATGGAAACATTTTACCCATCTTCAACTGCAACAAAATATGAGATCAGAAGGCCAAACTGATTTCAATGATTGGCTTATTAAAATTGGAGAAGGCAGAACAGAAAAAATACTACATTTACCTGACGACACTGTAGAGATCCCACCTCATATGATTTGTCAACAAGATATTATATCGGCTATATTTGAAGGGAGCATAAATAACGAAGAATATTCCGAGCTTGCCAACCAAGTCATACTGACGTGTAAAAATAAAGATGCATTAATCCTCAATAATAAAATCTTAAAAAAAATTTATGCACCACAAAGAAATTATCACAGTGCTGATTCTGTACTTGCTGATGACAATGAAAGTCAGGCTAACTTTTCGACTGAATTCATAAACTCTTTAACTCCTTCTGGAATGCCACCACATATTTTGCAGCTAAAGAAAGGTGCAATTATCATGTTACTGCGAAATATGAATCCCAAAAAAGGCCTATGCAATGGCACAAGATTAATTGTTCAACAATTAAAGGACCATTTTATAGATGCTGAAATTTTAACTGGGACCCATAGAGGAGAGAGAGTTTTCATACCAAGAATAGATTTAGCACCAAGTGAAAGTAGTCTCCCTTTTATACTTCAAAGAAGACAATTTCCCATTATTATGGCATTTGCCATGACCATTAATAAATCACAAGGTCAAACTTTCAAATCTGTGGGTATTTTCTTGGAAGAACCAGTTTTTGCACATGGTCAATTGTACGTTGCGTTGTCAAGGTGCAAAAATCCACAGGCTATTAAAGTTTACATTGAAAACAATGAAAGTCAAGGTGATTTATTAGAAGATGGACGTATTTTTACTAAAAACATTGTCTACTATGAAGTACTATAACTTTGAAGGATACTAATTAAAGATGCCAAGATTTTTTAAAAGCATTGCAAAATACATAACAATTGGTTGTTTAATTCAGTCATAATTAATGGAAGTCATGTTTATGAATGATTCGCCTCACAAAATACTTGCCTTGCATTGTTAGTAAAAATTATGTTAAAATGTTAAGTCACTATGTTAATGTTTCTAATGTTACAAGTTTAAAAAATATATTTTCAAGTTATTTCATTCAACATATTACAAAGTGGATGTTAAGAGGTCAAGCACCTTTTAAGTCACAATGTAAATATTGTCTGTTATCTTAAGATTACTACCTACATTAATGTTTATCGCCAATTTATGTGCTCAGTAATAAATTAGTTTAATTACGTACGTTTTAAGAAGAGTTTGACTGTATGCCTTCCTCTACATTCAATGTATATTCAAGTTAACAATTATTGTGATAGAAATTGAATTTTAATACTGATTAATTTAAATGTCAATTGTTTTTACATTCAAATGTTAATACTTTTAATAAAAAATTACTTTACAAAATGTATTCACTATGTTCATGTTTATAATGTTCAAAATTATACCAATGTTTTGTCAACTTCTAAACTTACATAAAAAATAAAGTTCAAGTTTAAAAATATATACTTTCATGGTTATTGCTTACATATATTTTAAACTTCATCTTAAAATTTGCAACGTTTAAAAAAGGCTTTTTACTTTTGGCTTTCGTATTCATTCAATGTATATTCAAGTTAACAATTCTTCAGATACTAATTACATTTTAAAAAACCATTACATCAACATTTTACAAAAATACACGTTCATATTAAAATACTTACAAGTGTCAAAAATATATGTTAATAACTAAACAACTTGACAAACATATACATAACATTGCCGTCATTTTTTGACGGGCAAGTCGCTAGTTAGTATATAAGTATAAGTATAAAAATGTCATAAAGATTACAAACACTATTAAAGGAACACAGCACAATGAAAAATAAGATATATGCTTGAAATGTTTAAAGGGATATGGAAGGTTCCCTGTTTTTAATATTAAAATAAACTACCTAAGTATTTGTTTGCATATCTAAACATATATAAATATAATTTCATTATCAAGTGCTTAGAACCTCTGCTTTTTAATCACTACATTCTTCCAAATAGTCCCAACAAATGCCCGCCCTTTGTAACACATGCATACAGTGTCTCAGTAGTTGATGTACTAACCAATCACAGATTGTCTCGTAGCAGCATTTCAAAACATGATGTTGAAAAATAATCTGTAAGTGTCTTGTACAGTATATCTAGTACCAATATAAACACTCTGTACATGAGCTGTGGGGGCAGAGCTTTGCTGGGACAATTTGGATGGATTCACTGAGTAAAAACAAAACGTTAAAGCACTAGTTAATAAAAGGATCAAGATATGCAACACAAACAAATACATGGAGCTTTCCATATCATTTTAGGTCTGACTCAGCATAATTAAGCAGTAAAAAGGTCATACATCTAGCTCATAATTAGAAAAAAATAAATTGTGATTCCTCTGCAGAACCCTAGAGAGATCAGCAACACATTTAAGGAAGTTATGTATGTGAGAGGCATTTACATATATGGGGAGCTATTGGTGTAGTGATTGATGCAAGGGGTCTGCATCTGGACCAGTGATAATGGACATTGTGTTTCTTTCAATCTCATCTAAATATCTTTACAAAGGCTTCCTGTTCCCTCATTCCCTACTCCTCTACATACACCCTTGGGATTCAGCTCTGATGAAGTGATGTAATAAACTCAAAATGGTTTTCTGTACTTGTTAACAGAGTCTTTAAAAATTCAGATTTGTCCTATAAACTACTAATATTGTTAGTTTGGTACCTACCTGAGAAATAAGTCACTTTTTCTGCAGTGGTCCTTTAATTAAACAATAGTTGGCCTAATACATTTTCTGATGCTGGAACATTACTTACACACTTTTCAACTAAATTGAGACTTCAACTTATTAAATATTGAACTTTGCTTACCTCATCTGTCAGTAACGTGGCAATGGCTCTACCAATCTCATGATATGCTTTCATTCGAACACTCGGACCAAGGAGGATAAAAACAAATCTATGGCAAATTAAATTGTAAACATGATTTACTGGAATTCCAACATAGATTAGCATTTCTTAGTAGTGAGCAACACATTTGTAAGATATTTAACTTACTTAGCAACAAAATATTGATGACTGCTATCCTGCTTTCCATAAGATAGCATGCAAAATTATTTTGAGAATAAATGTCTGTAATTAGCCTGGCTGTTAATATAACTTGTTTGACAAAATACATAAAAATCTAATTTAATCTAATTAGCAAAGTGATCTGTTGCTACAGTAGATCTCTTGACAAGGAAGAAAAGTGCAGAACAATCAGAAACCTACATAAAGTAACACTGCAGAACCAACTCGTGATTACCCATTAGGCAAACTAGGTAGCTGCCTAGGAGGCCTTCCCAGTGAGGGGCGCCCATTTTTAGCTTAAAATCCCCTAAATAATATTTTTTTAGGCTTAAAAATTAAATGCTTTAGTTCACAGACTGGCTACTAGTTGCCGCCCGTCTGGAACTACAGTGTAGAGTGCTGACTGTTCCCTCCCTCTATCATCCCATACATTTCCTGGTGAGTATAGAGGAAGGAACTGCACCAGTTGAACAGAGGAGTATAAGTAAGTTTATACTGTATAATTTTTTTTCACTGAAATATATATTTTTTGTAAGGAAATATTGGAAGAAAGAAGCATTGTATTTATTCTTGGAGGCAGGTTATTTACTTGATTATAGGTATTCTGTCTCAATTACAAATTATATGAAATAAGTATCCATAATATTTATTTATGTATTTATATGTACATTTATATATTGTTATGCTAATTATAGGTGACCCTTGCTGAATATGTGCAAATTTGTATAATTATGGTTTATCCTTGTTCAATATTTAATTATAACATATTTGTATTATAATTATTGGTGACCCTAGCTGAATATGCATGTATTTGTATGCTTATAGGTGAAGCTGATTAAATATATATGTGCTTATATTATAATTATGGTGGACCCTGGGTGAATATATTTAGATGTATATGATTTTAGGAAGCCCTGGTTGAATATATATTTAGAAAATAAAAAATAGGAGGAATTATGATTAGAGATTACCCTAATTAAATATGTATGTGTTTATAATTAGGTGATCATGTCTGAATATATATGCATTAATATGATTATAGGTGAACCTACATGAATATGTAAAAATTCGTATGATTTTAGGTGACCCTTGCCGAATATATATACATTAATATAATAATTGACAATTGAGGTTTAATATTTATATTATAATGGTCCCTGGCTTATGTCCTGTATATGTCTATAGGAGACCTTGGCTGAATATGTGTTTGTTTGTATGAGACACTAACTAAATATTTATATACTGTATTACTATGATGATTACAGGTGACCCTCTCTGAATATTTATACATTAATATGATTAAAGGAGACCCTGGCTGTATATGTGTACATATATTGTTGTTGTCATTCTGTCCCTTAGTCGTGTCCGATTCTGACAGGACCATGGCTGAATATGTGTATACTTATTCCAATGTAGGGAGCCCTAGCTAATTATGTATATATTTGTATTATCATTATAGTGGCCCTTAGTGAATGCTGATATAATATTAAGAGGCCCTGGTTTAATATTTTTAGATTGTATGAGTAAAAGTGATCCTGACGGAATATGATTAAATTTATATGTAGGGAACCCAATGGCAGCTGGTTAAATGTGAAACTGGGAAGATGGTAGACTTTAGAATTATATATATATATATATATATATATATATATATATATAGTTGAATAATCAGAGTATCGAAAGCTTGTCGCTTTTTCACTGCAATACTCTGATTATTCAACTGGATTACTGGACATTCACAGCTACCTCACTCTTTATATATATATATATATATATATATATATATATATATATATATATATATATACATATGTATCATGGATTTCGCCAGGGTCCAAAAAGAGGCATCAAAATGTATTTTATCTAATTAAAAACTAGCTGTGTGACTTTTTTCCTGATCACTTATTCTCTTAATTAAACCATTTCTGTTTTCATTGTGCAGTAGCCCTTGAACTGTCATAATTACCCATTTTTTATTTGCGATACAAGTGATCATGATATGTGTTTGTGTAACATCTACTTGCTGCCCTCCCATAGAAAAATATAAATATTATTGCCCACCATCAAATGTATTTAATAAACAAGTAATAGCTCGGCATCTGTATGAGTAGCTGTGTTGTAAAAATGTGACGTCTATGATTTGCTCACATAGCAAGAGAGCTATATGCACGCACAGAAAAGGAAAAAATGGGTGCGTGCATACCTTGCACACGCACTCGCAGGGGCTCCTCCACTTCACTGTCTAAGGGACTCCAAAAAGGTAGATCTGGCACTGATTCCACTCCATTGCAGAGACATTTATTTGAACTGTATGACAGAACACAACTTGTCTCTAGACAAAGCAACCTGCAAATATATGTTTGCATCTAACTTAGAAGTAAAATAATCACTTCTAAAATATCTCTGACTCCTGACTACTACTACTGGGCACCAAGGGACAAAAAAACGTTGTCATGTTCCATGAATATTTAAAAAAAAGAAATTTTAGAGAAAAATACTTTATTAAATAACACTGAAAAAACACTGCAACAATTAAAACAATAATGTAGCTAGTTTTAGAAACAGAGAGGAAAACCTGAGATTTTGGTAGATTTTCCTATTTCAGGGACAAACCTATGTTAACTAGCTTGTGGCCCTGCATCTGACAACAAAAAACCTAAGTTATAATAAAATAGGGGACGAGTGTGCACCAAGATCTCAGGTTTTCCCATTTGTTTCTACTAGTGTACATTAGCGAATATTGGGTATGTTGTTCTATTTCTAGCGAAGTGCTGGATTATGATATGGCATTCGGATCATAAATGGATTTGTGAACACTAGTAGTGACCTTTTTCTGAGATATTTTTCTTTAACCCTGTTGCTAATATGATGCAGTGGATCTAATACCCCTATTTCATACTTGCCACATTATTGTTTTTAATTATTGCTGTGTTTTTTATTGTTATTTAATAAAGTATTTTTCCTCTAAAATGTATTTTTTTATATACGAATTACTGGGTGTTAAGCACCAATTTTGTGCTTATAGTTATTATGATAGTTTAAGAGGGACAGCATAGTCTACTTCAACTCTTTCTGCTCTCCCTACAACTGGCTTATCACAATGGATGGATTTCTCACTCGACAAACAAGGAAGCTGAACAGGGGTGCATTCCTGGAAGGGATTTTTCGTTTGTACAACAAAGTAAGTAAATGTCAGTTTATTTATTTTTAATCCATAGTCCCTGCTTTCTCTAGCCAGGGGCTGAGAGGATGCTCATTCGTTTTGGGGTAGGGAGGAGGTGGGTGTAAAGAGGCAATTTTGCAATGTGCTTCCATGTAGTAAAACATACAGGGCATGGGAGGTCATGGGCAAGTTCACTGTATCTGCACCATCATACTCCTCTGTGCACGCTCAGGAAATACCATTAGTTGATTATACTAGCGCCACATTTCACTGCCTGCCTACCACCAAACACTTCTCCTCCCTCAGGTGCTGAAAGCACCACCATAATCAGCTCACTAACTGGTTTCCCTCAACATAGCATGCTCTTGCTCTTCTAATTTATGAGTACCCAGATGGGTGACTAGGATTCCACTATGTCATATCTAGCTAGTATGTAAACACTACTGAGTCTTGCCCTTGCCTGTAAGTGTATTTATGCTTTATATTGTGTGTTCATTAGGCTAGTCAGACATTTTAATTTATTTATTTTTTTAGGCCTTTAACAATTTGAATTTTCAAGGTTGTTCCCTTTCCAGTCCACTACTCCCTTTACAATCATACAGAGAACACCTTTAGAGACTTTTTTATATATGTTTTATATATGCTACATGTGTACCTACTGTGGTGTAGCGGGGGGGGCGGGGTGCAGTCCACCCTGGACAGCATTTCTTTGGAGGAGGCAAAAATGCCCCCAACTACGGCTCCTTGCTGTGGCCATCCTGCCCTCTTCCCCCAGGTCCCCTGCTCTCCCCATATGCCTGCCCATAGCCCCCCCCCCCCCCCCCCCTCTCCACTCTGCCTATCCAGACCTCTGCCTGGAGGGAGAAAGGGAAAGGGAGAGGAAGAGAGAAAGAGGGAGTGAGAGGGAGAGAATAGGAGAATGAGATGGAGAGAGAAGGATGGACTGAGAGGGATAGAGAAGGTTGGAGTGAGAGAGATAAGGGAGAAGGGGAGAGAGAAGGGAGAGAGAGAGAGAGGGAGAGAGAACAGGGGAAGAGAGAGAAAGGGATGAGAGAGAAGGGGGAGAGAGACAGAAGGGGAAAAAGAAGAGAGAGAGAGCAATGTGAAGTGTGAGAGAGACACAGGGGGAGAGACATAGCATAGGTGAGAGTGAGAGAAGGGGGAGAGAGAGAGAGAAGGAGAGAGAGAGAAAGGAGAGTGAGAAGGGTGAGACAGAGAGAGAGAGAGAGATAAGGGGAGAGAGGGAGAGAGAAAGAAGGGGAGAGAGAGAAAGGGGTAAAGAGAAGGGTGGAGTGAGAGAGAGATGGGGAAACACAGAAGGAGCAAGTGAGAAAGAAGGGGAGAGAGAGAGCAAGAAGGGCGAGAGAGAAGGGTGGAGTGAGAGAGAGAGAAGGGGGAGAGAGAGTGAGAGAAGGTAGTAGAGAGAGAAGGGAAAGAGAGAAGGGAGGAGACACATAATGGAGGAGACACAGAAGGGGGAGAGAGAGAGAAGGGAGAGAGAATGAAGAGAGAGAATTGGAGACAGGGGGAAAGAAGTGTGGAGTGAGAGCGATAGAGCGACAGAAGGGAAGAGAGAGAGAAGGAAAGAGAGAGACAGAAGGGGAGATAGTGAGAGTATGAAGAGAGAGACAGAAGGGTAGCAAACTTAGGGAGAGCCCCCGGCGGGAAAACCTCTAGCTACGCCACCTTAATAAGTTTGTGCCAACAGTATGCTACTAATTACTCTAGCAACCATCATAAGGTAATTACATTAAAATATTATTTCATGAATAAATTATCAAATACATTATGCTAACAACAGTTTCTAGTGTGTGGAGAATTTCATTAAACAATGTATGTGTGATGTGTGTGCCAAGGATTTAATAGTTATATACATATTATTTAGAATATTGAACATATTTTCCATATATTTTCACAAATACATAAACAATTCTGCACATGTGTTTAATTCTGCTCCATATTAACCTCATCTATCTCAAAGTGCTTTTATAATGTGTAGCCAGGGGGCAGCAAAAGAGTTGTGCCTATGGGTGCCACATATGTAAATCTGGCCCTATATCACCCTATATTGACCCATAAAATACTTCCCCTGACAATGTATTCCTCTATATACCTTTAACATGTCTCTCTTTTCCAAAGGTGAATAATATGCTACAGTCATGGTAACCATCAAATGGGTTGCCACTGCGTTAAATATGTTTTTGAAGTATCAACTTTTTCACAGCATTACAGTGTCATGGTAGGTAAAGTTTCAATAAGTAGTTAGCCAACCAATATCAAAGAATGTAATGACCCTGCTCTGTAAACTCAATTAAAGGAAAAATGGTCAAAGGAGGGACATAAGATTATGTGGATCATATGTTCAGACTTTGTATTTGGATGGGACATTTCTTTTTAACTGCAGTTTTGTAATGTATAGATCAGAGGGTGCTGCATAACTGTAAGACGATACCAGTTATGTTGTATGATGGATGGTGAAGTAGTAGCAGTAGTAATGGAGAGAGTATATCAATAGTTATTACCTGCTTGGAAGAGCCACTTCAGTCAAAGAGCCAAGTATTGCTGCTTCCTTCAATCTCACAAAAGCAGAAAATGGGCGATCTAAAAAATCCACTTCACCAACAAGTATATTAGCTGCTTCTGTTCCATCAGGTATCTTTTTTCTGAATCTGTTCTTTAGCTAAATAAATATATAAAGTAACATGTTAAAATATTAAACGGTATATATAAACTGTATATATCATTTTGGACGATGTTTAGTATATGTGAAGATGTATGAAACATCTACCTTTCAAACTGATTTCATATTTCCTTTTCTTTAGACCATAATTTGCAGTATTTGCAACTTAATTTTTCCATGGTGTCCAAGAAGTAGGTCCAGCAATACTGTACACTATTTTTTTATCATCTTACTCACTTCTTTTGCCAAGATTTTGCTAATTTTTAAAAGTAGTTCTGAAATTCTGAACAAGTGTTAGTATTGGATGTTTTATATGGATGGATGCAATTCAGATCTAAATTCAGATCTATATACACATCTGTCTTTTATGGTCCTGCCACATTTAGGCCACCATTCAATTGCAACAGTTACAGAGCGATTCAACTGAACAAGCCCGCAGCTACATGGCCGAAAGCCTAAACCGTAAACCATGCACCCGTAAGTAGCATTTCAGAGCGTGATCATTATCAATTAGGCAAGCCCGTAACTACTGATTTAGATACAGCCAATAGTAAACGAGACTGTCATCATGACATCAGTAAAACATGGAGGTTAAACAACAATCAATTAGCTTTTAGTAGTCCGATATGCGATCTGACTCGCAATCCAGCAATGTACAAAATAATAAAAATGAATGACGATACTGTTCTAGTCTGTGTGGGTGGCCTGATATGTATTAACTCCTTGATCACCAAGATTAATATAACACGGAAACAAGACATAAAAACAAAATTGTGATTGCCAATTTGCGAGCTTGAGACTGTTGTGCGATTAATTATAGTGTCCTACATCGCTTTCCCCGTATTTTAAAGTGCAGTATTGATTTTTTATTTGCATTTACAGTGCTACGAACATGTGTTTAACCCCCTTGTGAGTCATATCTGGTACTCTTTTCTTCTATATTTTGCAATTTACAGGTGTGAAAACATTTGCGGGCTTGAGGAATTGTAGCAATTCAATAGTGATTTGCGATTGTAACATTTACAGGCTTGAAAGATCAAAGGCTTAGATGGGCCAGAGTTACTATTTTGACAACCGCAGGGATTTTGAGTTTCTAACCCGCAGACCGATTGTGTGTAGCTAAAAGACGACAATTGAATAGCAAATTATTTTACGGGCTCCATTACAGGCTCTTGTAACTACAATTTGCTCAAATGAATGGAGACCTTAGCATTGTAACTTAACATATGTGCTTCATTAAAGTATTTAATATTAATCCCCCATTGTCCTCCTAATATGAACTCTATGATTAGCCATATAAAATATTAACCCATATCAACTTTTGGGAAAAATACAAATAATAATAATAACAAGAAGCAGAATAAATTATTATTATTATTTCTATTATAATTATTATTATATAAAGCATTAGCTATGGTGTACAAGAAAGATACAAACAGAATTGTGGACTTGTGAAAATATACATTGTTTGACTGCTGAAATTTGGTTTTGTTGAATTTAACTCTTTCGGGCTGTTGTAGGGGGAAGGGATACTTTTATAAAAGGTGCACCATGGATAGGGGACCTCTGGCTTGCAGGAGTTAGTAGAATGAGCTGAGGAAGGAAAAACAGTCTATCTGGCTCCTATGTGTCAGCGCTGCAACCTGGATTCGACTCCAGTCAGGGAACCAAGAGGTCACACCATGCTGAAGCCATGCAGGGTTGGGCCTGGTCATTACTTGGATGGGAGACAACCTCTGAATACCAGGAGCTGTATGCTGTGGCCCACTGGAGAAGGAACTGGCAACCCACTCCAGTATCTCTGCCACAAATACGAAGTGAATCAGCATGGTGTGTTACTTTCCATGAGGTCATGGAGAGTCAGACACAACTGAACATCACACACACAGACAAGTGCTCTTCCTGATGTGAAATAGCACAAAATTGAATGTTAAAATTATCTATTTTAGGGTTTTCTGGTGGTCCAGTGTTTAGGATTCTGTGCTTTCACTGCTGCAACCTGGTTTTGATTCCAGTCAGGGAACCAAGAGGTCACACTATCCTGAAGCCATGCAGTGTTGGGCCTGATGAGTACTTTAGAGACCACCTAGGATACCAGGAGCTGTACGCTGTGGCCGAGAAGGAACTGGCAACTCTCTCCAGTATCTCTGCCATGAAAACACAGTGGATCAGCATGACCAAATACACAAAGATGTGTCTGGTGTGTCGAAAATAAATGATTGATGAAAAAAAAAAAATATATATATATATATATATATATTTGTTTAATAAGGGACACAAATTAAGTTTTTTCTCTACTAAATAAGCAGATAAAGTAATGGCTTGGTATGGGAGATGGGGAGTCCCTGGATACTACATTTATACTGAGCAACAAGATTTATGATGGCAGTCCTGGGGCCATATTTAATTTGAAGCCTTTAGCGGCATCGGTACACCCTCAAAGCCTGTAGGCTTGAAACCCGCCGGAGTTACAGAGCTATTACATTCAACCATTCTGTGACCAAAGGGCCGGAGATGCAAACCCATAAACCATTCTTGTGCATGTTGTATGTGCGGCCATGAATATGATCAATTACTCAAACTTTTAGTTACGGGTTTAGACAGAGCCAATGGTAAAAGAGATCGTCGTCATTACTTCACTGAAAAATTGAGGTTAGATTTCAAACCCTTACGGGTTTCAATTACGAATTAAGATCGGCCCCGCATTCCAGAAATAATGCAATATTAATAAATCAGTAAGTATGATATTCTAGTCCATGTGAGTTCAGTTATATGTATTAACACATTGATTGCCAGGATCGATATAACACAGAAATTAAACGTAAAAAAATGTATTTTATATTGCAGATTTGCGAGCTTGAGAATGTTCTACTATTAATTTTAATACCTAACATTACTTTCCCTTTATTTTAAAATACAGTATTGTGTTGATATTTGCATTTACAGTGCTATGGATGGGACTTTAACCCCTTTGCGGGTAGTCTCTAGTACAGTTGGCTTTTTGGTTCTATTTGCGGGTTAAGGTTTGAACGCCAGGGGATTTGTAGCAATTTAATAGCGATTTGCGTGCGTAACATTTACGGGCTACACAGAACAAAGGCTTTGCGGCAATGGAGTTCCGATTTTTTCCACTTGTAACCCGCAGAACATTTACAGGTAGCTTTAAGACGCCAATTTAATAGCCGTAAGTCTATCGGGCTCCGTTACGGGCTACAGGTTTTCACGTTCTGGGAATTTAATAGGGCTGCTGAACTCTTCATAAATGTAAAAGTAAATATCATAAATAATTGTAATGTTTTTATTAGCGGAAGTTTATTAGCGGCAGTATTAATGGCATATTAGGCAAGCAATACTAAGGCATAAATATTCTTACATTATTAAATAAACATAAGTATGTCTTACCTGTTCTTTTAGCGGTTGTTCTGAAAGTTCCACAACTGCACTTTTCTGAGATGCTTTGTTTCCTTTAGCACAACAGACAAATTGAATAGTTTGTGTTCATCTAATCTTTAAAACAATACATGAATAAAATCTATACTTTTTGTTAGTTCATTTATACCACAACTAATTACTGAATCCATATTCTATCTGGATATGTATCATTATTAGTAATTTTAATAACAAATATTTTTAAAACAGTAACATGCTATACTGCACCAATCATCAGTAGCTAGATAATCTATTTTTCATGCAAAAGACAAAAAACACAAGTTAATTTATATATAAATTAATCAAGGATTGATTAATAACCTACAGTTGATTAATAAAGATTCCACCAATCCTTTGGCACAAATATGCCCTACTAATAAATACACACTTAAAATTATGATTTTACATGTAGCTCTTAATAAACCATTGCTTGTTACTTCTACTTTCATTTGTTGTTGTTTTTACTTCCAAAAAACGGGAAAAATTATGTACCTATTGTGGAGACAGAGTTTAAGTTCCTAGAGCTCATAAGAAAATAACCATTTAATATGCCTTCTAACAAGTGTCCCTTAGTCTGACTTTTTTGAATGATTTTTCAGCTATCTAAAAAATTAATACTAATGTGTAGATGGTGTTTTTGCAAAATGATATAATGTGTGATTGCTAAAAAAAATGTATATATTTAGATAACTCACATTTTCTCTGCCTTCCTGACTGCATGTCATATAAGAACATCATACAATTACATTCAGCTACAGTCTCTAATGAATCAGCTATGACTTGAAGTTATATGCTGTGTCAACTACAGAACAGTTTTATAAAATTAAAATGGACAATCTCCAGTTTTATAGGAAGACAGAACTGTGGATCTCAATATCCTAGTTATGTATCGGATTTGAAATTTGTTTTGAACTATAAATGTACTATAGCATATTTTTGATACATTATTAATAATACAAACACGTACAACAAACATGCTTTCTACAGTAATTTCTAATTTAATAGTTAATCAAACAATAAAGAATTAAAATCCAGAGTTGACCGCTATTGTTCCATTGTCAGTTTTACAATATATGTCAGAAAGTGAGTGGTGAAACTTACCTCTACATGATGATGCAATAATATCTAGCACTGTCTTCCTCCGCGACTTTCTAGTCTGGTGTACGTGTTTTTGTTGAAGAACATTTCTTATTTTTTCCTTCTGTTCTTCAGTCAAAGTATTATTGGCAATCTTTCGATTCAATACAATCTCTTAAAAACAAATATGTATAACTTATAAGTCTCTTCCACAAGATCAAACTTTAACAACTGTTTTCTGCATAAACATAATAACTTTATTCTCTTATTAGACCCATATGAAATCTGTTGTGACCTATTTTAGCAACCGGTAAGTTTTTTTTAAATCAAAAATTGATTGCTCCACTTTACATAACTGTGATATCACTTTACACCAGTGGTTCTCAACCTGAGGGTAGCAACCCCCTCAGGGGTCGAATGACAATTTGCCAGGGGTCACCTAAAACCATCAGAAATAGTAATTGTATGTCATTTGACTGTAATTTTACTGTTAGGGATCACCACAACTTGGTCGCGGCACTAGAAAGGTTGAGAGCCACTGCTTTAGACATAAACATAATTTAGTTTTCGAGGCACTCTGCTAGTGCAGGATAGTTGTCCCACTTAGCTGATACAATATGCAGCCTAGATGACCATGTTAAAAGGGCATGACATTTAAAGCTAAGTGAAAAGAACAATTTGATTTTTTAAAGCTGATGCATATTTCACTATTTGGTTCACATTTAAAATAACCCAGTTAATCCTGCAGCTTGATTTTTGACTGCTCTACATGATGATGCAGAGCAATAGCTATGCATCCCTTTAAGCATGTTTGAAAGGTTCTTAGATACAATAATAACCACTATTATACTTTTAAGCAATAAAACTCACACTATTGCTGGAGCTCAACACAAATATTTAATTTAAAATAAACTTTTTAATCGGTATTTTATTAGATTTTTGGAAAAAAAAATCTTTCTTCCATGTAGGACTAATACAGTTGTGCTCAAAAGTTTGCATACCCTTGGCGAATCAGTAATATGTCTACCATTTTTAAAGAAAACATGAGTGAGCAGGCAAAACACATTTCTTTTATTTCTTATGGGATTCATATTCAACTGTAGGTTATAACAGAATGTCACAATCATAAAACAAAACATAGCAACATAGAAAAAATGAAATGACCCTGTTCAAAAGTTTGCATACCCTTAGTTCTTAATACCGTGTATTGCCTCCTTTAGCATCAATGACAGAGTGTAGTCATTTTGTAATAGTTGTCTATGAGGCCCCTAATTCTTGCAGGTGGTATAGCTGCCCATTCGTCTTTAAAAATGCCTCCAGGTCATGCAAAGTCTTTGGTCGTCTTGCATGAACCTCACGTTTGAGATCTCCCCAGAGTGGCTGGATGATATTAAGGTCAGGAGACTGTGATCGCCACTCCACAACCTTCACCTTTTTCTGCTGTAACCACTGGAGGGTCAACTTAGCCTTGTGCTTAGGGTCATTGTCATGCTGGAAAGTCCAAGAACGTCCCATGCGCAGCCTTCATGCAAAACAATGCAAATTGTCTGCCAGTATTTTCTGATAACATGCTGCATTCATCTTGCCATACATTTTCACAAGATTCCCTGTGCCTTTAGAGATCACACCCCCAAAACATAAGAGAGCCACCATCATGCTTCACAGTGGGGATGGTATTCTTTCACGATAGGCCTTGTTGACCCCTCTCCAAACATAGCTCTAATGGTTTTGACATAAAGCTCTATTTTGGTCTCGTCACTCCGAATTACAGTGTGCTAGAAGCTGTGAGGCATGTCAAGGTGTTGTCTCTTGTCTGGCATATTGTAACTGGTTTTTTTTGTGGCATTGGCGCAGTAAAGGCTTCTTTCTGGCAACTGCACCATTTTTGTTCAAGTATCGTCGTATTGTGCTCCTTGAAACAATCACACCGTCTTTTTCCAGAGCAGCCTGAATTTCTCCTGAAGTTACCTGTGGGTTTTTCTTTGTATTCCGAACAATTCTTCTTTCAGTTGTGGCTGAAATCTTTCTTAGTCTACCTGACCTTGGCTTGGTATCAAAAGATCCACAAATGTTCCACTTCTTAATAAGTGATTGAACAGTACTGATTGGCATTTTCAAGACTTTGGTTATCTTTTTATATCTTTATGAAGTTCCATTATCTTGTTACGCAGGTCTTTTGACAGTTCTTTTCTGTTCCCATGGCTCAGTATCTAGCCTGCTCAGCGCATCCACGTGAGAACTAACAAACACATTGACTTTTTATACACAGACACTAATTGCAATTTAAAAAGCAACAGGTGTGGGAAATTAACCTTTAATTATCATTTAAACCTGTGTGTATAACCTTGTGTGTCTGTAACAAGGCCAAGCATTCAAGGGTATGCAAGCTTTTGATCAGGGCCATTTGGGGGATTTCTGTTATCATTATGATTTAAAAAGGAGCCAAACAACTATGTGGTAATAAATGGCTTCAAATGATCACTATCCTTAAATAAAATATATATTGTTTGCATGATCAGTCATATTTTCTAAATAAATGCCAAAATGTCACAATTTCTGCCAGGGTATGCACACTTTTGAGCACAACTGAATATCTTGATGGGAGATGTATAAACTCCACAATGATACTGCACAAGCTGTAGCTATAGTAATCAAATCACACAATATTTCCCATAAACATGTATTTATAAAGAACGTATACTTTTCACATACCTATTATTTCCTTAAAACTAGTTTTGTCTGTATCCAATAAAAGTGTCCCTTTTTCAATACACGTTCGTAGTTCAAATAAACTGTGCAGCGAAAGTGTAGTAACGTGAGGCTTACTCCACCTTTCTCCTCCATCTTCAGTCTTTTCTTCAAAACGGATCCATCTGTAACACAATCATATATATTACAAAATGTTGTAACATATTCTCTGTACATCTTAATATTATACATTCTACAGTTCACTATACTGTTTACTCAAGATGCTTTTGTATCTTGCCACTAAGGATTGGGTACCACAAGGTATAGGAAAAGTTCTTATTAATGAATCTAATGGGTTTCCTTTGCACTATCACTGTTTAAAAGAGCTCAAATTCAAAGAACAGGAAATTATTTTTATTATTGTTATTAACTTTTATTTGTAATGCGCCAACATATTCCATAGCACTGTACAGGGGAAGAGAACAGGGAAAAATACAATATTAACAGCTGAAGAAAATAGAGGGTTCTGTTTTGAGCTTAGAATCTTTGTAGAAAATCTAAAGGGAATGGAAGAGGCAGAAACCTGGGGAAGAAAAGGTAAGCAAGGGTCAGGAAGTAGGTAAAAGTTTGCTTTGGTGGGAAGGTGTGAAAACTTGGAAAGGTTTTTTTGTTACTGGTAGAGGGAAGGAAAGAGAGTAATTTGAGGTGACTGACTCTAGTATGTATTATGTTATCTGCCCCTAGTGGTCAGATAAAATAGCCTGCACGGAAATTGTGTCAGAATGCATATAAAACTGTGAATGTAACCACAAGGGGGTGAAGTAAAGAGGAAATGTGGAACTCTGAGCAAGACAGCCTGAGCCCCAAAGTTCTTCCAGGGTCCCACAATAGCTCTACAAGATAATATTCCAACTAGAGTACAGAAAAATTGATTTGGATAATATGTTTGTGTAAACTCTGATATGACTTTGTGAAATCCAGGGTTCCTCAAATGCAGTTGTAGAAACATTAATTTAAAGTGATGTCTATGTTGATAATTATTTTTTTTAAGCTTTCTTAATCGACACCCTCCTTACACTGAAATTATTAAATTACAACCATTTAATCTGAAACTAGATTGCCCAATTCCAGTGGTTCTCAAACCATAGCCTCAGGACCCACCAGACAGGCTATGATTTTGGTTTAACACTGTGTAAATACAGATGAAGCAATTAGAGTCGGTTGAATGCTAATTGCTCCTCCTGTGTTCAAATAGTGGTAAATCAAAACCATGGCCTGTCTAGTGGGTTCTGAGGAGAGGTTGGAGAACCGTTGCCATATCCCACAATTCAAGCTAGAAAAAAGGGGATTTTGCCAGGCTATGAAACTTTCTTAAACAAGGACAAATGGACTCTAATGTGTTACTTTTATTTTATATTACTGTATATGATTACTATCTGTAACATAAATTAATATGTATTGTCTCAAGGGGAATAATTATTAGTTTAGCATACAGATTGTAGGTTGAGAACAGTTCCTGATTTTTATTCCCAGAATGCTGTTCTTTAAAAAACAAAGACACTTTAGATTTGAATTCTATCATCAGTATAATTGCTAGAAATTACAATGACCAGACAATTACTTTAGCAGCCTATAAAATCTTGCATTAGCCAATTCATTATTTTTACTACTTTTCTTCTTCAACTTTCTGCTCTCTCCTTTTCTGTTGTTTTCCTTCTATTGACCCCAGCAAGTTAATGGTCCTTAACCAGTTTTTCTCACCCTTTTTATCTAGCTAAATAATTACTTTTAAAAGTCACTAGGGCCACTAGCTAGCTGCCATATTAAATGGTCATGTTCTAATACGCTCTAGAACATAAACTCAGACTCCAAAATATATCTGCTTGATATCCAAGCCTCTATCACTGAATACATTGGCTACCCAGAACATCCCCTAAATGCTCTGATTTGATAGACAGGTAGAGAGGCACACCTTAAAAAGGAAAAATGTAGGGCATGTCATGCCAAAGGAAATACAACTAGTGTATCTACATTGTTTGACCTCATACCATAGATACAAGAATCTGCATTTCTTATTTTCTAATTACTGTACATATAACCTGTGTACAGTTATATGCTGGAGCTTGTTCCACAACTATCTACCCTTTTCTATCCTATAATAAAAAAAACATTTTAATAACATTTTAATTCAATAGTGTAAAATAACATATTTACATTACAAATAAAGTAACAAGATTGTAGAAAGTTATGGATTTGTTATTATATATTTTCTGATATTTTTATATAATTGTATATTCTTTATATATTTGATTTGTAGAGGGCCAGCACATTCTGTTCTCTTCAGTTTAATTCTAAACTTTGCAATAAGCAGCTCATGGTCTGAGCCACAGTCAGCTCCAGGTCTTGTTTTTGCTGACTGTATAGAGCTCATCCATCCTTGGCTGCAAAGTATATAGTCAATCTGATTTCTATGTTGTCCATTTGGTAATGTCCATGTGCAGAGTCATCTCGGAGGCTCTTGGAAAAGGGTGTTTGCTATGACCAGAGAATTATGGTAGACTTCTACTAATCTCTGACCTGCTTCATCCATGGTTGGAGCATACATTTGGATCACTGTATTTTTAAATGGCTTTTTTTTTACATTTGAATGGAAATCAGTGTATTAGGCTCTGTAAACATTTTGCACAATGTATTAAATGTACCCTTTCTGGATTAGATTAAAATATAGTCAGTACATTTGACAAAGATACTACTATAGCACCAATATGTTGGTATATTAAGTACTTGCAAGACAGGTATATAAATAGCTTGTTGTCTGTTTTTATTTTTTTCCAAAATAGGTGTTTACTGATTCTCTGGAAGTCAGGAGTCTTTACTACTGCAAACTTCTGAGATCCTAAAATTATACCATTTATCAGAGACAAATCTTTGATATGTAAAACAATACACAGGTATATTATGGGGAGTAGGCTGCTCAAAGCAAGTCAAATGACCAGTTTCCCCACATTATTATTTAGTAAACAGCACTTCCACTGCAGCTATGTGTGGCAAGATGTTTTGTTACTGGCTAACTAGTATTATGCTTACTTAGGAATCATTCTTTACAGTGAATGGTGGCAAACAGTGAAATATTACATCCCTCATGTGTATGTCACTACTCAGATATCCTAGCTGCAGTTGAAACAGTGTTTATTGAGAAATGTTAACCATAAAATAATACAGGATGTTCATATAACACATCTTACCAAAAAATATCTACATTTAATAAAAAAAATAGGAAAGGCAATTGGTGGTACATTTAATAAGTCACAAAATAAGTAGTCAAATTATTAAGCAATAATATGCACACAATACAGCATTATAATCTATATACACAAATATGCCATCAACATCACATATATGGTCTATGGTGCTCTAGTAGTATAATGGCAGGAAGCTAAATGTTAACAGTGTCTTATAATGGTTATAGATATATGTGACTGAACATTAGTGACACAAAACATTGTTGATCTAGTGTCAAATTAAGATTAATGTCATTTAAGCACAATGTTGGAACCACTAAAACAAAAAAAATAGACATCCATTTAAGGAGGCACTCAAAAATGACATATTGTATGGCTGCTTTGGTGCTGAAGGCTTTCACCTGATTGATATTTGCCACAATCAAAAATGTATTATGGGATTTCCTCTCTGGTGGGAGTCATGTGGCTTGTTGCTGTTCTGTCATGAGTTTTCATAAACTTAAAGGACCGTTTGGTTATATATTTTAAAATGTCTTCTTTTGAAGAACTACACTAGGAAATAGACTCAACATTTTCACAATGTAAAAAAAGAAATAATGCACCCACCAATTTATAGCCTTTCATATGCAATTATACTGCTGTGGAATCTGCCATTTTGGTTTCAGAAGATCAACTGAGGAGACTTTGAATTCATACAAAATTTCTGTCTACAAAATGGGAATGTGGTATCTGCCATTGCCAGCATTCCCAGCAGAACTAAAAGGAAGCTCATTAGTTTGCAAGGACACACCCTCACAAGAAAGTAAAAGACAACAGCAGATAAGGAAATGCAATGGACGCTATCATTAAAGAATAATTGCATATTAGAGCTGAACATGTAAATGTGTGTTTTTTGCTTTCTAAATAAAAACTGCAATACATTCATTTCTATATTTGTCTATACAAAAATACTACATGTACAATGAATTTTGACAAAATAAATAAAGAAGGAAATATCTGTCATGGCACCAGTTTCATATAATCTCTTAAGATGTAATTGTTTGAACATACCTTGCAGTTTCCCTCCATTCCACATCTTCGTGTACAGTGAAAAGTTCATTTAACTGAGTAAACAACAGCGGGAGAGATTCATCTATATCTTCCTCATCTTGCTCTCCCAACATAAATCCCACTCTTTCTGCTGCTGGGGAAATCCTGGAGCTAAAGATGCTACGACTTGCTGCTTGAGAAATGATAATGGAGTTTCTGCTTCTCATGCCCTCGGAGCGGCCACAGTTCCCATTGTCAAATGTGGCTGATTCTGCGTCTTGAAATGTGAGGAACGCTTGATTCTCTTGCAATTTCATTTTGTAACAAGATGAGGTAAATGAGGAGGTAAAGAAACACATTTCTGTTTATATACTTTGGGACAAATGAAAAGGGTAGCTTGTTTTACGCTAAACATACACTGGTATGAGGTAAACCCAAAACACAATAAAAGGTAACAAGCTCTAAAATTCTTGTCTGTTCTACACAGATCAAGTTTTAAGCTGCGCAGTTTTGTTTATACATTAACTGACCAGGACATTTTAACAAAATGTTAGAAAGTACATAGAGGAAAACAAGAGCATTTATGCTTTATGGATTATTCTAGATGTTTTTTATTAAAAGGCAAAGTAAACTGAAGTACTTGATAGTGTTTAGTGCACCAAAATTACTATTCATAGGGGCTTAGGCTGCCATTGGCTCCATCTAAACCTGTAACTCCGGGTTTGACTAATTGATCATGTTCACAGCAGCGCATCCAACGTCTCAAGCCCGTAACTCGCACCCTGCTCAATTAAATAGCTCTGTAACTCAGCCAAATTTTAAGCCTGCAGCTGTTGCGGGTCTCACGTTGCACTTATGGCTTCTAATTTAATGTGGGCGTAAATAGTGTAGCAGCATCCTGAATATTGGGTCCGTTATTTCTAATCTTCTTATCCATTGTTCCGTAGGCCTCAACTTATAAAGAAGCTTTGGTGTCATGTGGATTTATACTAGTTTAAACTGTGGTAAAGATGGAGGTGTAAGGTTGAAAATTACACTTTTAATCACAGCTTTTAATAGTTGTGGTTGCTTTAGATGTGGTCAGTGTTCTTGAGAATCAGAGTGGATGTCTGCCTGATTTATAAGTCTTTATAAACTTTTGTTTTCACTGTGTGTCGTCCATTGCATAATTTATTTCTCAATTTATATATGGTAAATGAATAGCCCTTCTAAATAAATAAATAAATATATATATATATATATATATATATATATATATATATATATATATATATATATGTTGCAGCTGATATGGTGCATCAATTCCCTACCCTATTTACATCTTCTTCTTCATAGGCTGCAACTATTTGAGACTTATATGCACTCTGAAGAGTTTACACTACCTATAATTCATCATTATTAGTCAAGTCAAGTTTAATTACCCCTCAGCTGATCTGCTATATTTTCTGGATCCCTGAGATTATTTTACTGGCACAAAAGAACTAATAAAAAAAAATCAGATAATTATCTGGAATCAATGTTCATAAATGAAAGAAAGAAATTCTGCTTCTGGATCCTGTCAAAAAGAATCAGAGGTGTTCAATCTGAGAATGAACCAGAGGCGGAGCTACCGCTGGTGCAACCGGTGCAAGGCTTCCAGGCCCCTGGCCTCTGGAGGATACCCCGGACCGCCCATGGCTCTCCAGTGCCCCCGTTGGGTCTTGGGTGACCCCCGCTGCCCTCCCGTGGCCGCCCACAAGTCCTCTGTTGCCCTGACAGCCCTTTATGACCTGGTGGACCTCTGCGGCCTACCTCAGCCCCTTCTGTTCCCCATTAGCCTCCTGTGGCCCCTTGCGGACCTCTGGGGCCACCCTCATCTCCCTGTGGCCCCCTGTGGCTCCCTGTGGCCTTCCTCTGCCCCTCGTGGCACCCTCATGCCTTGCGGACCTCTGAGGCCCCCTGCGGACCTCTGCAGGCTCCTCAGATTTCATCCACTGTACGTCTCTGCAATTCAATGTTACCTGGAAGCAGACAGGAATCAGTGACTGAGCCAGGGCAGTGTTGGCATTACATTCCCCAGGCATGAGTGACTGAGCTAGGGCAGTGTTGGCGTTACATTTCCCAGGTTCAGCACCGCACCCTCCAGCTGAACGTACCTGTGTGGAGTGAAAGCTGCTGCTGCTAGAACTGCCCTCACTAAAAAAAAAAAAAAATTGCAGAGCATCCTATGTGCAGCTAATCTAGGCCTCTTTTATATGTAACTCTCAAGCAACCAGAAACTACATTTATCTCGCACCTACCAATTCCTGTGGGTGCCGAATTACTGAGAGCCTATATATATATATTTTAGATATGTACAGTGTGAGATGATGTTGAAGGGGGTTTTGGAAGTGAAACAAAAAAAATGTATTTTTGCACCGGCGCCCAGCATGCAACAGCTCTGCCACTGGAATGAACACCACCTAAGTAGGTTTGTCCTATAGGTCTGGTTAACTACTCAGAGAGCAGCCTCTTTTAACTCACGTGTGCACTTCACAGGAAGAAATATCTTGTCTGGTCTCACTTATCCTGTCAAGCAAAAAGTGAGATTTAGGTTTACAAAGATTGAAAGGCCCGTAGGCCACCTCAGGCTTGCCTGGGGTTGGAGGGAGGGACCACTTGACCTGGCAGGACCAGCTAGGGGCCGGAGGTGGCTAGCTGGGGGAGGTGGAGCCATTATAGGCGTTTGGCGACAATTTTCACCAGTTTGCCCCCAGCTTGCCCCCAGCTTGCCATGGGAGTAGATGTAGCTGTTGGTCAGCTTCTTCCTCTTTGGCTATGGTGGCCTCCAGGGGGATGCCTCTTGCTCACCAAGGGAGGAAATACACTGGATAGAGTGCTGGGGGCACGGTGGAAGGTGAATTGTCTCCTATGCAGGTCTCCAGGGCTGACTTAATGCACCCAGTGGAGGGCTTGCATTAGAGGAGTGCCGGAGACACTTTGTGGCGTGGCAGCCCCTGTGGACGGGGCCAGTGCTGCTTGGAGGTGGTGCCACAGGGTCGCGCCGGGTATGCTGGGAGCTGCGGTGCGTGCCTGGGAGTTGGTAGGTCTGACGGGGGGAGGGTCGGGTCGCTCCTGAACTGATGGCTGGGTTGAAGCTGCCGGGGGTCGTCAGCTGGGCCACAGCAGCTGCACCAGTGTGATATGGGGCTCCCAGTCAGTTTAATTTCCCTGTCCCGCTCTGTGATGGGGGGCCTGCGGTTAGCACTCTCTTAGGAGGGGTTCTCCTCGCCCCGGTATGCCAGGGTTTCGACTGGGGGGGGGGGTTGTGGGATAGCGTGGCGGCGTGGTGTGCATCCCCGTCGGGTGTTGTGATGGAGCTGGTCTTTCCCCCTATAGTCATGCAGAGCTAGTTAGGACTAAAGTGAATGATTTCCATGTACCTAGAGCTGTGTGTAAACTCTGATGTGCAGGTGCCTGGCTGGCTCGGTTCATTTTAAAAAGCTGCACTTAAGAATGCTATATTGCGAACATAATAGGCAGAGTTGTTGTGGCTCTGTGGGTAAATGCTCCAGACTCTAATCTCTGGAGCTGCTGGTTCAAGCCCTGCATTGATATTATATGCCTTTCCATGTTACCAGGATATTATTAACTCTTTGTACCGGGATCGGCAACGTGCAGACTGAGGAGTAAATATGGGTTATTACAGATGTGTTGGGTGTATATGCAACAAGGGCTGTCACTCCTTTCATCCCCTGCTGTTGTATCATATCATAAGCTATTGTGATGGTGTTAGTGCTGTAAGGTACTTGGCTTTGTAGATATTTCTAGAGTTATACACGGCTTGTTGGCAGTGGATCAAAGGGCAGTAATTAGAGTGTGCAGTGAATACGGTTGTGGTGCAGGCTGTCTCTCAGTATGTAGTTGCTTGTTTGGGACTACGTTGTTGAAATCCCTATGCTCAGTAGAGATAGGGGAGCATATAGTGTTATGAAGGTACCAGGTCAAAAAGACAGGATGGAGGAAGGTTCCTTTTCATGTGCGAACCTCAGACTGCTGGCCGGAGTGGGAGGATGGACAGTTTGTGCACTGGTTATGCAAGTGGGGCATTGGCAGGGTTGGGGGGTTCTTGGTTACCCCTAGGCTCAGAGGAGGAGTACCCCGGAGGTGGGGGGTCAAGTATCAGTGTGGCCCATCGGAAATCAAGCTGGGTTAATGGGTCCTGACGAAGGAATGGATGGAGAGAGCAAATGGTAAAGGTGAACAGGAGGTATGGCAAAGGGACGGCAGGTGACTGGTAGCCTTTTCCCAAGGGCCAGAGATACCACTGTTCGGTAAGGAGGTCTGTGATAAGTGCGAAGCCTTGCAGGCTGTGCAGCCATCTCTCCTTCCCGCTGGTGTGACGGTAGTGAGAGGTTGGTTGGTATACAGGCAAGGTGAGGCGACCTCAGGTGCCTGGTCTTGGGATCCAAAGGGTGATCATATGACCCTATGGCTGTATACTGCGGTTCTGGAAAGAGGTCTGTGACAAGTCTGAATCCTTGCGGTTCTGTACGGCCATCTCTTTCCCGCTGGTCGGATGGTTGCAAGAGGTTGTTTGGTAAACAGACAAGGTATGTCAGCCTCAGGTGACTGGTCTGGCGATCCAGGGTGATCATGTGACCATTTGGCCGCGACGGTCCATGCTGAGCAGGCGGAGAAAGGAGGTAGTTACAGTGTAACAGGCACGCTGATTGTTCCCCCTTCCTGGATTACGGCTCTCTTGGTCCAAAAATCGCGAGGTTGGTTTGCACCTTTCCTTGTTGAAATAGGATTGGTTCTCTATGAGTATGATGCTACAATGTTGGAGATTGCCAGCAGCATTTGGGCATATTCCACATTAGATTTTGGTGCCCACTCGCTTGGTGCAGAAGCAGCCATCTTAACAGCCCTACCGGCATTTGGAGAATGTGGATTTGAGAATTGGAAGGTAGCGTGCAGTAATATCATGGGCTATTATTAAATCAGACCATGTAAGCGAGTTGCCTTGGTTGTCGGCCTTAGCCCAGAGCTGGGCATGGCCCTGGTGCAGATGGATCATGAACAGATATGGAGCTTGGAGTGCTGTTTTAGGAGGGTATGTGGCTGTCCATGGTGTTTTTGGTGGGGGGAGTCGAATCCGCAAAAGGTATTATGCGGTTTTCTCCGTGGCGGGTGGTGAGGGAGTCGCCGGGACAGTGATATAATGGGTTAGAACCTACCCTACGGTGGTACGGATGTTCCAACGCGGTAGGCCCTGGATGAAGGCTTCAGGGCGTAGGCTGTACTGTCTCTGTCCAGGCTCCTCCCCTCTGGTTTGTTTATTTATTTATCGTTATGGTTATTACTTCATGTTGTGTTTACCAATAAATGCTGTGGCCAGTTATCTCCCAAGAAGTGGTCTGTGTCTAATTTTATATTCAAGGGGTGATGGGGTATAAATTCTTATATGCGCATACCAACTGGGCCTTGCTTAGGTCATGAAGGGCTTGCCTGGGGTTGGAGGGAGGGACCACTTGACCTGGCAGGACGCGGTAGGAGTAGGAGGGGGCTAGCTGGGGGAGGTGGAGCCATTATAGGCGTTTGGCACCAATTTCCACCAGTTTGCCCCCAGCTAGCCATGGGAGCAGATGCCCACCCATCCATCCCTAAAGCATTGATGTTAACGTGATGTATATGTTGTACTGTTAAAAAAAAATAAAAAAATCTTTGGATGAATAATATCAAGTTGGGGATTATTTTGTTTATTGTCTGAAGTACTCGTTGTTGTGGATGTATCATCAAAGTATATATTATATGGTATCAAAAGTTTGTTTATATTGTCGGCGGGTGGTGAGGGGAGTCGCTGGGACAGTGGTAAAATGGGAGAGATCCTACTCTACGGTGGTACGGATGTTCCAACACGGTAGGTCCTGGATGAGGCTTCAGGGCGTAGGGTGTACTGTCTCTGTCCAGGCTCCTCCCCTCGGGGTTATGTTTATTTATTTATCGTTATGGTTATTACGTCATGTTGTGTTTACCAATAAATGCTGTGGCTAGTTATCTCCCAAGAAGTGGTCTGTGTCTAATTTTATATTCAAGGGGTGATGGGGCATAAATTCTTATATGCACATACCAACTGGGCCTTGCTTAGGTAAAGGCCATTACCATTATATAAGATGGTGTCCCAGATTAGCAATACATTTGCTGTCAACATGAGTGCTGTTGCAGTGCTGATACCATATCAACCTGTCATCTGTTAGCTCTACTCTTACAGATAATGTTATGTGTGACAGTGTGAGCAAAGCAGTAAGTACTCTATTATATAAAGAGATGAAGTGTTTGCTTATATGCTATGAAGTCAGACACTCATAGGACCATATAAAGAATATGTTAAATTGCACAAATTTTGCAACTGAGCTGAAATTAAAGGGATATGTATTATGAAAATAAGAACATGCATCCAGTTTTATATAGCCATAGAATAATAGGCCTGAAACACTTTATAACTTGACACTGAATATCCATATTGTGTTGCAACAAATGCATCTATTAACATAAAAAAAATGTATTCAGTTATATTCTTTATATTGTAACCAAAATGTAAACTTGCATTTAAACAACACTTTACTTCATAGTGGCACATACGTATTAACATATTGCAAATCTCTTTTAACCAAATCTAATTTAATAAACTGACCACCTACATTAATGTTTTGAAGAGATTAAATAACTACCCGTCCACCATCATCAGCACAATAAAAGGTTAAAGATGACTGTAAGAAATTAGCTCATGAGTCACCACTGCCCAATTAAAGAAATTGGATTATGAGGAGCTTCCAATGATCATATAACCAATATGGTGCACCTGGAATGAGTGCTAAAATGGATGCTGAATAAGTGGGCACTCACTATCTGAAATTAGCCTGATAGCCCTTTCCACAATGATCCTTGAATTCATCCCAATACCCACGAATAACCGGGGAAACCTGGGGATTCCCTCCATGAACAGGCAGGATTCCACCTCCCGACATGCTATACCCAGGAATCTCCCATCTATCTATAATCATGGGGATCCCTATAGAGCCCCATGGCACATAAAATGTAACCCCCTGTAAGGACTTCCATGTCATGTAAAATCAACCCTTGTCATGGAGGTTCTTAAATGAAATCTATGGCACCTAAAGTTAAACACTTATGCCATGGGGGCCGCATGGACCTTTCCTGCTCACAGTGTCTCCTTTCCCCCCTCCTCTCCCTCCCTTGTGTCTCATTTCCCCCCCTGTGTCTTGTACCTCTCCCCTGTATCTCTCCCCCGTGTCTCTTTCCCCCCTCTTCTCCCCCTCTCTCTCCCGTGTGTCTCTTCCCCCCTGTCCCTCCTCTGTGTCTCTCCCCCTCCCCTGTGTCTTTCAACCCTCTCCCTTCCCTGTGTCTCTTCCCCCTCCCCTGTGTCTCTTTCTCCACCCTCTCCCTCCCCTGTGTCTCTTACACCCTCTCAGTCCCCTGTGTCTCTTTCCCTCTTCCCTGTGTCCCTTTCCCATCCTCTCCCTCCCCTAGCTGTTTTCCCCCCTCTCCCCTGGATCTCTTTCCCTCCCTCCCGTTTGTCTCTTTTCACCCCTCTCCCTCCCATGTCCTACCATGTGTCTCTTTCCCCCCTCTCCCTTCCTCTGTGGCTCTCCCCATCTCCCTCCCCTGTGTCTCCTTCCCCCTCCCTCCCCCATGTGTCTTTTCAGCCCTCACCCTCCCATATCTATTTACCCCCTCTCCCTCCCCTGCGTCTTTACCCCCTCCCTTCCCTGTATTTCTTCCCCTCCTCTCCCTCCCCTGTGTCTTTCCCCCCCTTTTCCCCTTCCCCCTTATCTTCCTCCCTTTCCCCCCTTATCCTCCTCCTCCCTTTCCCCTTATATTCCTCCTCCTCCCTTTCCCCTTATCCTCCTCCTTTCCCCCCTTATCCTCCTCCTCCTCCCTTTCCCCCCTTATCCTCCTCCCTTTCCCCCTTATCCTCCTGCTCCCTTTCCCCCTATCCTCCTTCCTTTCCCCTCCCTCCTTCTCCCTCCTTCCGCCCTTATTCTTCTCCTCCCTCCTTTCCTTTTATCCTTCTCCCTCCTTCCCCCTTATCCTCCTTTCCCCTTATCCTCCTTCCCCCTTCCCCTCTTCCTCCCTCCTCCCTCTCTTATCCTCCTCCTTATCCTCCATTTCCATCCTCCTTCCCCTCATCCTCCTCCTCCCCCCATCCTCCTCCTCCCTTTCCGTCTTTACAATTACCTCCCTTTTCTCCTTACTATCATGTGATCAGCTCCTGCTACTGCTCTCTCCCTGCAGCGCCAGCTTCTTGCTGTGTCCGAACCGGCATATGCTAATGATGTGACGTCACATGCATGTCAAGTCATTAGCATATGCCGGTTGGGACACAGCAAGAAGCCGGAGGCAACTGGGGGTGATGCGAGCCCTGGGAGCCTCGCGATGAGCGCCTCTGGCTCTCATGCCAAGCCCTGCAATATGCGCCTTTGGCGCTCATTCCAGCCCCCGTCGGGTGTTGATAACGCCATCTGCTCGCCTTGCTTTGCGAGGGCCGCAAGTGCGTTACCAACATCTCAAACGTTACGAACACTGACAACTATTATATTTGATATATATACAGTGTATATATATATATATATATATATATATATATATATATATATATATATATATAAAATAAAATAAAATATATAAATATAGCTTTGGAGTGAGGCCTGAGGGGGTTAAAACATTGTTTTGCCTTTCCTCCCTGGGGGGGGGGGGGCAGTTTATTTATTTTTCTCACTGATAGTATGTATCCCATTCTAGAAACTTTAGGAGAGGTTTATACAGAAGTCATCTTTTTTCTTTAAATTACTCTTGTAAGATAATGGAAGAGTGATTTGGCTGCACAGACATTGTTATACAACTATGTTGATTTTACATATAAATGGTAATATGCAATACTTCTATATATATTTTCCTTTTTTTTAAGAAAGTATAAAGTCCAAAACTAAATCGGGGAGGTAGTAGAAAGGAGGAAAGAATTGGAAGGGTTAAAGGGTAGTTGAGAGGGGTGTCTTTGGTAGAGACTTGCAACGGGTGCATGTTACACACTTTCTTGGTTTAACCAAGGTGCCTACTTTTTAAGTTAATGATCTAAGTGATTATCTAGCACATACATCAGCTTTTCTAGTAAGGCTGTTTCTTCAATTTTATTTTTGCCTCGGCAGGTTTAATGATATTCTTTTTGAAGTTATAAGAAGTTTTGTGATGCCAAATATCGTAGTTAGCAGACTTTCAGTTTTTTTTTATCAAAAAAGGTTTTTATTCTCACAAGTGCAGTTAACATTTGCTTATATAAGATTTGACACACAGGTCGGCCACAATGCATACAATCACAAAATAATACAGATAGCTTGGGTTGTCTAATTGTTTCTGGCCTAGACATCTGTCTACACTTTTAGTGAGTCCTCCACTCCTTTTCCTTTTTCTATTATAAATCAAGGACAAGAGATATTAACACATCCCTCTCTGTCACTGCATGTGGATTTGTATCACAGTGGTTTAACTTTTAAACACAATAACTAATTTAATAACATTTACAACATACTTTGTACCTTTATTTTTTTACCTTTCTGGTTACCTTGTTCTCTTCCCGACTCTTGCCGGCTCCCGGGGCACCCCGTGCTGGGATCAGTGGGGTGCGCTCGCCTCTTGATCCAATCCCCCCCCCCCCCTTTTTTTTTTTTTTTGTTGTCCTCTGTATTTTGTTTTCTGTCTGAGCCTGCCTCTTCATGCTCTGTTAAATTTAAAATGAGTGTACTGATGTACTCCAATCCTCCCATACTTCTAGGTATTTGGGGATTGTGTTTGATAGTGAGTTAGTCATTTGCTCGTATGTCATAATGTAGTTTAGCTTATGGATTATGTTCTTTATTTCTAATGTTTGCTTCATCCAGTTTTGGGCTAAGTGGCTCTTGGCTGCTAACATAAGGTATTGCAGTAATTTGTTTTGGTTTTTGTTAAGAGTCTCGACTGGCAAACCCAATAAGCATCCCTTGATGGTGGGTAGGACTGTGGAACTAACTATAGTTGACGCTTAGGTTACGTTTGTCAATGAAATTACATAGTCTCATTTTCCTGTTGTCTTTCCACGGTTTAAATTTTCCTATATTTTTTTCCTGGGCTTCAAGTTAAACTAGTTATCTATCATGAACTGCTACACCCTCCCTCTCACTACTGATAGCCAACAATAATCTGCTATCTTTATAGATTTAGACATTCAGGGACTTCCAAGACTGTGTTCCATGCACAAAGTACACTGTATTGCCATATTAACTCTGCAATTTCCCAGTGGCTTTCCAGTGAATGTGACAATTAGTGATTTCAAGAGGATGTATGCAAATCTCATTCTATCAGAAATAGAAGATTACCAAGTTTGGGACTCAAAAAAAGATAAGACAATCAATTCAACAGAATAATATATTTCATGGGAGATTAGAGGAATATGACAATTGATCATGATCATGGTCAATATTCCCAAAGAATCTTCCAAAAATAAACACAATCGTGAAGAAAGTCTTTTCAGCAAGGTCTAGAAGCTTCTCATAATTTACCCAAAATGGAAATTTGGACATTAAAGGACCACTTTTGGTGGTCTTATAAAGGGTTTTAAAGGATGTGTTTAGATAGGCCTCGATAAGAAAGAAACAACTTTATTAAGCATTTACTGTACATTTAAACAATGCATTACTTTCTTAAATTATGCCCCCAAGCTGTCGAAGCATTAGATCTATCTTTCCTTTCTAAAATTATGTTTTGTGTCTAAAGTGGGACCTGTCCAGGGTGAAGTGCCAAATTGAAAACCTTTTGAGAACACTGTATAAAACACACATTAGTAGTAACCAGTAACATGAGCTGCTAGCATACCTCCCATTATCACACTGCAAGTACATTATTTTTGTTTGGAGACCCCCATTTCAGAAAAAATACATTGTTCAGGGAGTGGAGAGATAAGGATTTCATCCTGCCTGTGGGACATTTTCTCAAACTACAGCGCTCCTTTAAACTATACCCCAGATTTATATTGGCAATCAATGTTAAACAATATTGATAGTATGGTTTAAATTAAACAATTACATTAAAATTGTTAGCCTTTAATTGCTGTTGGTTGAAATATTCCCATGCTCCTAATATTTTCTTGTTTGTCAAAAAGTCAGATTGCCTGTTATTGTAGTTTTTGTTGTCCCAGCAGATGAATCACCTGATATTTCAGAGTTTTGTGTGTGGTAAACACAGGATATGAATTACACTGCTGACTTACGCAAGAGTCTGCAAGACAACCTAAGAGATGCATAGATAAGAATGCTATGTTAAGTCAATATTTAACCTACAACCTGTAGAAGTATTTTAAACCTGTTGAAAACAGTAAGTGTCAAAGAATGTGCTCTATCTGAACCTGAGTTACATAGTGCCGGTTGCAACGTACTAATGCTTAAATCTTCCATATAAGAATTAATGCAAATTCAATGATCGCACAAATTCATATAAATCATTAACTGATGGTAAAACATACCATGTTCAATATTAAATGAGTTAATAAGTGTAGCTGTGCCGGTTAATTGCAATAACACTTGCTCTTTGTTGTTCCAGTGGTGATCAACTAATTCCTACAAGAGCTGCCAACAGTCCAGGATTTAAGTATCTCTCCGTATTCTGTTTCTCTTGGCTTTAGTACACCAGAGTTACTCAGGTTCATTCTGATTGATGCACCTGAGCTCATGCAGAGAGATATTGAAATTATAGACTGTTAGCACTCCTTGTAGCATAAAGATGCCCACTGCTGCCTTCAGAAAATACTGATTTATAAACATAATGTTGCAAAATGTCAAAAGTAATAATTTCTGTGGATTCAGAAAATTTTACTAACCAGATGTATTGGTAATGCTAAGTTTCACAAGTCCAACATTTGGTAGGGAACCATTAAAAAACATTGTATCATTGTATTGCACTGGGGCACTCTGTTTTGTATTTAAAAAAAATCCTGTAGTGTAGGCAGTGGTGTCATTCAGCGCTTCTCACCAGTTCCAGAGAACCAGTTGTTAAAATATTTGGGGGATCCCCACTACGCCGATAGAGATCACCACTTGGGGCTCAGCACTAGGCCTATACGGCCCATTGAGACCCCTGGGGATCAGAAGTATATCTGCTATTGTGATCATTGCTGAAGATCAACAAAAGAGTAGATAATGTATGTTGGTGTATATTGGGATATGTGGACCAATATGAACCCCTATGGCAACCCTATGAGCACCATAGTGGTCTATAGTGCTCATAGTGATAGCATGAGGGCCTTTGTATAATGTCCATAGGGATACCATGGATTCCTTTTCGACCCCCAATGGTATAGGGGTTAATTTTAGTGATGCAATTGGATTCCTTATTGTATATAAGTTACATTTTCATATGCACGGGAAATAGAAGTCAAACTAAGCTGCCATGGGGGTTCACAGGAGTTATCATTTTATTGAAAGTTTTTCAACCCAGTGCTAAACATTAAAGGACCACTGTAAAACCCTGACAACAGGAGCTAGATGTTCTCATTAGCAATTGATTTTAAAGGACCACTGTACAATGAAAAAACATATATGTTTAAATATTTTGATTCTGTCTAAGAGCAACAAAATGTCATACAGCTAGTTTTTAATTAAAAAAATATATAAATGTTAATACCTCTGTTGGACCCTATGATAAATGGTTGGAAAGCCAGCATGGAGATTTCTCCGTAAGGCTGCACATGGCTTCCTTGTTGGGCATCACAAAAGTATTTTTAGGTACACAAGTATATTTTTTGTATATTGTTGCTCTTTATATATAATAGCATTAGCGTTATACAAAAAAGTACATACAGAACAATTATTTTTATGTTACAAAAGAGGTTCAGGTTTTAGCCTGAAGATGTGATCTGCTGGTTCCACATTTTCCTTTTCCCATGCGGGCAGAAAACACTAAACACAGCTATGTTGCACTGACATTGGAGTCCTCAAATACCTTAAAAATATCTGCATCTGTCCAAACTGCCAGGACCTGCAAAGCACAGGGAAATTATTAATCCTACCACTTTTGTGATGTCAGTAAAGTGTTCCCACTGTCAGCGTTAGGACAGTATTTTTGCTTGTGATGTAAAGCCAGCTCTTCGTTTCCATTTTTGTTAGTGCAGTGAAGTCAATTTGTCGGATTGTACTTTGCTGAGGATTGACTGCAAGCAATTTTTCAATATTGAAGGAGTTTACTGCATGATCAGACTGACCTGAAGATGCAGGTATAATGTATCTACATGATTATGATTATGCAATATGACATAACAGACTCATTAACGGGCCATTTCATTCAGCACTATTTGGACCACATCACAGAAAGGATTCCCTAGGAACATGTTGAAAACTTTTAGAATTTTTGAAAAACATGCATTTTAAGGGAAAATTCAGTAAAGTAAAATCGGTGTACATGTGTCACTGGTTGCCCCCAACCAGACCCAGAGCTATAGCTCTGTGTAGTGAGCAAAAGAAAAAGGAGTTAACCCTAATCTAATCTATCGGTGCAGAGCATGGAATGTTGGAATCACCTAAACAGGTCAGTTATGGGTTAACTGCTCAGTGCATTCCTGGGTGCAAGGAAAACTGCTATCAACTTTCTCCACTGCACAGCTCTGCTATCTGTTTTTACTCATGCAACAGCCAGTAGACAGGATATCCTGCATTTGTAAACAGACTTTTTTTAGCTTTTATTAGTGAAACTAAAAAAAAACATTTTAACATTCAATCCTGTGCTCTCTCACATCATGAAGAGCACTAACAGTCAGGTAAATGGCCCTTTACATTCTTCACATTTGAAATACTGAAACATAAGTTCATAATCATATTAATGGACCATTTCCATAATTTACTTATCTGTATTTTCTGATGCCACATTCAAATGCTATATTTTTACCTTGCCATGGCAAAAATCACATATATGGTCGAAAGTGCCGTCTATGTGTGTGGGTTTCTGGCACTGTAACCTAATCCAAAGCCTAAGAGCAGGGCACATAAATAGATTCCATGTTAATTGGGCTAGAGGCACAAAGGTTTATACAAGAATCCTTAGTGTCAGTATATACAATGTTCACTAAGTAATTAGTAGTAAACAGCAGCCCTATTAAATTTAAAGCCCGTATGTGCAACGTGAGACCCGCAACGGCTGCAGGCTTGAAATTTAGCCGAATTACAGAGCTATTAAATAAGAACAGGGTGCGGGTTAAGGGCTTGAGACGCAAACCCGTAACCCATTTGTAGACCGTTGGATGCGAGGCCATGAACGTGATCAATTAGTCAAACCCGTAGTTACGGGTTTAGATGGAGACAATGGAAACAGAGATCGTCATCATTGCATCACAGAAAAATGGAGGTGGGATTTCAAAGTCTTACAGGGTTCAATTACGAGTTACAATCAGACCCACATTCCAGAGATAATGCAATATTAATAAAGCCGTAAATATGATATTCTGTTACATGCAAATTCCACTATATGTATTAACACATTGATTGCCGGGATCGATATAACACAGAAATCAAACATTAAATAAAGTTTTTTATATTGCCGATTTGCAAGCTTGAGAATGTTGTGCTATTAATTCTAAGACATAACATCACTTTTATTATATGTACAGTAGTATGTGTATATTTGCATTTACAGTGCTGCAGATTGGATTTTACCCCCCTTGCGGGGCCTCTCTAGTGCCCGTTGGCTTCTTGGCTCCATGTGCGTGTTACTGGATTGAACTCAAGCGAAATTGTTGCAATTTCATAGCGTGATTTGAAATGTAGCGGATACGGGTTTGAGAGAACAAAGGAAGTGCGGCCGCGAAGTGCCGCGTTCCACGTCTCGTAGGCTTTTTTCGATCCAAACCCGCAGATTGGCAGCAGCTTGCTTTACGGGGCCAATTTAATAGCCGCAAGTCTTACCGGCTACATTACGAGCTACGGTTTTACACAGGAATGTAATAACCCTGCACGTCTCCTAGTCTGCTTTCAATATGTAGATGTACACATAATGGCTTTTTTTCTTTCCATGCTGTATATACAGTATCTCTCTACTGGCCATAACATACTTTGTGACGTCACGCCTAGAAATCCTGTAACTATATTGTTTTTGTTTATGAGAAGCGAGAACCTGATTTAACCACTTAAAAAGTGCTGTGCAGAAGACAGATGATGGCTATCTACTGTATCTCCCTCTTTACAGCAACTGAAAAGCTTAGTAAATCTAATCCACTGACTGCTACTTGAAAAGCGATATATGGCATCACAGCAGGTTTTACTTCATATTTGCAATCCCTTTTATGAAACGTTGTAGTTATACTCTTTTTGTTTTGCCAGCAGTGTTGTATTCCTGTTACTGAAGGGCCAGTGGTTTCACAGAGTCCGCTAACAAGGCCAAGTGAATATGGTAATTCACAAAACCATGATTGTTAAATGGCCATGGCAAGGATGTACATTTTTAATAACTATAGGCAGCCGGTAAGATACTTAAAAATATATTTTAACATAACTGTTAGATTTATTAAGAAATTATTTTTATAGTTAACAACTTTCCTTATTATTAAAGGACCATTGTAGTGGTCTTAAAATGTCTCTCTAACGAATAGTTAGGTAGGGCTTCATACTTTTACCGTGCTTTAAAACAATGAATTAAATGCCCTTATGCTTTATAAGCCCGGGGCCTCTCCAATCTCTGAATGATGTATTTGCCTGAAATGGGAGCTCAGGGGGAAGTATCAAATTGATAACCTTGTGAGACCACTCTAAAACACACTAAAAGCACACAGTAGATTAACAAGAACTGATAGCAATGTACACAAATGCACAACTATACACAACTATAAAATGTAAGTACAGCATACCCCTCTGGGCGGCTCCCACTTCATAGACAATACAACCTTTAAGGAGTGAGGAAATAAGGAGCTCATACTGCATGGGCACATTATTAGGATATCATTGTTTACATTCACAATCAAAGATTAGTAAAGGTCTTTTTCTTATGGCTTTCATGGCAAAGATACTGGAGTGTTTTGCCAGTTCCTTCTCTAGTGGACCCCAGTTTGTCTAACCTCTCTGCAATGACTTGCCCGTCTTGGGTGACCCTACATAGTATAGCTCACAGCTTCGCTGAGGTACACAAGCCCCCTGATTACGACAAGGTAGTGATCCTTAGACTGACTTAAACTGTCTCTAATATGATATTTTGGTTCTTCTGACATATTTGATATTTGAAAAGTATATGTTTATTCAGTTTACCTGCTGCCTACAATCACATATATCACATATATAGTTGTGGATCTGCATGGTTGTTCGTAATGCTTACGATGTTGGTCACACTTTGCGAGCCTCGCGAAGCCAAGGCAGTAACTTTTACACCAAGGCAGTAACACTTACACCAAGGTAAAAACACTTACACCAAGGCAAAAACACTTACACCAAGACAGTAACACTTACACCAAGCAAGAAACACTTACACCAAGGCAAGGCAGTAACAATTACACCAAGGCAGTAAGACTTGCACCAAGCCCAAAACACTTACACCAAGGCAGTAACACTTACACCAAGGCAGTAACACACACCAAGGCACCAAGCCAGTAACACGCAACAAAGCAGTAACACTTACACCAAGGAAGTAACACACACCAAGGTAGTAACTTTTACACCAAAGCAGTAACACTTACACCAAGGCAAAAACACTTACACCAAGACAGTAACACTTACACCAAGCAAGAAACACTTACACCAAGGCAAGGCAGTAACAATTACACCAAGGCAGTAAGACTTGCACCAAGCCCAAAACACTTACACCAAGGCAGTGACACTTACACCAAGGCAAACACACACACCAAGGCACCAAGCCAGTAACACACAACAAAGCAGTAACACTTACACCAAGGAAGTAACACACACCAAGGTAGTAACTTTTACACCAAGGCAGTAACACTTAAACCGAGGCAGAAACACTTACTCCAAGGCAGTAACACTTACACTAAGGCAGTAACACTTACACCAAGGCAAAAACACTTACACCAAGGCAGTGACACTTACACCAAGGCAGAAACACTTACACCAAGGCAAGGCAGTAACAATTACACCAAGGCAGTAAGACTTGCACCAAGGCCAAAACACTTACACCAAGGCAGTAACACTTACACCAAGGCAGTAACACACAACAAGGCAGTAACTTTTACACCAAGGCAGTAACACTTACACCAAGGCAGAAACACTAACACCAAGGCAAGGCAGTAAGAATTACACCAAGGCAGTAACACTTGCACCAAGGCCAAAAAACTTACACCAAGAAAGTAACACACACCAAGGGCCTCATTCTATTATCGGCCGCAGCCGCTGCGGGGCCGCAAGGACCGGCCGCAAGCTATTCTGCTATTCTATTCCCTTACGGCCGTAGGCTCCGGCAGGCTTGCGGCCGGTGCCTTGCTATCTCTTGCGGCCGATCGCGCCGGAGGAAAGCCTTTGATCTAAAACGGCCGCAAGAGATTTGCAATTCAATTGCTCCGGGAAACCTCTCTGCAAGGCTAAAAACGAGCCGCAGTTACTTGCAGGAAAAAGGTCTCGCTAGCACCAATTAAGCACATAAAATAGCTCAAATAAAGCCATCCTGCACTTTGAGAAGACTATAAAGGGATTTTAGGTGTTAGAAAAAATAGCACATAATTATCCTGTACTCAAACCCGTAAAATATTTCATTTTTAATATCCGTAAAATATACATGTAAAAAGTCCAGAGTGCTTGGAGCACTTCAGACACACCCACGCCGCAGCCGGCAAATAAACAGTTAATTTGAACTCGGGTTTGGGCAGATGTGCAAGCTTGAGAGGGGGTTCATTTTAATCCTCATGTCCCCCAATATGATCCCTAGCATTTACAGAGCTGTACAGTGCAGGCTTGAATTTATTTTTGAGTTTTTATATTTCTGAGATTACGGCCGGTTCCAAGATATGCGGCCGGCCGTAAAAGGAGATCCTTGCGGGGCCGTATAATAGAATCGCGAGTAAACTGAACCCCCGCAAGGAATCGCAGCCTTACGGCCGATTTACGGCCGATAATAGAATGAGGCCCCAAGGCACCAAGTTTATTTGTGTTACACACAACAAGGCAGTAACTTTTACACCAAGGCAGTAACACTTACACCAAGGCAGTAACACTTACACCAAGGCACCAAGGCAGTAACAATTACACCAAGGCAGTAACACTAATAGCGAGGCCCCTAAAGTACATGTGGGGGAGAGGCTCGCAATGAGTGCCGAAGGTAATCATTGCAAAGCAGGAAAGTTGAAGTACATGGGGGTTGAGTCTCGCAATGATCGTCGATGGTGCTCATTGCGAGCCATGCGATGAGCGCCAAAGGCACGCGATGAGCGCCGTAGGTGCTCATAGGGGCAAAAGCATCACATTATGTGGCAAACAGCATTGTCAGGTTTACAATTTTATTCCAGTCATTTCAGACAGGCAATTTCCTAGTTAGTTAATATTACTTTGACTCAAATAAAGAGCCCTTTAATTAAATTACATATTGTATGGTAACAACATTATCCTCTAAAATAGAATAAAGTAAAAGAGATGTATATACAAACAGCAAACACCATTAAGAATATGTATAATATAAGCTTAGTTGGTATAACATGGCCAACAAATACCAAAATAATAAACCCAATATGTTTCAGTCTAATTTTTTTACAAATGAGAAGATTATTGGGATAGTTTCTGTGGGATTTTGGTTATGGTTTGGGTGGTGTTATTATATAACATAAATCACATTAAGCAGTGATTTATTATTTAGGTAAAAAGGGAAAAGTTGCTTTATAAATCCTAATTTTATGCACAATGTTTAATTATAAGGTAGGTTAACAAAAATATAGATGACTAATAACTACAATGCTACATTATTCTATTGAGGTTATTTATTAAAACAAGATAGTGTATGTCAAAGTTACTCAATCTCAGCATTGTTGCTAACAGACTTTATTTGTGTGTATCTATAATCACTGGCTAGTTCCTTCTAGATTGTACTGACTGGCATCAAGATGTGCAGTATTTGCTGTTTATGAAACAACATGCTTTGGTGAAAGATTTAATGTGACACAGATTGGGAAGATTTTTTTCCATAATTGAGTAAATTGTATATTTATTATCATGCCTCTATATACTGCATTTTCTATGTAGAATGATCTTGGACAATGTATGATTGGCACATAAATGATAGTTTGTATTGTAGAGCAAATAACCATGCAAAACAATGAAATCGTAAATAAAGTGTAATTCAGACATACAGTAATGTAGAGTTTGTTCACGTATGGCACCCATAGGTTTATTTGCAACTAGATTTTGGGTTAGACCCTGTATATAATGAGCTATACACTGTTACAGAGTCAGTTGCAGTTGCAAAAAGTAGATTCTAGAGAAGATGAGATAGGATGTGTGTGTTTTAGTTATTCAGACAATCTCTTGATAATTTGTTTTCCTCTTGAGTACTAAGACTGAATTCACCTAAATGCCCTGCCACCAGAGCTTGTTCCGTGTTATTTTTCTGAAACATGCTTGCAGTAAATAATACATTTACAGCCTTATTAAATTGCAATTCAGCCAATTGAATAAGGCTTTATATAAACACATAGCATATTTTTTTTACAGAAGTTTTTAGTTAGTGAAGACCTTGCTTTTGGATAGAAGTTCACTAACTAAAAACTTCTGTAAAAAAAATATGTTATGTGCTTATATAGAGCCCTATTCAATTGGCTGAATTGCAATTTAATAAGGCTGTTAATGACTAATACACATTCAGACGTATCACAGCTACTGTCTCGAAAAGTTCCCTGCCTAAAAAAAATTGGAATGATTATGTTGACGCACTGACTGAAAATACAACTTTGGCCTGGATTCAAGTAAAAAATAATGGGATGAACTGCTCAATAGTTAGTATAATGTCATCTATGTCTACAGGGAAACGGTTACATGATGAAGTTGTAGAGATCAAATTTGTTATTTAGTCTTTCAGTCATGTCTGACTCTCTATAACGCTACTGCCCCTCTGAGGTAAATCAAGCTCATGTTCATTGCTCCAATGACTCCATCTATTCATCTTCGCCTCTTCTGCCCCCTTCTTTGTGTCCCTTTAATTTGTCGCAGCACCAGAGTCTTCTCTAGGGAACCCTGTGCTCTCATGATTATTTCCAAAATATTTGAGCTTTAATCTCATGATAATAGATTTCAGTAAACAGATTGATCCAATGTGGTATGGACTTATTGGATCTTCTTGCAGTCCAATGGACTCTAAGCAGTCTTCTCCAACACCACAATTCAAAGAAGTCAATTCTACAGTGCTCAGCCTTCTTTCTGAACCCGCTCACACATCTGTATGTTACTACTGGGAATACCATAGCTTTAACTATGTAGACCTTTGTTGATAGTGATATATCTTTACTTTTTATCCAGACTTGCCGAAGCTTTCTTACTCAGAAGCAAACATTTCTTGATTTCATGGCTGCAGTTACCATCTAAAGAGATCTTGGAAAACAGGACTGTCTCAACTTCTTCCCCATCTATCTGCCAGTAACTGAGATTGCTGACTTCCATGATCTTTGTCTTTTTATGGATGAGCAGCAGGCCAGCTTTTGCACTCTTCTTTCACCATCATCGATAGGTCCTTTAGTTCCTCCTCATAGCAGCCATCAGAGTAGTATCAACAGTGTATCTGAGGTTGTTGATATTTCTTCCAGCAATATTCATTTCTGCTTTCGATTTTTCCAATCCAGCCTTACACATGACATATTCTGCATATAAGTTGAATACATAATTTCACAAGATACAGCCTTGTCACACTCTGTTCCAATTCATGAACCATTCCATTCTTCCAAGTTCAGTTCAGACCTTGGCTTCTTGGTCCGCATACAGATTTTTTCGGAGGCAGATGAGATAATCTGGTGCCCCTATCTCTTTAAAAACTTGGCACATTTTGTTGTGATCCACACAGTCAAAGGCTTTAGAATAGGCTATGAAGCAGAGATAAATGTTTTTTGGTAACTCTCCTGTGTAAGCTTGCAGGATTGTCAAGCAGAAGAGAAATCTTTGCTGGCATGTGAAGTGAGTGCAATGTTTCAATAATTGGAGCACTCCTTGGAAATGGCTTTTTTGTGATTGGTATATATAGACTCACCATTTCCAGTCTACTGAACATTGTGGAGTTTTCCAAATTTGTTTGCCTAATACAAGCAACACTTTGACGGCTGCAGGTCCTAGGACTTAGGCACGTGATGAGCGCCGCAGGTGCTCAGTACGAGGCTCGTACAACTTTGCTGCAATGAGCGTCAAAGGTGCTCATTGCAGGGCTCTCGAAGAGCGCCATAGGCGCTCATTGCGAAGCCAGCCCGACTTGGTGCAAGAAATTGTGGACTTTCAGGGTCCCTCTATGTGTCATCTGTCCCGTCATGCCTGTTATTTGCTTGAGGATGCTCCACCGATGGAGGATGGAAACAGATTGCAGGCGCTCATGTCGATGCAAGCGATTAGCGACGAACCCCATAGGCACGCAAGACTTTCCCTAAATTACGACTTAAACTGACAATATTTTTTCAAGCACGTAACTCGAAAAAACATCAAAAAACACCAATTAATTAAAAAACATAGCTTACAAACTCACACACAGCACACAGGGAGATTCAGGGAGCCTGCTAGTGAAGTTGCAAGCGATTTTAAGGCTTTATAGACGATTTTCAGAGATCGAAAATAAGCTAAGCGAGGAACAAAATGGCAGCCGTAAAGACGTAACTGGTTGAAAATAGGATCAAAATGAGGCTGAAGCCCGTAACACTTAGACGATGAACGCGAAGCCTGCAAGACTTTGAAAACAAGGACCAACGGAGCTCATCGCAAGGCACGCAAGATTTACACAGGGACATAGAGCAGAAAGACACAAGGGAGAGAGAGGGGGGAGACGGTGGAAAGAGACATAGGAATGAGAGAGGGTGGAAAAGAGACACAGAGGAGGGATATAAGGGAGTGGGGGAAACAGGTCAGGGAGAGGGGGGAACATGGAAGGTAGAGGGGGGGGTCAGAGAGTGGGAAGAGGCTCGCAATTAGCGCCGAAGGTGCTCATTTCGAGGCATGAAGGTTGTGGGTTGGTTGAGGCAGGCAATGAGCTGCGGGGCTCGGTGCTCATTTCTAGGCCTGCAACTTAGAGGGGTGAGAGCCTTGCATTGTGTGGCAAACAGCATTGCCAGCCTTCAAATGTTATTGCCGTCATGGCGGAACTTGTCTAGAGGGTCACTTTACAGCAATATATTGGAGACCTCTATTAAGGTTCTCCATAGCACTTACATCACTCCAGATAAATTATACAAATGGAAGCACTCCCCTAGTCCTAATTGCTTCAGGGCTTGCCAGGCTTCTGGAAATTTCCTCCACACTTGCTCTGTTGGGTTTTTTTATTTTATTTTTTTGTATTTTGTATTGTTTTGTGTTGTATTTGAATGTACACATTTCGTCCGTTAACCTCGTATTTTTGCGACCTTGTATTATTTTTTTTCTAAGTTCCGTGGGTCGCAATTAAAAGTCGTACAGATTTACAGATTTTTCAGGAGGAGGATGAGCTGATATGGTACTCCCATCTCTTTAGGGACATGCCACATTTTGTTATGCTTTAGAATAGTCTATGAAGCAGAAGTAAATGTTTTTTTTTAACTCTCTTGCTTTCTCTATTAACCAGCGGACATTGGCAACTTGATCTCTTGCGCCTCTGCGGAACCGGCTTGCACATCTGGTACTTCCTGCTCCATATATTGTTGGAGTCGAGCTTGTAGAATCTTAAGCATTACCTTGCTGACATGTGAAATGAGTGCAATTGTTTGATAATTGGAGCACTCTTTGGCACTGCCTTTTTTGGGATTGGGATATAGACTGACCTTTTCCAGTTTATTGGCCATTGCTGAGTTTTCCAAATGTGTTGACATAAGGCAAGTAACACTTTCACAGCATCATCCTGTAGAATTTTGAATAGTTCAATTGGGATTTCATTATTTATTTTGCATCTACTTGGTCTGATGGTTTTCCCTTTTTCTTCCGTTTAATTTTCAACTTTGCAATAAGAAGCTCATGGTCTGAGCTGCAGTCAGCTCCAGGTCTTGTTTTTGCTGACTGTATAGAGCTCCTCCATCTTTGGCTGCAAAGTAAATAGTCAATCTGATTTCTATGTTGTCCATCTGGTGATGTCCATGTGTAGAGTCATCTTATATGCTGTTGGAAGAGGGTGTTTGCTACGACCAGAGAATTATCGTGACAGAATTCTACTAATCTCTGACCTGCTTCATTTTGTACTCCAAGGCCAAATTTTCCAGTTATTCCAGGAGTCTTTTGCTTCCCTACTTTAGCATTCCAATCTATTATGAGGATAGTAACATCTTTTCTTGGTGTTACATCTATGACGTGTTGATAATACTTATACAATGGCAAATGTATCAAAATACTAAATAGGACTCGTAAGTGGGTTAAACACCTGTCCGTAGCATTGCAGCAGCAAATAAACACACAATACTGTACTTAAAAATACTGGGAATGTGATGAAAGACATTAGAATTAATTGCACAACAGTCTCAAGCTCGCAAATTTGCAATAAAAAATAATTTATTTTAGATTTTATTTCTGTGTTATATCGATCTTGGGAATCAAGGAGTTAATACATATCATGGAACCCGCATGGACTAGAACAGTTGCTTTATTTTTATTGATTTCTACATTTCTGGATTGCAAGTCAGATTGCAGATCAGACTTCTAAACACTAAGGGCCTCATTCAATTGCAATTTGGCCAATTGAATAAGGCTCTAAATAAGCACATAACATATTTTTTTTAAGAAGTTTTTAGTTAGTAAGCATCTATCCAAAAGCAAGGTTTTTACTAACTACAAACTTCTTTAAAAAAAATATGCTATGTGCTTATTTAGAGCCTTATTCAATAAGCCAAATTGCAATTAAATGAGGGCCTAACTGATTGTAGTTCAAACTCCATGTTTTACTGACGTCATGATGACGATCTCATTTTGGCTCTGACTAAATTGTCACTTACGGCCTTGCTTAATTGATCATGATCATGCCCTGAAATCTTACTTAAGGGTTTGTGGCTTGCATGTGGGGGCTCTGAGCATGTAATTACGGGTTAGTGACAATTAAATACATCTACATGTTTAGAAAAATGTTGACCCCCAGCCAAAGGTTCAGTTGAAAGGTAATTACGGGCTTGCAATTGAATAGGGCCCTGCTTTTGCTGCAGTACTTGAGAGCATAAAGTATTAGAAAACCAACAGGAACTTTTAGAGGGTGAGGGGTATGGACAATCAACATGTTTTAATCTAAGGATAGTATTATCTATAGTTTTATCCGTTTCCAGACAGATTATTGTACCACCAAAAAGGGCTCTTTCTCTTATTTTTCAAAAAATGATATTGCTGTCATTTTACCAGCTAATTAAAAATTTGTGATACAAGGACTATAACTGCATCTTCTGTTTGATTAACACTGAAAGTGTATATGTCCATGCAGGTTCGGGTGTGGGGTAAAGGGAATCCCTTACAGCAGAATAATCCTGAATTACCTGCTCTTTCTGGGAACAAGCACTAATTATCATAAATGATACTGTAGTCATTTTGTCTGCTAATATACACATTTGCGATACAAGGACTATAATATCGTTTTTGTGTCTGATTAAAACGGATTGTGTATATGTACTGTATATGCAGGTAGGAGTGTGGGGTAAAGATAATCGTTTACTGCAGATTAACCCTGAATTTGCTGTGCTCTCTGGGTACAGACACTAACCAGCTTAAGGAGTTTAACCGGCTGATATCTGGTCAATATATTACAACTATTAAGGATTGGCGCTAACTACGTTATAGAGGATTAATAACATAACTGTAATTACTCTTGCTCTTTTTCATTAACAGCACCAATCAGCCTAAAGAATTAAAATATTTTATATTTGATGAATATAATACTCCGATCTGTGTATTAGTGTTTGTTATATATGTGGCTCTACTAGTATTATAATTGTTGTTGTTGTTTATTTGTTCAGTCGTGTACAACTCTGTGTCCCTATGCCAGGCACATCTATGTTATGTCTCTAGTTGTGCTTATACATAAGGTAATCTTGGCAAAAATACTGGAGTGGGTTGCCAGTTTCTTCTCAAGTGGACCTCAGTTTGTCTGTCTTCTCTGCTATGACCTGCTTGGGTGACCTTACATGGTATAGCTCACAGCTTTACTGAAGTCACTAGCCCCTTCAGTATGACAAGGTAGCGATCTAAAAGGCAATCATATAAATACACAAGAGCAAAAACAACTTTTGTATATGACAATATAGCCTGACCCCCACCAATATTCACTGTAGTATACAACTGTACAGCTGGAATACTAATCCACGGGTCTGATATATTCTAAGAGGGAACTGTCCCTATATTTGAATATAAATATGTTCCATCTATCTAACTTTTAATATTTAATATTTCTTAATCGTCCTTAATTACCTTTTTATAATAAAATTTGTTTTAATGGACTATTGATAAAGTCCTGTTTTATAAATATCTACCTCTCTTGCCTGGTCCTTTCTGGAATATTGGTTAAGGATTATCTGGTTATGCATATTATTTAATGTCATAAATGTCAACTACTTATTTAAAGGTATACTTTTAGTGCTTATTTTTTACTATGTATACTAAAATGTCCCATCTCTCTAAGTTTATTATTAGTATCAAAAAGGAAAACACTTTTTTACTTGACTTTCATCCTTCTATTTGATGGCCACCAGTGACTTTACTGGCCATTTAGTCTATGCCTTTGCTATATCAATGTGATTTCCTATAATGTAGTTCTCTCACAAAATGTTGATACAAACTGTCTCGATAACTAAGAATTGTGGTTGATAGGAGGGGCTGAAACTTATTCATTCAGAAAATTCCTGATCTAAAAGGCTCATATATGCTTTGTCATGCAACATCCACAAACTGCGCACATAGAAGGAAAAAAAAATATATATATATAGTTACACTTCAGTGTCTACAACCCATTCTTCAATTGTATCATGTCACAACATTCCTATGTATTCCTAATATAAATCTTACAACTTGTGATGACTTCTGCCATGCTGCCTGTGTACAATGTAAATACAATGTTGTTAACCAAAATATATGCGTTTTGGGTGGAAACATGAGAAAGGCCCCTTAGTGGCTGTGTTCTCTGAAACCCTTTATTGCACCATTAGTACAATCACTACATAGATATCAAGGCAAGCAACACAATGTAATACTGATCCGAAGTGTGGTTACATTAGTACAACTGAGGTTAAACACTATACAAACTATTTTTGAAGGAGAAAATCCTTATTTTTTTCTCCAACTATTCTCACCAGAAATCAGAGGAAATGTGCAGCCATACTGAGGATATATAAAAGATGTATTCTTTATCCAGTGATTATTTGTTGGTTGCACCAGGACACATCCTTTTTAGCACATGCAACCTCTGCGCTGCTAAGTAGGACTTGAATTGCATTACAACTCAATGTGTTTCTATTTATGAGTTAACTTTTATCCTTCACAAATCATAAAAATCCCAAATTGGATATTGGTTATTTAATTGGGTTAAAGTATTCCACACATCAAAGTATACCATTGATGCATTATCTTAATTAAATCTTTAGTTGAAGATGCAACCATTGAATTTGTCCTTTATTGCCATCTAGTGGCAAGTCATCTCCTGAGAATTATCAACTGGTAGTGGTTAGGAGCACATGGAAGGTTTCTGGATTTCCCTACAAGTATAATATACAGTAGGATCCAAGTTATCCGGCACCCAACAAACAGGGACTCTCAAGCAACAGGCACCAATTCCCGCTAAACCGGCACTATTCGGAGTTCGAGACTGCATAAAATAAATAAAAATAATCCTAACTTTTTTTCTAATTTTTTTTTCAGGGTCTAAATGGCCCAGTTTAGGTGCTAATGTCTTTTTAAAGGCATTTTGAGGGGTGTTGCTGTGTTTAAGGGTCGTTTAGACCCTTAAATTCATGGACTCCCGATTAACTGGAAACTACACGTATCCGGCAATAGGGAGTTCCCGTGGGGGGCGAATAACAGGGGTTTTACTGTACTGATGTATCTCTTTACTTTTGTGTACTTTATTTAATTAGTGCCAAAAAGCTGTTTTTCTACCTGCGACCTCACAACAGTTGTGGTTGTGTGTGGAATCCATGCATGGATTATATTTCTATGTCATTGAAATATTTTGATAAATTGTCCTAAGTAGAATTATATTTTGATAGCATTAGAATATTGGTAGTGGTCTTACAGAGCTGACTCACATTACTTACAACTATCTTCATATTATTCCTATGAGTTTATGCCTATAATCTAAATAATGTGCTTGATTCTGATACAGAACAAACTTTCATACAGTGATCCTTTAAATAATAGTATCACTAGTTTGGATAATTTCCAACAAGCATTTACTTGTTCTCTTTAATTTGCCTGTTCTACAGCTCCCCAGCCCACTCCCCCTATGATAAAATCTGTGCATAGATTTGAGTAAAGTAACATAAAGATACACATGAGCAGGCCAGGCTCAGATTATTTGTGTAATACCATAGAGAAGCTCAGTAGTATGCCATGTTATACGATTAAAATGATCTTTAAACGCGATTCTCGTAGATTTAGTAAACAAGGTATTAATGAAGGGTGTCAAAACCTCTAAAGGAGAAGAGCATGAATACAATTTATAATGAGGTATAGCAGTTTACTATGGTTGGTTTTGTCATGGTTGGAGTAGGTTCATTGGGAAATAATAGCTTTATAAAATGCTGCTTAGGTTTAGTTGTAAACAGTAAGAAGATAGCCCATTCGAGGATTAATGTAAAAAAAAAATATTTTGATGTTTATATATTTTTGCATTTTCACAAAATGTAATTATGCTAGGGCCCTCCATAGGATATGATAAAGTGCATCTATCAATACTGATGTCATTGTGGTATAATTATTTGAGAATAATATTTTGTGTACCCATCTTGAGGCTTTAACTAAAACAGCTTTAAACAGGAGTGCAGCTTATTGAGTGATATGTCATTGAGGGTAGAGACTCACTAATGCAGGGGTGTAGCATACTACTTAACCAGGCCGTGTACTTCCACTAAAAAGGATTTAATAGGCTTCTAGCAGGGTATGGTTGATAACACATGCAAACTTGCAGATTATGGATCAAAGGGGTATCGCTTACAAAATTACTCAACACCTCTTATCCATTTTATCACTTTGTTTTTATTGACAAAGGTTGTCTGCTACGCCTGATTAACGGTTTCGGAAAGCTCAATTAGGGTACCAGATAGCCACATACAAACCTATGGAGCTTAAAGCAGGGGAACTCGCTAGGAGACTAGTTGAATCACCTGATTGAGTTGGAGTCCCAGTTGGCTACTGGCCTGGCCTTATTCCACTTCCCCAAATATTTTATTACCCCCTTCACAGATTTGAATACAGAAAAATAAATCTTAACCACAATAACTAGAGACAGATTGATAACTTTTGGCAAAGCTTAGGTCCAGGATGAGGAGCAGTGCAAATCCCTTTAACATAACCAGGGAGAATGAGTTTATGAACGAAGAAATTGAGCAGTCTTCATATACTGCATTACTCGCTATTCTCTCCCTTGCTTCTTCTCCATCCCGTGACACAGGGCAATAAGAGGAGATGTTACGATACATTACATTAAGAATGGATTTTTACAGCTTTTACCGTGGTGCTTATAGCACAATTTGTAGGAAACATACCAGGCTAGAAGTGGTTGATTGAATAGCAGGTCTCCTAAATCTATTGAGATCAGTCTGCCATCACAATTAGTCATATCTGTATTAACAAACATTAAATTAGCACGGGTTATTTTACACTTAATTGCCCAGTTTCAGACATCTGATGGGTTGGATTTGTTTTATGAAAATCAGCATTACAACTTTAAGATCGTTTTCATATGTCCTCAGGAACAAAGAGAAAATAAACAGGTTGTAATCTTAAATCTTTTGTCATTGATATGCCTTAGATTTTGCTAATTTATACAAGAGGTCTACAATTATAGAAAAAAAAAAAAAAAAAAAAAAAAAAATCAAACTTCAGAGCAAGTCACAAAAACACTGAATATAAAAAACTATATCCAGAATTTTATCCAAAATGAATGAGGCAAACACACACTTATAAGGGATTCCCACTGTATTTTGCCTCATTGCCAGCTAGGAACACAAATCCAATATGGGAATGATAAGATGTACAGGTTGAGCCTTATTGAAGGTTACAAATATATTATTTGATAAATCAGAGGCTGCTGTGTTATTTAATCACTTAGCTGGATTACCAAAACAAAATCCAATTTATAAAATGTAACCAAAGCTAAAATTAAGCTTTTTTTTTTTTTTTTACAAACTTGATCAGTACTATATTAACCCACATTGTGTATGCACAAACTCTTCATTCACAGGCACTTTGTCAGTAAAGGTCTATACATTCTGTGTAAGTCAAAACAAAAAATTCACATTAGTGACACATTTGCCTGATTTTGTAGAAATTCCCAAGAAAAAAATCCTTGCAAGTGTGAGTTTTTCTCTAAAATGTAAATTGGTCCTATCACAGTCCTTTTAAGCTTTTTTTTTTTTTATTATAACATACTAGCGAATTGCCCGTCAAAAAATGACAGCAATGAAATTGTAAGGTAGCTAATGCGGTTTGGTGTGTTATAATGAAAGGTCTAATACATTAATAAATGAATATCTAATGCTGTTTGGTGTGTAATAATGAAATATATAATACATTAATAAATGAATATACTTTACCTATTTTGAAGCATTGTGTTGAAGAGCTGTCAATGTGTTTTGAGGTTGAAACAGCATTAGTGGTGGGGAGCTGCTGTGTAAGCGTGGTGAATGTGTGCAGTGTAATACTGTGCGTGCGCGAGAGCAAACAGTTAGCGTAGTGGTGTACTTCCGCATTGGTGTAAAATGGCGGGTTATCTGTGGTATGCGTCTTTGCGGATTATCCGTCGGTGCTTTGTGGTGTTTTGCAAGTGTGTTGTGGTGTTTTACGTGTTGAGAGTGCTGTAGCCTCGTTTTCGTTTTGTTCGGCGGCCATTTTTTCTCTTGCTTAGCGATTTTATTAGTGTCTAAAGTGTTTTATTTTTATTTAAATGAAGGTGTAACTTGGTTTTTTGAGGTGCTGGATGGTTCCTCTTGCTGTAGGTAAGCTTTTTATGTGTGTGTTGTGTGTATTTATTGTGTTTTAAATGTTTGTATGTCGGCGTGTTGCGTCCGTTTTTTGCGAGGTCGTAATGTGTGGTAACGTCTCGTATGGTGTTTGCGTGTGTAGCCTCGTTTTGTTCGGCGGCCATTTTTTCTGTCGCTTAGCAAATTTTTTAGTGTCTAAACTCTTTTGTTTTGAGTAAATGGAGGTGTAAGTTGCATTTTTAAGGTCCTGGATGCTCCCTCTTGCTGTAGGTAAGCTTTTTATGTATGTGCTGTGTGTATGTATTATGTTGTGAATTTTGTAATGTTCGCAAGTTGCGTCCGAGTGTTGCGAGGCCGTAATGTGTGTTAACATGTGTCGTATGTTGTTTGCGTTGCTCGTAAAATTTAGCGAGTGTCGTAATTGGTGTGTCGTGTTGTTTGCATTGCGACGTGAAGTTTGCGAGGGTCGCAGTTGCTGGCATGGAGCGCCTTTGGCGCTCCATGCCAGCAACTGAGGCCCTCGCCCAGTGCCCATGCTTTGCGAGGGCCTTGGCTCGCTGCGCGAGCCCGCAAGCGTTAGCAACAACTGGCATGCTCACAACTATAAATATACATACACACACACACACTTTAGGAGTGCTGTATGTTAAAGAATTTGTGCCCACACCCCTCCTAAATCTAGTCATTAACACAGACAAAGAAAAGAAGAAGAACAGAAATTGACTTTGGTACATTTTATTTATAAATATAAAAATGAGACTTAATCTACATATCAAAATGTCACAGGCATATCTATTAATCAGCTTTGGATCGTTTTTTTGCTCAACAGTTACATTAATAGAACAGCATACCCAAACTCATTTTTAAGTGAAAAAGACACATACAAAAAAAATAAAGTTACAATGTAAAGCATATCTGCAAGAAAAGATTGACCTGCCTGCATTTTTGTACTGCACTGTGTCCATGGGAAGTTCTACATCCGGATTTTTTTAATGTTTAAGGAGCTCTGTAGTCTAGCGTTTACCAATTTTAGTTTCTCAAGACAAACAGTAAGAAGTTATTCTTCACTATGGGCCTCATTCAATTCGGGCCCCTTACTTGTGCGCAAAAATCCGATTTGCTACTATGGAGATGCGTGCTCAAGTAGCTCTACTTTTACTTTTTACTATTTAATTTGCCAGGTCAGCAAGTTAGTCCTCCTTCCCGAGAATCGTAAACCCTGCTCCCAGCAGTAGCATTTGCAGGCTTGAACATGATCAGAGCACTTTAAATGCAAATATAAATTCAATACAGCACTGTAAATGATGGGGAACACAATGGGTGACATTAGAATTAAAAGCACAAAATTCTCAAGCTTGCACATGGCTAAAATATAATACTTTATTTCATGTTTAATTTCCGTCCAAAGTCCTACAGGCTTGAATGACTTCCAAGCCCATAGGACTTGGAATCCAACCTCCATTTTTGTTCAAAGTACTACAGGGTTGGAGGTTGAAGCCCGTAGGACTTTGGACAGAAAATAAACATGAAATAAAGTATTATATTTTGGCGTTGTGCTTCTATTTCTAATGCCACCCATTGTATTGCCCATCATTTACAGTGCTGGATTTAAATTTATATTTGCATTTCAAATGCTCCAATTTGTAAGCAAGATCTTTGCAAGACCTCCTTAGTACCAGTACAAGTCGTGGTTTGAGTTTAGCAATTTACGGGCTTGATGAAAGGGTAATTGAATAGCGATTTGTGCTTCTGTGAAAAGTTCAATGGCTTGGGAGGCAAGTAACTTCCGATTTTGAGACCCGCAATGGATATTGGTGCGCAGCAAGTAATCCGATTGGAGCCCGCAAGTAGGAGGCATTTGAATAGCTAAGTAACTTGCGACCACCACTTGCGAGCCCGGATCTCAGAAAGATAGCAATTGAATGAGGCCCTATGTGCTTAGGTCTCTTTTTTGCTACCTAATTCAATTGCGGTCAGGTTGTGGTTGGAATCCAATGAGATATTATCTCACTGGCATATTTAGTGGCCAGGTTTCTGCTGTAGAAGATGGAAGCGCCACCTGAATTCAGTGTCCTCCCACAAGCAGCAGAAATATAAAGGGCAGCTCCACTGCAGAATAATAATTGCACACAAAACCTATTTATACACACACACATTTAGTTTCTGAAAAATGCATCATTTAATTGTAGGACTGCATTATAAGTAGTATGTCCTTAAATGTAAAGGTAGTAGTGGTGAAAGCATCCCATGACCTTCTCAGAAGGTGTAGAATACACTGATTTTAGAAGGCCTGGAAATATACTCATTAAGTATTAATTGTAGATTTGACTGCAGAGATATATTTACATTACAATACCACCAATATTACACACATACTTGTAGATTTAAAACATTGAGGTAATACAAAATGATTATATAAATGCATTGCTTTATATTTGACTTTTAGGCACACAAAAAAAAATGTACTATCAAAGAAATACACATATTACAATTAATATGAATAAAATTAATAAGTGATTGAAATAGGAAACACTGCCAACTTTCCTATTGAGCTACAACATGTTGATTTGCAATATTTTTTGACATATCTAATTTAAATATCCACTGCAGTTCAAAAAAAAAAAAAAAATGTTTAATCAAGTATACACCAAGTTAATATTAGCAACAGAACAAGCCATAGATGTAAAACTTTTTTTTGTGTGTTTTTATGAGCTAGTCATATTCTAGGTACAAAAACACATTATGTTTATTATTTCACACACACATTTTTTTTTTTTGTTGTAATAAGCATTATAAAATGACAGCAATACCCCATGTAGTGCTCCACATGCATTCCTGCAATCATGAGCACTGTGTGTATGTTATATCGCCATAACTCTCAGACCATACTACAAATTCATTTGGACTCCCCTGAAGCGATCCATGATACCTCAGAAGTTGTGTGTAAAGAGCATCTACATTTCTGTATAGCTGAAGTTGCATTGAATGATGCAAGTTGCTTCTGGGCCAATGAGGGGATAAGGGGTATTGGGTCAACTTCAGTCTTACCCTATTATACAAAGGCTCTGGACTTCTGCTCGTTCCCACCTTTTAAGTAAAACTACAACCATACACCTCTATCATCCAGCGATCAGGATGTGATGTAAGAAACATAACATGGATCCCAGTATTCATAAACAATCTTCAAAAAGTCAGATTTTCCCTAATAATGTTTTATATCCATGGCTTACTCAGCTGTTAATATTGTTAGTTTAGTAAAAATACATGTTTTTTTTTCTCTCTCTTTAACTGCAGTGGTCCTTTAAAAAAGTGTACAGAAGATCTGGGTTACAGACGAACGAGAACACTAGTTTCTGTAACTTATTACAGAACAGGGGTATTATTATTACCACGAGCCATTATAGTATTCTTATTCATCAGGGATCAGACCCAAAGACTTTCTCAGGAACTTGTAACGGGGATCGTCTGTACTGGTGTATGCTCCATGAAACAAGCATAGGATTTCACAGAAGCCGATCTCCGCTGGATGCCCAAACAGGTCTGTGCCCATTCACTAACCCTGTGCGCTCGGCTGGAGGGGGTGTTGTCGCAAGAGCAGTATAAGCAAAACTCAGACTTTATGTGAACCCACACACCTGTCTGCTGAGAAAGCAGACACCGAATAAGGAGAACAGCTGAAGGATGCAAAAATCTAGTCAAAGATTACCATTTTGTGGCCGCCAGGTTGACTGGCATTTGTCGAACCATGGTAAACTGTTAAAGTATCTTCCAAATGTTTTTGTAAAAACAAAATAATGTTTATATACAAAACTTTATAAACAGAGTGAGATCATTGAAGATTAGAGTGTAGTTAGGAAGTCTTTTACCTGTAAAAACATAAGAGAAAAAAAAATACACTTTAATCATGATGTAGCATTAGCCTTCACAATGCTAGTATTCATGTGAGTGCGCACACACACTATACCTTTTTTATCATGCAATAAAAAAATAAAAAAAACGCTAGATCAATTTCTTGAAAGAAAATATGATTGTACCATTTCACACAGTTGCTCTGAAGACCCTTGAAGTCTTCAGATAATTTGATTTTGGTCTGTCTGTTTAAAATATAGGCCATAGGCAACCCCATTACTAAAGACACCCTAATTGAAAAATCGCAACTTACTTTGTCCACCAATGCCTCCTGTTTTATCTTGTCATTTTTAAAGTCTTCATTGACATCCAAAACCAAAATTGGAATGTGTCTGAGGGATTCAAAGTCTACCCTAAAAAAAGAGACAATTAGAACACACTGTCAATGTATTGTTCAAATAAAAAGTAATTGTAGTATCTATGCAATGATTAACAATAACATTCAGTATTTGTTAGGTAAAAATGTAAACATGGCATTTAAAACATTTGCTTTCTAGTTTTTAGGTACAGGCAGAGCTTCTTCCCTCGACTCCTGAGTCCAATGGGTGGAAGAGGATCTGCCCAGGAGGCTGTCATAATCATATCTAGCCCCTCCTCAATGGCCAAAGCTAGATTGGTTAGAATATAATTTTAGGACAGCCTCCTGGGTATATGGTTTTCCAACCCTTGGACGCCTAACAGGTGTGGAGAGAAACAGCTCTACCAGTTCCTGAAACACTAAAAAGTTCAAAAAGATTTTATAGAAGCCATTTTCTTGACATACTGGTTTTATTGCTAAACAAAACAAAACCCTATTAGAGAAGTACTACAGTGGCCATTTAAATAAACCTTCATGAGACCGTCCACTTGATCACACAAAACCGGAACAGTTTAGGAAACCGCTTCAACTCAAGTGAAAGTATAATTGTCCTTGGGGTATGTCCCTGTTGGGTAACTAAACCCTGGAAGATGCTGCACCATAAAAAGAAGCTGGAGGACCAGATTTGGGCCACCCGTTGAACAGCACTCGTTTCCACCATAGAAGTATCCATTTACCCATTATATATTCACTCCATAAAAATACATTAGTAACAGTTCATACTTTACTACTTACTGTGTCGTTCTTTCATAAAGCCATTTCTCATGCTTCAAGTGTAAACTATCCAGATATTCAAGTTCAATCCCTTGCTCCTCTTCTCTTCCTCGCGTGTGTAACCTGCCCATGCATTTCTTTGGTGGAGAAAAAAAAAAGGTTACTTATTAAATGTAATATTAGAAATCAGTATATAATTTCTAAGTTATAAAATCTCACATTCAGTATGCTTTGTTTAAGATCATGGTTATCTTTACTCAAAAGGACAAATTGAAAAGAGAAATTGCTTTGATTAATTAGACAAGAATTTTGGCATCAAGTCTGGTGTCAGTTGTTTGTTATTGGAAGTTAAAGTAAGCATGCAAACTAATGAATATGTACATTGGTATCTGCTTTCAAATAGAGTGGAAATACCTAAAAAAAAAATGGAAGTAATGCAAAAACCCATACCTCTGGTGTAGCTCTGAGGTAGATAATGCCATCCAGTTCAATTTCATCTTGAAACTGATTTAGAAGCCAGCTATGCCAATCTTGATAAATTGCCCACTCGGTCTCATTAATATTTCCAGACTCAAATAAGCTTGAAGCAAACACATACCTATAAATAAACAACAGACTGTTAAAACCCAGTCATATAGGTACAAGATATATTGTTATCATGACTATGATAAAAAAAAACGTGTTGGGGGAAAAAAATAAGACAAAATGATGTCATGATGCTAATAACTATGATTAAGGTATGTGACATTTTCAGGCACCAGCATCTTATCCAAATGCTGCATGAGACCTCAAGAGGTACCCAAAAGCCGAATGCCACATCAGCCTTATATGTAAATTATTGATGAAGGACCTTACTTGAGAACTTTTATACTGTTATTTATATATAACAAACATTGCCCAGCACAATGTCAGAAATAGGAGCATTTCATATATCTGGGACAGACCCTACAGACAATATATGAATTTTTGAGCAGCACTGCAACATCAAGTAAAGCAGTCAAATTGAAGTAGAAAAGCTGTAAATTCTCATTTGATGCTCTTTTCAAAGTCTTAGAATTGTTTACTAAACTTGGTTGCCATTTGTAGTCAAGCAGCACCAGCAGATATATTGGTCCAACTCTCACACCCTGAAGGGATTGTCAACAAGCTCCCTATAAATGCTTTATACGCCATCCACTACAATAATACATTCAGCATGTTTCAGTCAAGGAAGCTCAAGACACCAGTGAGGCAGGACAGTTGGAGGATTAACTGAATTATATAAAAACTTTTATAACACAGTGAAATGTGTGGATTATATTTAAAGTTTTTCCCTTTTTAGTGCTATTTGATGATTTAGAGCAGGACTTATAAATACTTTGAATTTTAAAGTCTCAAATCCCTATGCATTCCTAATGTCTTCCATTAATTTGCAGAATTCTGAAAGCCATATACAAGTTTGCGAGCTTGTTAGACAAAAGATAAATGTTTTCATACCTGTCGCTGTATACTGATCTTTCAAAAAATTGTACGGGGTGTTCAGCTTCACTCAGTTTAGGAGATATAGGTTTTAGTTGAGCCCTTACTCTGCTTAGGCAAGCATATGTCTGAAATGTGTAAGCCCATCTAGTGGGCTTGTCATAGAGCATCTGAAGAAGGTTTCCTCCACTTTTCTGAGATGTGGACAGCTCCTAAAAGGAAGAAAAGAAAAAAGGGGCAAATATTAATTTTGAAAATATACCAACAAAAAGTGTAAAATGTAAACATCTAAAAATGGGAAAAGTGTTTTTTGCTTTGGAGTGGGGTTTAAGAGTGAAAAAATGGGAATGTGGTGCCTAATTTATGAGTTTCAGACTCATGTACTATACGATTGAAGACTGATGCACGTTTATTATGTTTATGCATTGAAAACAATTGTTATTCTATGAAATACAGCTGTTTATGTGCTGATCTTTGGAGTGGTTCATATACTCAAAGATTTTCTGCAGCTAAATAGTCTGAAAGGACCAAATGTGCAATTAAATAATTGAGGGCAGCAGTGGTTTACCTGCAAATTCCTATAACCCTATTGATTAAAATCCAGTTCTGTGTTCCATGGAGGAGGGAACAATGCATGAAGAACAAGTACAGTAGCAGGTCAATAGAGAAGTGTCCTGCTGAGCTGCTCATAGCATCTAGGGATAATCCCTTTTCATTGTGTCTATTTCATTCTCCTGCCCAGTGTCAATCATTTACTTGTGGAGGCAGAAGGCATTCATTTACTTCAGAACAGTTCTGAAGCTGAGGGGTTGTGCCACCCACAAGTAAACAATGCAGCATTTTAAGCCAAACAAGAAAAGATGAGAAGGAAACCGGCAGGTGCACTGAAAATGGATTACCCTAGAGGCATGTAGATAAACAATAAAAAAAAGTAAATAGAAATATGTTTTTTGTTTTTTTTAAGGGGTGCCTGCAAAAAACATTTAAGGTGAATTTAGACAAAAAAGTTTTACCAGTATGTATAAATTACAAATAAAAAATGAAATGTTTTGTACTTTACCTCATGCTCATCTTCAGTGGTCTGAACATTACACCATTTAGCAATCGGTTCAGGTACAACTTCCCATTCATCACTAGCCTTCTCTAATATCCTAACAAAGGTTGATTTGCCAGCAGCTACGAAAAGAGAAATGATCAAGATTAAAAGATTTCACTACACTTTTATGGAGTTTGGCTGTTCAAAGGTTTTGTCTGTGGTTCAGTTATTAACAGGATAAATAAAATGTAAAAACAGAATGTGATTTTAAAGTAGAAATGATATATTATCTTACCAGAGAATCATTAGACATTGCACTTTTTTGGTATGGAGCATTTCTAAAGCTCACTTTATTTTCTCATCAGTTAAACATGTATCATCAGCCTCATTCTACTTTTTCTTATCTAACATGTATTTAAAAGTGCCTGTTTTAACATTACAATATATGTTATTCCTATATAGTACATAAAAAATATGTGTTAGCAGCTTGTGATCATACAGTGGCTGAAGCTGACAGTTCTTGGACTGCTTATTTGCTGACAGGGCCACGCCCCCATGGGGTGTGTGTGTGTGTGTAGTGCATTCAATGCTGTTCTGGTATTGCACCATATGGGCTGACCCTCCAAAAACTGAACTGAGTCACTTGCAGACAGCACTACAATTTTTTTTAAAGTCACACACACCCTCAAAGTCATAAAATATTGCAGGGGGAAGGGGGTAAAAAAAAAAAAGAATAGCACTACATTGATCAAATAAAAAAATAAAAGTGATTCATTGCATGCCCCAGTTTATCCAGAATATATATATATATATATATATATATATATATATATATATATATATATATATACACATATACACACACACACACAAATTAAAAATATACAATAATTAAGAATTATTTAACAATTTTAAAAAAATGCTTTCCAGGAATCAGTGTGAATAACCTTGAATTGCAGCTGACTGATGAGCACTAATTGCTTTACAGATAACAATGATTGTGCTCGGATAAGCTTGTGAGCCAAGGGGTGAGCTCCAGCAGTTACATTAGAAATATTTAATGTGTGTGTGAGTGTAATATATATATATGTAGTCCTGAGTCATATATATATATATATATATATATATATATATGTCTCAGGACTAGATCTGACCACTTGCTGGTCAATGAAAGTCTATTGTGATAAGAGGAGATAAACATAACAATAGTAAGAAGCATTAAATGAAAGCAGTCCCTGCAGTGAGCGAGTAATAGAGGAGCATTGGTATAACAGCTGGGTATACATGTCACATTGTACTAGCACTTGTTCAAAAAAGAGCGCCAGAGCAAGGCTGCTGCTACTTGGCGCCACTTCCACTACTATAAGACACATATCCATATGGAGTATACGGGAAATGCTCTATATATAAACCCCATGCATAAACCAGGAGTAAGGGACAGTTATTTTACATTTTATGCTAATCGTATTTCAGCTGATACTTGGTACTGGCCATCAGGAAAATGTTTATACAAACTAGTGATCTTCTAAGGAAAATGCATACAGCACACATAACAAATTATATATATATATATATATATATATATATATATATATATAATACAATTAAGTATTGCTTGCACCTACTATTGCAAAATATCTTACCTATATTTCCCTCGATTGACAGTTTCTTGGATCTTTTATCAAAGCTGCTGTCAAAGATAGGACTGTGGCACATTCTCTTGGGTGGTGTTGCCATGGCTGTGTGCTCAGTGGATGCTGTGCTGACCCCAGGCTGTGGATGCTGTGCAGATCTCACTTCTTCTGGTACAGGACTCAGATAGACTACTAAGGTATAACTCAGGTTTGAGCAGCGCGCCCCCCGACCAGCCAATCAGTGCGCCTCTCAGCCCAGCGGTCAGATAACTCAGCCAATAGGAGCATTGTGAACTGGCAGTCCCGCGCGCGCTCTTTTCTGCAGATATGAATTGAGTGGTGCTTGTGTGGAAAGTGCTGACTGTGTAATGGCGATGGATAGTAGAGTCTAAAGTTATTTACACAAACTCATGAATGAAACAGTATTACTATGTATAGAAAAAGTTTACTGAAATATGTTTTTTCGGGGCAAGTGCAGTCTTTGCACTTAGATACATTGTAATGTATTCAGCCCAGTGTAATACCACCAGTACATTTACACATGATGACAAGAAAAACACTACTAATATATGTGGTGCCTTAAAACATTCAATCAAATTAAAAGTGTGTCCCACTGTCCATATTAAGTACGTTATAATGACATGTTTGTATTTCATGAGGGATAATGTATTGCTTTTAGCACAAAGAAGGGCTTTTATATAACTCAGCATATCAGGAAGCCAGGGAGGGCAAGCTACATCACCAAAAGGGTTACAGTGCTTTAAACAAAATGATAAAACCGCTGTAGGAAAGGAAATGATTGGTAATAGTGGCATTCAGGAATTCAATTATATATATATATATATATATATATATATATATATATATATATGATATTTAAAAAGTGTATATGTTGCTACCCCTTCTGGATCACTACCTTGTCATTGTGAAGGGGCTTGTTGTGTGCCTCAATGAAGCTGTGAGCTATATCATGTAGGGTCCCTCAAGATGAGCAGGTTCTAGCAGGGATGTCAGACAAATTGTGGTCCGCTGGAGAAGGAAATGGCAATCCATTCCAGTATTTTTACCAAGAAAATCTCATGGATAGGCACGACCAGGGACAAAAAGATAGATGTACTTGGTGGGCTGTTGTCTATAGGGTCCACTGAGAGTCAGAGACAACTGAAGAATTAAACAACAATATATTCCTATATAAGTATATTCCTTAGGCCTTACAGTCTAGCTTTCCATCTTTCACCTAGACTGAGAGAACAAGAGTAGCTGAAAGTATTGGCACATAGTCTGAGGTGGGGAAAAAATTGCCTTCAGATGTGGGACTTTGGTTCTTAATTTGGGATGAAAATAGGGACTATCAGTCCAAGAAGATGGGCAGCCAGGGGGTATGCTTTCATCAAGGCATTAGTTCTGTGATTTGCAGGTTCCAAAACTAAATGCTTCCCAGCAGTCCCTCTTATGGAGGATCAGATTCTCTTTTAAGAGATCATCCCATTGTCCACACTTCTTAAATGTCTTTAATCAATCTTCTTAAATCACTTTCTATGGCCCTTATTCTATTAGCGGCCGTAAATCGTCCGTAAGGCTGCGATTCCTTGCGGGGGTTCTGTTAACTCGCGATTCTATTATACGGCCCGCAAGGATCTCCTCTTACGGCCGGCCGCATATCTTGAAACCGGCCGTAAGCTCAGAAATATAAAAACGCAAAAATACATTCAAGCCTGCACTGTACAGCTCTGTAAATGCTAGGGATCATATTGGGGGACATGAGGATTAAAAGAAACCCACTCTCAAGCTTGCACATCAGCCCAAACCCGAGTTCAAATTAACTGTTTATTTTCCGGCTGCGGCGTTGGCGGGTCTGAGGTGCTCCAAGCACTCTGGACTTTTTACATGTATATTTTACGGATATTAAAAATAAAATATTTTACGGATTTGAGTATAGGATAATTATGTGCTATTTTTTCTAACTCCTAAAATCCCTTTATAGTCTTCTCAAAGTGCAGGATGTCTTTATTTGAGCTATTTTATGTGCTTAATTGGTGCTAGCGGGACCTGTTTGCTACAAGTAAGCTGCGGCTCGTTTTTAGCCTTGCAGACAGGGTTCCCGGAGCAATAGAACCAAATGCTTTTCTTATGGCCGATTCCCTTGCGGCCGTTTTAGATCAAAGGCTTTCCTCCGGCGCGATCGGCCGCAAGAGATAGCAAGGCGCCGGCCGCAAGGCGCCGGCCGCAAGCCTGCCGGAGTCCCCGGCCGGAGGGGAATAGAATAGCCGTAAAGCTTGCGGCCGGTCCTTGCGGCCCCGCAGCGGCTGCGGCCGTAATAGAATGAGGCCCTAAATCTGGTTCCACCAGCAGCTTTCTATTTCCAAGAGAAAGTAAGACTTAGGGCCTCATTCAATTGCAAAGTTTTTCGTTAGTGAAGACCTTGCTTTTGTATGGAAGTTCACTAACTAAAAACTTCTGTAAAAAAAAGTATGTTCTGTGCTTATATAGAGCCCTGTTCAATTGGCCGAATCACAATTTAATAAGGCCATAGGACTGTTTCTTTGCTGCATAATGTATATGTCTATGAATCAATACGCATTGCTTAGACATTTTGCTTATCTTGGTGAATGTTCCTAACACTTACTAAAAGTGCATAATTTTTCAAGTACCGTATATAAATGTCCTTCTTTGGTCACTTATTTACAGTGTACCTGTCGAATGGCCTTTTTTATAAAAGTGTTAACCATATAATAAGCATGGGGACGGAAATACAGCTACACACATATATTACACCCACATTATATGTATAGATATATATATATATATATATATATATATATATATATATATATATATATATATATATATATATATATAGTTTTATATCAATAAGGTTATATTTTAAGCAAAGGTGGTTAAAAAGGAAAATGTATTAAATAGGCACTGCTTATTTACTAGTGCAACCCACTTTCCCTGTAAATATAACAGAATGCATTATATATTTCGTACACTAAATGCAATTATTTATTTACTTATTACCAAGAGCTTATTTGCCAAAAATGTTGGGGGAGGATAAGGCAGATGACCACTGTAATAATAAGTAGATTCTTCTTGTAATTCTTCTTGATATTCAGTGTACACTATCAGAAGAGGGAGCATACTGTGAAGAGCAGCTTGAACTACAGTGGTCCTTTAACATACTGATAATTAATGCTGTGTGGGAACTATAATACGGTAGTTGTCAATCTGCGGGCAGTTGTCACGCTTGCGGGCCTCGCAAAGCGAGGGACGCAGTTGCAGGATTGGAGGCCCGTGGGACTTAGCTGCATGAGCACCGAGGTGCTCATTGCAGGGGTAGAGATGAGCGCTGCAGTCGCTCATCATGAGGCGCGCAGGACTTTGCTGCATGAGCGCCAAACTTTAAGGGGTGGAGATGAGCACCGCAGGCTCTCATTGCAAAGCCGCACGAGTTAGCTCGAGAGACGCAGTTGCGGGGGTGGAGGCATGCGAACTTCGCTGCATGAGCGCCGAAGGTTCTCATGCATGGGTGGAGATGAGCACCTCAGGCGCTCATCGCAAGGCCCATGGGACTTTGCTGCATGAGCGCCAAAGGCGCTCATTGCAGGGGTGATGAGCGCCGCAGATACTCATTGCGGGGGCCGCACGAGTAAGCTGCAATGAGCAAGGCCTGTATGACTTAGGCTGCAATGAGCTTAGGACTTTGTTAAGAATTTACTGACTGAACCACGGAAATGGAAAAACCACCAAAAAAACAAACAAATATGCCTCAAATTAACACACACATCACAGGACAAGAGCTAAGGAGCCGGTGAGTGAGGTTGCAAATTTGAGGCATATTAATTTGAGGCCTAAAAGAAAAAAAAACGGTGGCCGAAAAACAGAACAGGATGAAAACAAGCCGAAGGCAGTAACTCAAGTCAGTAACATCTAACCCAAAGCAGTAACACTCATTGCAAGACCCCTAAACGACACGGGGGGGGGGGGGGGGTAGGGCGCCAGAGGCTCACAATGAGCATTGCCATGGCTTAAAATTTTATTGCTGTCATTTTTGTCGGGCAAGTCGCTAGTACCTAAATATAAATTAACAACATAACCCTTCACCATTAACACCAGTTTAAGAATACCCTGGCTTTGAAGTAATACATTTTAGAGGCATAAAAGCTACTGGAATATCAAAATATAAGGACTTCTAACTGGATAATGATATTGTTCCATTTCATATTCTACAACCTCTCTTAAACCTCAAGATTTTTTCACATATAGATAACAATGAAGCTTTGCTATCCAAATTTGAATAAAAGTTGAAGGCCTGACTCCTCTTACTTCCTTTCAAATATTGTGCCTCTTGTCCTGTGTCCCTAAGGGTCTAATATCCCAATTATATTTGCTTCTTCAATCAGCTGAAAACATTTCTCCTCTCCCATATGCAATCCAATGGGAGAGCAGCTTGTTTTGGATGAATGGCAAAACATTTGGGAAATATGTAACTCTATCTCCAAATATCGAGAACATTCCGATAAAACACTTACGCCCCTTAGATTATACAGGATGAGATAGGTCTAGAAAGGTTGTAATTTAGAAGGCTTATAGGATCTATCCAGTTATGTTGTCGGGACAGGTTCGCTGATGCAGTGCGGCCTCCAACTGCTAGATGGCGCTGCTGATATTTTGCGACGCTGCCGATATGTGAGAGAAGTTCTAAGCTTATAATGTTAGTCTAACCCTTGAACTAACCCTCGGCTCTATTATATGGTACCGGAATATCATCAGCGCGTCTAGTGGATGCTCACCGCCACTGCTGCTGCCTTGTGCTGCGCCAGCATAACAGGATAGGACCGGCTCATACCTTCATGTGTGTTCTTGTCCAAAGATTCAAACTTTTTGTTTCTTAATTAATACTTCAAGAGCAACATGTTTGGAAACCCCACCCCCACTTGACCCATGGTTCTCTCTTTTATCATGCTCTTGGGAGCAATACACAAGAAAACAAAATACAATCAGGTGCCAAGATTAATTTGGCAGCTAGAATAGCTTTAGCAATAAGTGGTAAACGCCACAGTTTCCAAACGTAAATATTGTCATAGCTCAAATGTGGCATAACATTGAGATAGAAAGGTTCACTGAGAGAAAGAAGGGCGGTTTAAACTTATTTGAAGCCAAATGGCTGTCGTGGTTTAATAATTTTTGAATTACATGTCTGGTGATCCGTCGGATCTATCCCGTTGTGTATGCGCAAGAAATCGCCAGCAGTGCCAGCAATTAGCCACTAGATGGTGCTGTCAGGTTTCAGGGAAGGCCTATAATTATTCCCCCCTCCGACTTGGCCCTCAAGGCCTCTTCTGTCGGCGTGTGTTATATGCAATGTACAGCAGTATTCCGAAAATCAGCAGCACCATCCAGCACATACTGACCAGATACTCACCCCCCTTTCCTCCCCTGTGTGGCCCCCTCCCCTGTGTCTCTCCCCCTTCCCTCCCATGTCTCTTCCCCCTCTTCCCTCCCGTGTCTCTCTCCCCCCTTTCCTCCCCTGTGTGTCTCTTCCCTCCACTGTGTCCCCCCGCCCCTTCCCATGTCTCTTCCCCCTCTTCCCTCCCGTGTGTCTCCCCCCTTTCCTCCCCTGTGTGTCTCTTCCCTCCACTGTGTCCCCCCGCCCCTTCCCATGTCTCTTCCCCCTCTTCCCTCCCGTGTGTCTCCCCCCTTTCCTCCCCTGTGTGTCTCTTCCCTCCACTGTGTCCCCCCGCCCTTCCCATGTATCTTCCCCCCTCTTCTCTCCCGTGTCTCACCCCCCTTTCCTCCCCTGTGTGTCTCCTCAGTCTTCCCTCCACTGTGTCTCCCCCCTTCCTGTGTCTCTCCCCCCCTTCCCTCCCCTGTCTCTGCCTCTTCCCTCCCCTGTCTCTGCCCCTTCCCTTCCCTGTCTCTGCCCCCCTTCCCCCCGTCTCTTCCCCCCCTTCCATCCCTTGTCTCTTCCCCCCCTTCCCTCCCTTGTCTCTTCCCCCCCTTCCCTCCCTTGTCTCTTCCCCCCTTCCCTCCCTTGTCTCTTCCCCCCTTCCCTCCCTTTTATATTTCCCCCCTTTCCCTCCCTTGTCTCTTTCCCCCCTTCCCTCCCTTGTCTCTTCCCCCCCTTCCCTCCCTTGTCTCTTCGCCCCCCTCCCCTCCCTTGTCTCCTCGGCCCCCTTCCCTTCCTTGTCTCTTTGCCCCCCCTTCCCTCCTTTGTCTCTCCCCCCCACCGTCCCTCCCTTGTCTCTTCCCCCCTTCCCTCCCTTGTCTCTTCCCCCCCTCCCCTCCCTTGTCTTTTTCCCCCTTCCCTCCATTGTCTATTTCCCCCTTCCCTCCCCTGTGTCTCTCCTCACATTCTCTCCCCTGTATCACTACCCCCCTTCCTTCCCCTGTGTTTCTCCCCCCCTTCCCTCCCCTGTGTCTCTTTCTCCCTCTTCCCTTGTGTCTCTTCCCTCTCCCCTGTGTCTTTCTACCCTCTCTCCCTCTCCACTGTGTCTCCTCCCCTGTGTCTCTTCTCCCCTGTGTCTCCTCCCTCCACTGTGTCTCCCCCCTTCCTGTGCCTTCCTGTGTCTCTCCCCCCCTTCCCTTCCCTGTCTCTGCCCCCCTTCCCCCATCTCTCCCCCCCCCCTTCCATCCCTTGTCTCTTCCCCCCCTTCCCTCCCTTGTCTCTTCCCCCTTCCCTCCCTTTTATATTTCCCCCCTTTCCCTCCCTTGTCTCTTTCCCCCCCTTCCCTCCCATGTCTCTTTCCCCCCTTCCCTCCCTTGTCTCTTTGCCCTCCCTCCCCTCCATTGTCTCTTTGCCTCCCCCTTCCCTCCCTTGTCTCTCCCCCCACCATCCCTCCCTTGTCTCTTCCCCCCTTCCCTCCCTTGTCTCTTCCCCGCCTTCCCTCCCTTGTCTCTTTCCCCCCTTCCCTCCCTTGTCTCTTCCCCCCCTTCCCTCCCTTGTCTTTTTCCCCCTTCCCTCCCTTGTCTCTTTCCCCCCCTTCCCTCCCCTGTGTCTCTCCTCACCTTCTCTCCCCTGTATCACTACCCCCCCTTCCTTCCCCTGTGTTTCTCCCCCCCTTCCCTCCCCTGTGTCTCTTTCTCCCTCTTCCCTTGTGTCTCTTCCCTCTCCCCTGTGTCTTTCTACCCTCTCTCCCTCTCCACTGTGTCTCCTCCCCCGTGTCTCTCCCCTGTGTCTCTTCTCCCTTGTGTCAACCCCCTCCCCTGTGTGTTCCCCCCCCCACCCCTGTGTCTCTTCCCCCCACCTCTCCCCTCCTGTGTGTCTCTACCCACTCTCCCCTCCCTTGTGTCTCTTCCCCCTCTCCCCGCCCCTGTTTCTCTTCTCCCCTCCCCTGTGTCTCTTCCCCATCCCCTGTGTCTTTCTACCCCTTCCCTCCCCTGTGTCTCTTCCCCCCTTCCCCTGTGTCTCTTCCCCCTCCCCTGTGTCTTTCTACCCCTTCCCTCCCCTGTGTCTCTCACCCCTCTCCCTTCCCCTGTGTCTCTTCCCCCTGTGTCTTTCTACCCCTTTCCTCCCCTGTGTCTCTCCCCCTCTCCCTTCCCCTGTGTCTCTCCCCCTCTCCCTTCCCCTGTGTCTCTTCCTCCCCTCCCCTGTGTCTCTTTCCCCCTCCCCTGTGTCTCTTTCCCCCTCCCCTGTGTCTCTTCCCCCCCTCTCCCATGTGTTTCTTCCCCCCCTCTCCCCTGTGTCTCTTCCCCCTCTCCCCTCCTGTGTCTCTTCCCCCTTTCCCCTGTGTCTCCCCCACCTCGCCCCTCCCTTGTGTCTTCCCCCCTCCCCTGTGTCTTCCCCCTCCCCTCCCCTGTGTCTCCCACCTCCTCTCTCCTTCCCTGTGTCTTTTTCCCCCCTCCCCTGTGTCATCCTCCCCTGCCTCTCCCTCTCCCCTGTGTCCTCCTCTCCCCTCCCCTGTGTCTCTTCCCCCTCTCCCTTCCCCTTCTTTCCCTCCCTCCGTCTTCCCCCCTCTGTCTCCCCTCTCCGTTTTTCCCCCTCCTCCGCTTTCCCCCTACGTCTTCCCCCCCTCCGTCTCCCCCCCCACCTCCGTCTCCCCCCCCCGGCTTCCCCCCCCTTCGTCTTTCCCCCCTCCGTCTTCCCCCCTTCGTCTCCCCCGTCTTCTTCCCTCCATCTTCCCCCCTCCGTCTTTCCCCCTCCGTCTCCCCCCCATCTTTTTCCCTCCGTCTTCCCCCCTCCGTCTTTACCCCCCTCTGTCTTTCCCCCCCTCCCTCTTTCCCCCCTCCCTCTTTCCCCCCTCCCTCTTTCCCCCTCCCTCTTTCTCCCTCTCCCCTCCCCTCTTTCCCCCTCCCTCTTTCCCCCTCCCTCTTTCTCCCTCTCCCCTCCCCTGTGTCTCTTCCCCGTCCCCTGTGTCTTTCTACCCCTTCCCTCCCCTGTGTCTCCCACCTCCTCTCTCCTTCCCTGTGTCTTCTTCCCCCTCCTCTGTGTCATCCTCCCATCCCTCCCTCTCCCTCTCCCCTGTGTCCTCCTCTACCCTCCCCTGTGTCTCTTCCCCCCCTCTCCCTTCCCCTTCTTTCCCTCTCCCTTCCCCTTCTTTCCCCCCTCCGTCTCCCCCCCTTCATCTCCCCTCCCTCCGTTTTTCCCCCTCTTCCATTTTTCCCCCTCCATCTCCCCCCCTCCCCCTCCATCTTCCCCACTCCGTCTTTCCCCCTCCTCCATTTTTCCCCCTCCGTCTTCCCCCTCCTCCCCCCTCCGTCTTCCCCCCCCTCCGTCTTCCCCCCCCTCCGTCTTCCCCTCTCCGTCTTTCCCCCCCTCCCTCTCCCCCCCCTCTCTCTTCCCCCTCCGTCTTTCCCCCCCCTCCTCCGTCTCCCCCCTCCTACTTCCCCCCTCCTCCTACTTTTCCTCCCTCCCCCATCCCGTGTGTCTTCCTCCTCCCCTGTGTCTCTTCGCCCACCTATCCCCTCACCTGTGTCTCTTCCCCCCACCTATCCCCTCCCGTGTCTCTTCCCCCCCACCTCTCCCCTCCCGTGTGTCTCTACCCACTCTCCCCTCCCTTGTGTCTCTTCCCCCTCTCCCCCCCCTGTTTCTTTTCTCCCCTCCCCTGTGTCTCTTCCCCCCTCCCCTGTGTCTTTCTACCCCTTCCCTCTCCTGTGTCTCTCCCCCCCTTCCACCGGGGTGTCTCTCCCCTTCCCCTGTGTCTCTCCCTCCTTCCCCTGTGTCTCTTCCCCCTCCCCTGTGTCTCTCCCCCTCTCCCTTACCCTGTGTCTCTCCCCCCTCCCCTTTGTCTCTTCCCCCCTGTGTCTTTCTACCCCTTCCCTGTGTCTCTCCCCCTCTCCCTTACCCTGTGTCTCTCCCCCCTCCCCTGTGTCTCTTCCCCCCTGTGTCTTTCTACCCCTTCCCTCCCCTGTGTCTCTCCCCCTCTCCCTTCCCCTGTGTCTCTTCCCCCCTCTCCCCCGTGTCTCTCCCCCCCTCCCCTGTGTCTCTTCCCCATCTCCCCTGTGTCTCTTTCCCCCTCTCCCCTCCACTGTGTCTCTTTCCCCCTCTCCCTTCCCCTGTGTCTCTCCCCCCTCCCCTGTGTCTCTTCCCCCCTGTGTCTTTCTACCCCTTCCCTCCCCTGTGTCTCTCCCCGTCTCCCTTCCCCTGTTTCTCTTCCCCCCCCTCTCCCCTGTGTCTCTCCCCCCCCTCCCCTGTGTCTCTTCCCCCCTCTTCCCTGTGTCTCTTCCCCCCTCTCCCCTGTGTCTCCCCCACCTCTCCCCTCCCCATTGTCTTTCCCCCTCTCCTGTGTACCCCCCTCCCCTCCCCTGTGTCTTCCCCCCTCCCCTCCCCTCCATCTCCCACCTCCTCTCTCCTTCCCTGTGTCTTCTTCCCCACTCCCCTGTGTCCTCCTCCCCTCCCTCCCTCTCCCCTGTGTCCTCCTCTCCCCTCCCATGTGTCTTTCTACCCCTTCCCTCCCCTGTGTCTCTTCCCCCACTCCCTTCTTTCCCCCCCTCCGTCTTCCCCTCCCTCCGTCTCCCCCCGTCTTTTTCTCCCCACCCCTGTGTCTTCCCCCCCCCGTGTCTTCTCCTTCCCCTTCTCCTTCCCCTCCCCTTGTCTTCTCCTTCCCCTCCCCTTTGTCCCTCCCCTTCTTCCTCCCCTTTCTCCCTCCCCCTCCCCCTCCTCCCCCTCCTCCCCTTTCTCCCTCCCCCTCCCCCTTCTCCCTCCCCTTCTCCCCCTCCCCCTTCTCCCTCCCCTCCTCCTTCCCCCTCCCCCTCCTCCTTCCCCCTCCCCCTCCCTCCCACTTCTCCCTCCCCTCCCCCTCCCCTCCCCTCCCCCTTCTCCCTCCCCCTTTTCCCTCCCCCTCCTCCCTCCCCTTCTCCTTCCCCCTCCTCTTCTCCTTCCCCCTCCCCCCCCTCCCCTTCTCCTTCCCCCTCCCCCCCTCCCCCTCCCCTTCTCCTTCCCCCTCCCCTTCTCCTTCCCCCTCCCCTCCTCCTTCCCCCTCCCCTCCCCTCCTCCCCTCCCCCTCCCCTCCCCTCCCCTCCTCCCCTCCCCTCCCCTCCTTCCCCCTCCCCTCCCCTCCTTCCCCCTCCCCTCCTCCTTCCCCCTCCCCTCCCCGTGTCTTCTACTTCCCCTCCCCCTTCCCCCTCTCCCTGCCCTTCCCCTTCTCCCTGCCCCTCCCCTTGTCCCTGCCCCCCCCTGTGTCTTCATCCCCCCTCCGTCCTGTGTCTTCCTCTCCCTTTCAACTCGCTGTTATTGGCGCGAGCGCACAATGTGTGAGCTTGCAGCATCCGCTCCACTCTGTACGGACTTAGGAAGTGGTAAGTGTGTACGCTCCCATGGAAGTTAATTGATTAACATGACAATAATAGTGTGCATTGTTTTAATTGATTACCATAACAATATTAGTGTGCATTGTTTAAGAATAAAAAGTTTACAAAGAAAGTCTGAGCAAGTCTTTTACAGCAGGGTTAGTCTTTTTAAAGTAATGAGCTTTCCATTAATCTTATTGAATGGACTGGCAGCTTTAGATGCCACATTCCCATTGTACAGACAGAAATTGTATCTGCAGTCAACATCCCCTAAAACCTCAGGAAGTTGATTAGCAGAATTAAAATGGGAGATCACCATAATTGCATATAGAATGTAAAAAATACAGACTGCATTATATATTTTACATTCTAAACATATTTAGCTAATTTGTTTAGTATAATAATTCAAAATAGTGGCCTGTTAAGCAGCTGGAATATTAAACAGAAATTGTCGGCTCCTTATATAGGAAAATAGGCAAAGTAAAAAGTTAGTTGTATATTTATAAGGTTATATTGTATTTAAAGAAGGATGATCAGGAACAATTAGTAAACAAGCAAGTTAATTTTCTCACTTCAGTGGCCCTTTAAAGGGACATGGTAATAAAGATTACCTTTCATATGCATCCATACTGCAGTGCAAGCAACCGTTTTTGATTCTGAAGTGACAAAAGATTTAAGGCAGAGAAATCCTCTATATCCTCAATGGGGTTATACCTGCCAAAAACAGGGCAAATAGATATCTTCTGAGGGCCTTATTCAATTGCAATTTGGCCAGTTGAATTAGGCTCTATATAAGCACAGCGCACATTTTTTTTTACCTAAGTTTTTATTTAGTGAAGACCTTGTTTTTGGATAGAAGTTCACTAACTAAAAACTTCTGTAAAAAACATGCTCTGTGCTTATATAGAGCCCTATTCAATTGGCTTAATCGCAATTGAATGAGGCCCTGAGAAAGTAGCAGACATAATTGTTTATAAAGGATACAAATTTTAGTTAGTCATAAGACCAAAGAGAAACAAAATGAGTGCTGTGGTTTGTTTAAGACTTCTTACTGACTGGTCGGGGCTTTCTCTCTAGTGATAGTAGTTTGAGGTGCGGCATATGTAGTTACGTCGTCTTAGCCTGGTTAGAGGGCCAGGGAGAGTGAAATGAAACTAGAGAGAAGGGTTAGGTGGGCGTGGAGATTAATGGTAGAGGGGGGTAGGAAGTATTTAATGGGTGTGAGAGAGTACCAGCCCCTCCCACAATACCTGATAAAACACCCAGGTATGTATGGTGTGTCAGGGCCCTGAGTCAGTAATGTGAAAGCTCTTCCATGAAATAATAATGTTTTGTAGCAGTGCTGTATTTCTGTCCAGGCCTACAAGGCCCAGGCCTAGGGCAGCACATTTGCACATTGAAGGCATGTTTTTCTTTGTTGCATCTAAAAGAGATCATGTGATCACGTTGATCAAAGTGTTTCCTTTTTTTAAAATGAAGCCCCTTGAGCTAAATATACTTCTTTGGATATATAACTGCCTTTGGGGGTTTGTCATGGTTTGCCACAGCAATGAAGCTGTATGAGCCATAAGTGCCTGCTAATGAGATCTAGAGTTGTGCATACTCCAGCTCAAGGGACAAATATTTCCTGTGGCATTTTCCAATAGTTTCCAAGGATCTATCCCGTTGTGTGTGCGCAGGGGATCACCAGCACTGACAGCTGCAGTGCCAGCAAGTATCCACTAGATGGCGCTGTCAAGTTTCACAGAAGGCCAATAATTATTCCTCCCTCCGACGTGGCAAATCTCGTCACTGAATCGGCAGTGAGGCCATTGCTATGTTCGGCACGGGCACTCAGCCCTCCTCTAATAGCTCAAGGCCTCTTCTTTCGGCACGCCTTATATGCAATGTGCAGCAGTATTCTGAAATTCGGCTGCAACATCTAGCGGTTGGCGGTGGTACTGCAGCTGCCAATGTTTTGCAAGAGGGAAAGGACCATTTCCAATATTTTTTAATACATTTTAACATTTTTAATAAAAATAAACTTTTATAATGTTTAAAACAATCTCTTTGAAATGCATTTACATTCCCTTTAATTTGCTGGTGCAGCGATAGCGTTTAGTACAGTAAAGGGCAACTTATTTAATTTCAATGGACTCTAAACCATTTTAATTTACCCAAAGAAAAAAGGTGAAATCACTACAGGAAAGGGTTTAATTAAAGGACCACTTTGGTTTTCTTATTAATGGTTCTGAAAAGAAGTTTGGTAGGGCTTAATATGAAAATTCCTTTATTAAGCATTGAAATGTGAATTTAAATCTGTATATGCTCCAAATCTCTCCACCTTCTGAATGATTTATTGTTTTCGGAGTTGGAGACACACAGTGGGAAGAACCAAACTGTAAATCTTTTAAGATCACTCTGTAAAACACACATTGGTAGCAGCCAGTAGTATAACAAGAGCACCTGATGTACCAAAAAATATACACTATCGTACTGCATGTACGGTCCAGAGACACTATCATAATGCTCCCAGTCCAGAGACAATTCATGGGGTAGGGAGATAAGGAGCTCAAAGTGCCTGAGGGGGCATGATGAACATAGTACAGTGGACCCTTGGTACTTGTCATTAATTGGTTCCAGAAGGCATAATGAGTGGCGAAAAGGATGAGTACCAAGTACCCATAAGGAGTAATGTAAATTGACTCGCATAAGAGTGATGAGTACCAAGGACAATGATGAGTGCCGAGCCATTTTTCCTTGTCAAAATGCACTGAATACCAAATTCAACAAGTTTTGAGGTAGATGGGTGCAGAGGTACTACTGTAATTCATTGTTATTATGCACAGTAAGTTTAATAATGTTTTTTTTTCTTACAAGGCCATACCTAACTATTCTTTACAAAGTCCTTTTATAAAAACACTAAACTGGCTCTTTAATAATGTGTGTGTGTGCGACATTCGGTCATGTCTGAATCTCCGTGACCTCATGGACCACAATACACCATGCTGATCCACTTGGTATTCATGGCAGAGATACTGAAGTGGGTTGCCAGTATGCAGCTCCTGGTATTCCCAGTATGCAGCTCCTGGTATTCCTAGGTGGTCTCCCATCCAAGTCCCAAACCTACATGGCTTCAGGGTGGTGTGACCTCTTGGTCCCCTAACTGAAATCCAACCAAGGTTGCGAAAAGTTAAAGCACAGAATCCTAACCACTGGACCACCAGAGAACCCTCTTAAATAATAGAGGTGCAGGAAATTTATTCAGGGGGACAATTATGTATAATTTGCTAGTTTTAGAGAGATATAATGGATGGTGTATTGTGGCCGCATTACCCATTAGGCAAACTAGGCAGCTACCTAAGGACACTTCCCTCTGAGGGGCACTTGTTTTTTGGCCTTAAAATCCCCTTAAAATACCTTTTTTGGGCTTTTCCTCAACTGGAACTACAGTTTCCTGCTGTATTGTAGAGGAGGGATCTGCAGCAGAGGAGCATAAGTAAGTTACTACAGTACTATTGGTAGAAATTAGTTACTCTGTGTGAAAGGCTATTTATATTGTATGCTTACAGGTACTCCTGGGTTAATATTTATTTATGTATTTATATTACAATATTAGGAGACCCTAACTGTACATTTATATATTGTTATTGTAATTATAGGTGACCCTTGCTGAATATGTGTACATTTGTTTAATCATAGTTCCTTGCAAAAGTATTCACCCCCCCCCCCCCCCCCCCCCATGGCATTTTTTGTGTTTGTTGCCTCACAATCTGGAATTCACATGGATTGTTTAAGGGATTTGCATCATTTAATTTACAGAACATGCCCACAACTTTGAAGATGTTGTTTTTTTGTTTTTTCAAAATTGTGAAGCAAACAACAAAATAACAGGAAAAGTCAATGTGCATAACTATTTACCCCCCTAAAGTAATTACTTTGTAGAGCCACCTTCTGCGGCAATCACAGCTCCGAGTCCCGCTTTCGATTAGTCTCTATGAGCTTGCCACATCTTACCACTGGGATGTTTGCCTATTCCTCCTTGAAAAACTGCACCAGCTCCTTCAAGTTGGATGGTTTGCGCTTGTGAACAGCAATCTTTTTAAGTCTAACCACAGATTTTCTATTGGATTGAAGTCTGGGCTCTGACTAGGCCATTCCAACACATTTACATGTTTCCCCTTAAACCACTCAAGTGTTGCTTTAGCAGTGTGTTTGGGATCATTGTCCTGCTGGAAGGTGAACCGCCGTCCTAGCCTCAAATCATGCACAGAGTGGTACAGGTTTTGCCCAAGGATATCCCTGTATTTAGCACCATCCATATTTCATTCAACTCTGACCAGTTTCCCAGTCCTGGCTGCTGAAAAACAGCAGTTCTTTGGGTGATGTGATTTGTTGGGTTTGCGCCAGACATAGCGTTTTCTTTGATGGTCGAAAAGTTCAATTTTAGTCTCATCAGACCAGAGCACCTTCCTCCATACATTTTGGGAGTCTCCCACATGCCCTTTGGCAAACTCAAAACGTGCCATTTTGTTTTTTTGCTGAAAGTAATGGCTTTCTTCTGGCCACTCTGCCATAAAGCCCAATTCCTATGGAGCGTACGGCTTATTGTAGTCCTATGTACAGATACTTCAGTCTCTGCTGTGGAACTCTGCAGCTCCTCCAGGGTTACCTTAGGTCTCTGTGCTGCCTCTCTGATTAATGCCCTCCTTGCCCGGTCCGTGAGTTTTGGTGGGCATCCATCTCTTGGCAGGTGTGCTGTTGTGCCATGTTCTTTCCATTTGGTTATGATAGATTTGATGGTGCTCCTGGGGATCATCAAAGAGTTTGGATGTTTTTTTTATAACCTAACCCTGACTTGTACTTCTCAACAACATTGTCCCTTACTTGTTTGGAGAGTTCCTTGGTCTTCATGGCAGTGTTTGGTTAATGATGCATCTTGCTTAGGTGTTGCAGCCTCTGGGGGCTTTCAAAAAAGGTGTGTGTGTATATATAATGACAGATCATGTGACACTTAGATTGCACACAGGTGGACATCATTTCACTAATTAATATGACTTCTTAAGGTAATTGGTTGCACCAGAGCTTTTTATGGGCTTCATAACAAAGGGGGTGAATACATGCGCACATACCAATTTTCTGTTTTCTATTTCTAAAAAATAGTTTTATGTATATATGTTTCTCATTTCACTTCACCAACTTAGACTATTGTGTTCTGATCCATCACATAAAATTCAGATTAACAAAACATTGAACGTAAGGCTGTAATGTAAGAAAATAGGTAAAAAGTCAAGGGGGGTGAATACTTTTGCTAGGCACTGTATGTGTTTATAGTATTATTATGGTTGACCCTGAGTGAATATATGTAAATGTATATGATTTTAGAGAGCCCTGGCTGAATATATAATTAGAAAATAATAATAGGACACCCTGGAGGAATTATGATTATAGATGATCCTGATTAAACATGTATGTGTTTATAATTATAGGGGAACATGGCTAAATATGCATACATTTATATAATAATTGACAATTATGGTTGAATATCTATATTATAATGGTCTGTGGATTATGTCCTGTATATGTTTATAGGAGACATTGGCTGAATATGTGTTTGTTTGTATAAGACACTGACTAAATATTCATATAATGTATTACTATGATGATTCCAGGTGACCGTCTATTTTTACATTAATATGATAGGAGACCCTGGCTAAATATGTGTACATTTATAGTATCAGAAGGGACCTAAATATGAAAATATGTACATATTTATTTTATTGCACAGGACCATGGCTGAATATGTATATACTTATTTCAATGTAGGGGTCCCTAGCTGATTAAGTATAATCTAGCAACTTGCTTGTCAAAAAAATGACGGCAATAAAATGAGAATGCAGAGAATGCTGTTTTGCACCGTATGCGAGTGTCTTCCCACCTGTCATGATGATATTTTATTTAACTTTTTTTTGTAAATTCCCCTTTTTATTGTTTCGTTTATTATTACCTGTATTTTTACATGTGTTATTCCATTTGTATGAAAAAGGACAACAATTATTTGAATAATTAGTCAATATATTTATTGTTGTAACATACAACTTATATCTTTATTCAACTCCAAAACAAAAATTTTGTGAATTAGTAACATTTTGAAGAAATTAATTAATCAATCTATTATATCTAATTTTCATATATGCAAAACGTAAACAGCTAAGCATCTATTTTTTAATGCGAGAAGTATAAAATATAACAATTTTACTTTTTCCCCTTTTTTTTTATTAATAATTAATAAATTAATTTATATACTTTAACTATTTGTCTGTAATATTCAGCAATCAATATTCTAAACAGCTCAAAATCTTTTTTTGATTTTTCCAGCAGCAGAAAATTAACAGTGTCACTATTCATTACCTGAGGAGAAAGTGTGAGAAATGTGCAATCTATATAACCTGCGTGCGCGAGGCAAAGCCGTTGTTTGTGGCAGGAAAACCGCCATTTTAGAATCGTAATGTTGTTATTTGCAAGTTACTCGCTAAAATTTCGGCGATTTCCTATGTCTTACGTGCCTCGCGAGCAAGTTACGTCCTTCATAATCGTATATTTTGTAAGTCGGACTTGTCAGCCGTTGTTCAGGTAAGTGTCACGTGCCTCGACCTCGTTTTCATCCTGTTTCAGACTTTTTACGTTTTTACCGCAGCCTTTTTTTCCCTGCTTCGTTGATTTTCGATCGTTAAAAAAGACAAAATATGCCTCAAATTAACTTGCAACCTCACTCGCAGGCTCCCTGGCACTCCTCCTGTGCTGTGTGTAAGTTAATTTGAGGCATATTTGTGTGTTTTTGCCGGCTTTTCCATTTCAGTGTTTTTTGGCGAGCCCTGCAGTCCATCTACGTGCTTCGGGTCCTAAGTCATACAGGCTGTAATTTTGCGTCCGTCGCAAAGTCCAGAGGCCTTGCGATGAGGCCTCATTACAGCTAAGTCTCGGGATGAGTGCCAGCTAAGTCCCGCGTGTCCACCCCTGCAAAGAGTGCCTTCAGGGCTCATTGCAGCCTAAGTCCAGCGTACCTCAACTGCTCGCCTTGTCTCGGGATGAGCACCAGCTGTCCCGCGTGTCACTTCAACTTTCGTGCATTGCACTGATGCTCATCGCGGGGATTTTAATGAGCGCCTTTGGTGCTCATTGCAAGCCTCTCCCGCTTGCGGTGCTCATTGCGAGCCGCGTGATGAGCGCCAAAGACACTCCGCGCAGGGCCTACGATGAGTGCCAAAGGTGCTCAGAGGATGAGGAGCTCATTGCGACCCTTTCCTACTGCATGGTCCGCTCATTGCAGGTTTCATTAACCTGCAACTTTTGTGCTTGCTTATGCCATATGTCTCTTCCCACCATCTCCCCCCTGTCCCTTCCCTGTGTCTTTCTCTCTTTGTTTCTGCTGAATGTTTGCTTGTTACACGCTGACTTCCGTTGGTTTTATTTTCTAAGTCCCACATGCCTGGCTTTGCTCAGCTTCGTTTTCATCCAGTTTCAGAATTTTTACGTTTTTCATCCACCATATTTTTCCTTGCTTAGCCGATTTTGTATTGATGAAAAAAGATTTGAGAATGTTTGTTTGTTTGTTTGTTTTATGTATATATACAGTAGAATCTCAGTTATCCAGCAGCAGCAGCTTTCACCACTCACTTACACACAGGTAACTTCGGCTGGAGGGTGTGGTGCTGAACCCGGGGAATGTAACGCCTGGTAACACTGAATTGCAGAGACGTAAAGTGGATGCAATCTAGGTGTCTGTAAGCATTTTATGGCATGACAGCCTGGCTCCTGGCATTTGTTGAGCCCTGTAAAATGTAAGTTTTATTTAAAGTACAGTATTCAATTTTTGTTCTGGATGTGAGAGTTCTGGTCATATCGCAGGGGCCCCTTCATTCTACTGGTAGATTCCCCCCCCCCCCCCCCCCTCGAATTATTATGTCTCCTATACCCTGGCTTAAAGTATATTTTCTTATACACTTACTAGGTAAATATGTACGTCCCATTTCCACAAAAATAATGTATGCTCCCGTTTCCACACTAATATTGATACAGTATAAATATAATTCATACTCTGAGTTCTCAGAATTTTTAGTTCTTGCAATAATGGTTACATTGTTAAATTTATATAACACACTGTTACGAATGTTACAAGAGCCCAACCGTAATTGTTTTATCTTGTTACATAGGGTAATGCTATTGTACCGAGCTTTGTTACATAGTGATCCACTGTTTTATCAGCTTATCTTCTGTAAACATGGTACATAGATATACACAAGGCACAAACTGCAATTGCTGCAGTCAGGTGTAAAAAGATGCAGACAACAGGTAATATTGCAGATTTAAAAGCAGAACACTAAAAGTGAAGTGAGAAAAAAATAGATTTTTGAAATTGATTCATAGTTTACTATTTTATGTGAGTTTTTATATAATCTAGTTTTTTTCTTAACAAACTGAAGCAATAAAGACAAATATGAGCATTTAGATGTCATTTCTGATCCATTGGATACCTGAATTAATGTGAATATAGGCTTGATGTATCCCGTGGTGCAGATATCCCGCTTGGGGTCAGGAAATGGAGGGCCCTGTTTTGACTTTAAAATCTTTGCAGAAAGCACTTTTTTCCAAAGCACCCTACAAGATTGGAAGCTTGCTACTTACAATGTAAAGGGAGTGGGAGAGGCAGAAGCTACTGAAATATGTTTGTATATGCAAATAAATGTCTGTGATATACAGTATCTGTCTCTAATAATACTTAATACTTTCTAACATACCATATATATACATAAACATATAAACATATGACCTGAGATATAGAAAGGGCAAAAGAGCAGTGCAACTGGGCATGGGAGGCTCAAAAATCTGTATGGCCTAAGACAGCATAAAAACTGAAATCAATTGTTTATGTGCCATAAATGTTATCGGAGCAGCATTTTCACAGTGAAAAGAGCTTCAAGTTTTATACATTTTAGGCTTTTTTTTTTTTACCTGCTCTACATGATGTTTCAGAGCAGATTTAATGACTTTAGTGGCCCTCTAAAAAAAAAAACCTGTGATAAATGGTAGTATATTAATATTATATTTTATTCTGCAGCATCACATATATAGTTGTAAGTGTCCGGAATGTTTGTAATATTTGTCACTCTTTTGCGTCGCTCGCACTGTGAGAGGCGCCTGCAAGCCTCGCAAAGAGAGGAGAACCTTTGACGCACGCACCACTAGGGCTGCAATGAGCGCCAAAGGCCAAAGGCGCTTATTGCACTGTGAGCCTCGCAAAGCAAGCAGTTGAGGCATGCAGGACTTAGGCTGCAATAAGCGCCAAAGGCTCATGGCACTGCGAGCCTTGCAAAGCAAGGTGAGCAATTGAAGCAAGCAGTTGGTTCAAACAAGTAACCTGAAAACACTTAAAAACAAGCAAAATAATTTAACAAAAATATAACACACTCACACACGGCACAAGGGGAGAGCCAGGAAGCCTGGGAGTGAAGTTGCAAACTAATTGGAACCATATTTTGCTTTTTTCGGCTAACGAAAATCGGCTAAGCGATGGGAAAAAATGGCGGATAAAAATTCTGAAACAGGATGAAAATGAGGCTCTGCAATGCCAGGCACGCAGAACTTAGAAAATACATGACTCCAAAGACCGTAACACACACGAACAACGCAGGAAAATACACAACGGCGAAAACTGTAACACTTACACTCACAACGCCAGGCACGCAGAACTTGAAAAATAAAACCAAGGCAGGTGCTCAGAGGAGCAAAACCCTCGCATTGTATGGCAAACAGCATTGCCAGCCTTACAATTTCCCTCCCGTCATTTTTTACAGACAATTTCCTAGTGTACATATATTTGAAAGATCTGAGCAAGCATAGTTCCTCCTCATCTTACATCTGCCTTGTTTTATTATGTATTATTTGTTTTATTCAGTACAGCTCCTCATATATTGGGCCAATGGTTTGCTCTCTGGATCACCATTTTACACCGCTACCTCTAGATCTAACAAGGCTTCAGTATGGGGTTGTGTTCAATTCTGTGCCTTCTTAAAATTATAAGTAATAACAAGTGATTTATCAAATGACCATTATTTTGTAAAACAAATGCATTTTCACACATTAAACAGACATTGACGTCTGCCATTTTGAGCTATCACTTGTATACACCTCCAAGATATGATTGAACAGATTAGTTAATGAGCGATCATTGCATTTATTACTGATAATTCCGGGAAGCATTGGGTCCATTGTTTCTGGCTGCACTAAAACAGACTAGGCATGCACAGATACATACACAAAGTAATGAAGGGCTTATCAGTATAAAATTGCAATGATCTCTCATTAAAGTTTCAATGGGTCAAAAAGACTCACTGACAAGCTTCAATGTTTGTTTACTGTAGGGAAATTAAATGTGTTTGGATAATGTTCGAATGATAAAGTACTTATGATTACCTACAGTTTTAAATTATTCCATATTTGGGATCTCCACTCTATAACTCTAAATATAACCAACAAAAGTAATTTTCTTCCTGCAAATATATTTACATGAACACTTATAAAAACTTTATCTCTTTCTAATTTGAGCAAATATCTTAAGTGACAATATGGCACTATATCTAAAATGTACTCTTTTGAAGAACTGCGCATAATAATGGAGAAGCTGTTTTTGAATGTAAAAAAAAAAAAAGCCTATAATGTATTCCAGTTTTGTGGGAGGTACCTTTTACATACAGAAAGTAAGCCTCATCTGCACAATGGAAAAGTGTCAGCTATACAACCATTATGTTAATTAGATATAATGGAAAGCTTGTTAGTTTACAAAGACACACTTTCATGGGAGAGCAGCAGAAAGACTCAGCTAAGTAAGGGAAGTGGAACCCTACTGTAAATAAAAATTACATATAAAAGTGAAATAATAAAACCGGGGGGGAATTTGCCTTTTTCCTAACAGAATAATACAACTGGACATTGGATGGAGATACGATGTCTGTTAATATTTATGAAAGCCTTCCAAGAACGTCATGAAAAGATTAAATGGGAGCAAAACTCAAAGTAGATTTCTGCCTCAGGCTCTAGTGCAAAAATCACTGAGCTGGAGATCCAACATGGAATCTCATATACATAACTTATCTGCTAAAACTGAGATTTTCCCCCAAAAATACTTTGTTCGTGGCTTATTGATAATGTTAATTTATTACATACTTCCTAAACATGTGATGATGGCCCAAATTACAGTGTTTTTTTTATATTATGTATGCAAGAACATAGGTTAATAAAGACCATGATATTCAGAGATATTAAAAAGCATACATGCTACATTTAGTAAGGGAAATTTAGATTAAACAAAAAATTTTTATATATCATATGCTAACTTTCCTTTAGCATGGTATCTCTATGTCATTTATCCCTGTATCTGTAGTGTACAATGCAGTGTCTTTACAGTATGCTCTTTTGAATAACTAGACTTGATAATTGATAAAATACTTTTAGAAAGTAAAAAGGAATAATATGGGCTTTACATTACTTTTGCATGCAATTATTCTGTTATTTTTGGTAAACTGATTTAAATCTAGAGAGGTAGAATGTAATGTCTGGGTGTCTCCTTGGTCTCTTATTGGTTTTCCCTCTTTTGGGAATATGGCTGTCTGTAGGGCTTTCTGTTAATTCTGGAGACCCAGCCTACAAATCTCACTTAGGAAGAAAGCAGAAAACGCACATGGAGGTGTTAATGTACAAGCAGTGGCTGACATTTTGGAACCAACCCATTGTTTAGTACTGAGGCAGACAGTAAACTTCTACCCCCTACTGGCACATGTGAGCTAAAACACAATATATGATAAGAATAGGTATTGTACCAAAGAACATGCAGCTGTCGACTGCCAAATGTGTGTCTTGCTCAGTTTTAGCTTATGAAAATAACGTTGGGGCTCCCTAATAGTTGAAGAGTAACCCAAGAGGACTCAGACTTTTATGGTCATCTGTAATGGCACAACTGGCTAAAAACCACAGAGACTGAACTCTGAGTAGGTATTGTCCCACAGGGCATACTGTCTAGCACTGTATTTCCTCCAATAAATGTCTGTTGTTTTGGTTTTATACACCCACTTACCCACACTAAACTCACTCTTTGTATATATCGAATTCAAGCACTTAGCATATTGTTGTACGTGATTATCATTACAATAAACTAAGCTGCCAGTTGAGAGCCCCGCCCTTGTTAGGGAAATTGACAACTTTGGAATAAATATTGCAATGATTATACGTCAACAACATACATCATCTAACAATGGATGAGGTCCCTCCTGTAAATCTCTTTTTTTTTTACATTTAGTCAGACAAAGTATTTACAACCAACACACACCGTACACCCAAAATGAAAAGGGTACAGGGACCCAAGGTCATGATTAATCAAGCACAGTACACTGAATTACTTGGATATCATGCAGTTCCAGCCATTGCTGGATTTCCTTCTAGGAAAATATGGTAGCAACCTAGGGGTATCTCCCTTATATCAAGGATTAATGAAGTGACATGCTGCAAGATTCTTCATGTTAAAGACCAATAATAATAACTATGGACCATTAGGGTAATTTTTTCTATATGTTTTTTTAACAACTTGATTATGTGCAAATTGCGTTTAGAAATAAACAAAGCCTAAAATGTTACTCTCTTACATATGTTTTTACATGGTTGCATATTCTTCACTAAGCATTTTCGTTCTGCTGCTGTCTCAAATGGGTGTGCTCTATTAAACTAATAGTCAGCAATTTGGTCCTATAATGGCTGCCAACAGTCCACCATTTTTTCTTTTATCTCTCTGTTTATGTATTCAGGTTTGTAAAAGGAAGAGTTCAGACTCACTTATGCATGCACATATGAGAGTAAGTCATTTGTATGGGATTGAACAATATGGTCTGATTCTCAGAACATAGTAAAACTAAGACTCCATTTTCTCGTCTATTAGTCACTCATTTATTATAGTTTGAAATCATTCCCAGAACCCCATTTATTACCAAGTGGCAAATTCACATAAGAAAATATAAAAAAGAAAGAAAATGGCTACTGAATTCTGGTATATTTCCCAAAAAGATTTGCTTACTAGAGTATAGGCTCAAATTGATGGATATATGGGTTATGGCATTACATAACTCAGATAAAATAGTATACTTTATTAGTATTTATTAAAATGATGATTCACCGTGAATACAGCACAATAAAAACAAAGATAAAGTGAAACATTTGCTGACAATGGATGTACTGTGACCTCACAAAACACAAGAGATTATTGTCTCCATGAGCAAAAATAGTATCCCTCAGTAGAAATTGTAATCAGTAGTATGTACCTTCTAAGTTATCAAACACCAATAGGTATGAGAAGAAAGCAGGCCAAGATTGGAGTGAAAAGGACTGGAATACAGCATTTAAATTAACGAGAGGAACTAAATGTACTAATTATAAGGAAGTATATTTTAAATTGATACAAAGGTGATATATGGTTCCTACCACCTTAGCAAAGATAGATCCTGATAAATATCTAAATAAATGTTGGATATGTGGCGATTTATAATGGTTCACATTACCACACTTGCTGGATATGTAAGAAAATTCAAGGATGTTGGTCTTCCTGTCTTACTCATATTTGCAAATAATTCAATTACAATTTATAATTATCTCCAGAGTGAATCCTCTGCTTTTCCACATATTTCCTATGAAGATGAACTTTTATGATAAAAGTATGATTGTTCAAATTCCATTGGCAGCTAAGTGGCCTATAATGAAGTTTTCTAAACAATCTGATACCCCAACATGGTATATGATTAATTCTATATTAGAGAGAAATAAAGGAATAGAAATTGTTTTTTGGAAATTGATTAACAAGCCATCTGATAATTCTGTAAAAAGATGGCAAAAGCAGAAGTAGCATTAATTTCAGTCTTAATATGAATGTTTCTCTACCCTCTCTGCATATTACTTTATGTTATGCTATATTATGTTATGTTATTTTACGTATGTTGTTCATTTGTCTGTCTTGTGATATGTTAATATTGTATACTTTGTTTATTGAAAAAATAAAAAAATAAAACACCCATAGGTGTGGGTGTCCTATTAGGATAGATCCCTAAACGGTTAGATATATTATGAATACACTCTGAATCAATAACCTCAGATGTATACCAACTTCTCCACACTAGCCAATAAAGGTCAATATTGTATGAGCATACACATAAAAGACAAAAAAAAGAAAGAGATATCACTCAAATACTAAATCCTGTCTCCCAAAAACTATAACCAATACAGATGAATTCTACTAGGGACTTATGGTAATAATCTCATACACTGGGACAAATATATTATATCTGTTTCCTCAAGGGAGAAGCCCTCTAAATTCTAATTGGCAGAATTCATTGTTCTATTTTATTTTTTTCAGATTAGATAAATGTTGAGCTTGTCAGCATCTCCGATCTGGTGACTGTCCTTCAATTGGAGGGTCAGTCTTTCTTTTAGGAGAAAAAAATATATCCTAGTCAAACAAATGTCCCTTTTGAGGGCCAGAATCACAAAAACTTGTTTTAGTCTTCCCACTTTATTTTGCCAAATCCTAATGTATGAGAGTTATGAAGAGTGTGCATGTTTTGTAGTATATGTGTACAACAATAAATATATATATTTCTAACATGCAGACACTTTCATCAGCCTGCAAACAATCCCCTTTGGCTTCTTGAAATGTTGAAGGATGAAATCTACACAGCATGTATACAGGAATAAAAAGGTTGTGAAAGTACTCTTACATACTCTTCCCATGTCAGGGTTACTCCCTAGCTTGCGCTCCCTTACATGCTGACATTGTTTATGGATAATCCACATCTGTTTTATGGACTAGAAGGAGGTAGATTATGTTGTACAAATTATACATTTATTTTCAAACATAGAAAATTATATTGTTGGACATTACTAATATTTGTTCTTGCAAAAAATGTAATGTCTTGAAATGTATCATTTAAATGCATGATTATCACTTACAAATTACACTTCTCATAAATGAAAATAATAAAAAGAAAGAAAAATGGTAATTTATGAATAGGCCCAATCTCTACCTTTTATCTAGATAGTATCCATGTATTCTTTTGTCACAAGATGCATTTTGTGCAGAATAAAATTGTATGTATTTTCTCACACATATGTGAAAAAACATAAACTTTATTAATGATATTTAAAATTGAACGCAAAAGTATAAAAATGATAAAACTAATGAGGTGGTAGATACTGAGTCAGTGCATGACTTGAGGAAGGGTATCCTTAGTCTTTTAACATGGGATAATAGCCTGAAGAGAATAGGATTATGTGGGTACTATTCCACCAATAAGAAATTAAATTACTGCATCTCCGAATACTTGAATGCCAATGTCTACATACTGTACAATCTATTCGAGCTAAGCCATCAGTATAACGAAGTTGTGATAATTACACACCTCATTATTGTGGAATAGTGATATATTAGAGTGAGTTAAAAAAATGATTGGATGTTTTCTCCCCAGATATATAGAAAGTTATGGGCCTGACAATAGGGTAATATAATGTGGAAAATTTTTATATACTGAAGTTCAAAATACTCAGGTATGTCTCTATTTCATATAGAGGAATTTGTGTGTCTGATAATATCTGATCAAATCATTGCGGAAGCCTCTTATATTCTGGATATTATTACTATAGTAGACATTTGCAGCCTTATTAAGTTGTGATTCAGTAAATTTAAAATGGCTCTATTTAAGCACAGCGCATATTTTTTTTTACAGAAGTTTTTAGTTAGTGAACTTCTATCCAAAAGCAAGGTCTTCACTAACTAAAAACTTCTGTAAATATAATATGCTATGTGCTTATATAGAGCCTTTTTAAATGTACCGAATCGCAATGTAATAAGGCTGTTGGCATTCAAGTTTTTGGACATAAAGTAATGCAATGTCTTATTGGTGTAAAAGTACACACATAATCCTCTTTTCTTCAGGCTAAAAGACTAAGGATACTGGCTCAGTACCTAGCCCCTCATCAATCATTTTATCATTTGTATACAGTCGCTGGAATTAATAAAGTTTATGTTGTTAACATTGAAAATATTCCTATTTTATTTGCATGTTATATTGTATGTGAGAGAATACATACAATTTTATGGATACTATGAAGATAACAAGTAGAGGTCGGGCCTATTCTTTTTCTTTAATATTATTGTAACTGCAACTTGTTTTTCTCTACTCTTTTGCCACAGAATATTAAATTGGTGATTTCCCCCATGTATGTATACTTTTGGTAGCCTTTAAAGGGAGGAATTGGTAAAATAAGCCTTTATATTTGTACAAATACATTACAAGCAGCCCATGTTAGACATGTACAACGATCACATCCAATCTCATTTTACTGTAGCTCCTCTTATATTGATCTCTTTATGGGACTGAATACAACACTATGGGAACTTTTTGCTTGGGCCTTTTCGTCAACTGAAACAAAAATAAACAAACCCCCTCCAACCATAAACAAGGGCTGCCCCTCAGACATTGTGTGTATTCAGAGGGCGGGCTTGTGGGGGCGTAGTGCGCATGCGCCACAGCACATATTATAGAGCGCAGGCGCCTGGACTCTCTTATTCCCGGCCACGCTGTAGACGGAGAGGTGTCTGCGTTGTGAGATAGGTGAGTACGGTCGGCGGTTTATGGCTAGTTGAGGTGCACACGGTATAGTACTTATTTAGAGCACATGTATATAAGGAACGAGTCGAGTTATTATTATCATCTTTATCTAGTTGTCCTTATTCAGATCAGGCCTGTGGGCCGTTACCGGCCTTTGTTACATTGAGTGTGCATACACGTAACACTTTCGCTTGTAACGATTTATGGTGGGATTATTTTTTTAGTACGTGTATTTTTTTCTTTTATATAACAAACTGTTGTGTTCCTGGAACATTATGCACACCTATATTATTAACGTTATTTATATCGGTAGGTTACACAATATTTTATATTAGTGTATGGCTTTAGATTATGCGACCATGACCGTTTTAGCGCTTGGGCCCCAGCCTCCGGACCCTCGCCTTCTCGGTAGGATCCTGCGGCTGGTTGCTCAGCTAGGCCGTTGAAACGCGTGTCCGCCATTTTGTCACTGTGATGTAACAATGACTATGGTCACGTGTCCCTTACAGCAGTTAGTCCCGCCCATAACCAGCGCACAGAGAAAATGTCCGCCAGCGAGTGTTGTGATACCTTCGTAGCCAAGATCCGCGGCCTTCCCTGGTCGTGCTCACACATCGAGATCGAGCACTTCTTTTCCGGTAAGTTTGTCTGTGTTTGCTCGACGATAACCTCCATCCTCGGCCTGTTTAGTCTCGGTGCTAATGTGTATTGTCTCCTCAGATTGCAAGATCTTTAATGGCTCATCGGGCGTTCATTTCATCTACACCAGAGAGGGTAGGCCTAGCGGAGAGGCCTTTGTGGAGTTTGAGACTGACGATGATCTGAAACTAGCACTGAAGAAAGACCGTGAGACCCTGGGGCACAGATATGTAGAGGGTGAGTATCCCTGTATGTGTATACCAGGCATGTGCCATATTGTTAAAGGGCCATTTAAATCAGCACAATTTGGAACATGTTGGAATACTTGTATATTTTCACTGAGATTAGTAAATTGCATCTCCTCAACATGCCCCTAACCAGACACGTTCTGCAGCTCCATGTAGTGATCATATGCAAAAAAAAGTTATATGTGCAGAGTACAGGATGGTGGAGTCCGCTAAACGGTTATTGTTTGACTGCTCCCTGCTTTCCTAAATTAAAGGAAATAAATCTTTGTCTTCACCAGTCATGAAACAGCATACAGTGTGTTTGTAAACAGACCTAATAATACTTTATATTGCTGTAATAAAATAAATTAAAATAGTTAATACTAACACCTAATCCTGTGCTCTTTCACCTAATGATGAGCATCTACAGTGAGGTAAATGGTTCTTTAAATTGCACTGTCTTTTTTTTGTAGTTTTCAAGTCGAACAGTGTTGAGATGGACTGGGTCCTGAAACATACCGGTCCTAACAGCCCAGACACTGCAAATGATGGCTTTGTGCGGCTCAGGGGGCTCCCATTTGGATGCAGCAAGGAGGAGATCGTGCAGTTCTTCTCAGGTATGTTATGTTCTTGAATGTTTTATTTACATTAACATTTTACAGTTTCAAGCATTATATACTTTTACTGCACAGCATATGAGCAGTCAGCTCCAAGCATTATTTAGGCAGCTGCTGAAATTTCAAGGTGGCTTTATCAATATCAGGCTCGGACCAATATACTGTCCTTTGGATTATACTTTGTCCATTAAAGAGTTAAATAACACAGATTACTATTAGCTTTTATTACAGCTTCTATTACAAAAGAGGTGCTAGTAAAATCTGTATCTCATCCACAAAACTAAGAACTCTTCGTTTATGAAGTAATCTGTAAAGTCCATCTCCTGCACTGTGGTTGCTCTGGTTCAAAAATTACTTGGATTGTATGGTGGAAATGAGTCGCCCCCTTCCTTTTGAAACCTTGTTGGCCTCAAGCAACAGAAGGCTTTGTCCTGCCCTGGCTAACAATAGATGCCACATGACTCTTTTGTAATGGAAATTCAGGGCAGCTACTCCGTCTTTATGTTTCTTAACAATTATTTTGCTATTAGTAATGCTACACTTAGTATCTGGTAACTTTTTTTTTATTTTTTTATTATTGCAATACCCTGAAATGTTAGGGTTTTTATATTTTTTTAAACTAATTTTTAATGCTGAAATTCATACATATTATCTTTAGCCCAGACAATAACCATTGAACCAAATTTTCATGAGGAAGAAAATAAAATTGTATACTTGTGAATTGGCTTTTATCTGTAAGAGAAAGGATTACTGTCCTTTCTTTTTGGCATGTGAACCTAGAGATTTGGTGAACTCCCATAAGTAGGAGTATGTAGATTGGCAGAATGTTTAAATGCAGATATTGTCCTAATGGCATGTTAGTGGGCATTGGGTGCAGTTAAGGGTTTGATTTTTCTAAATATAACTGTAACTTCTTATAAAATGACATATATGTAAACCTTATCTGCATCACTTGTTCTTTCCCCAGGGGATCAACTAAAGTTGTTAATACCTCCTAACATTATCTAATGGGTTTTAAATCAATCTTTAATGTTACTACTTGTATTGTAGGGCATACTGTAAACGTGTTCTATCTTGTCAGGTTCTTGATAAAAGCACTGGCCCTGGGTCAATTTCAAGAGGGATGGCTGTGAGAGGCTACCTACTTATATAAAACAAACTCTACTTTTGGGTCAGAAAATGGACTTGGTTATGCCAGTTAAACATACTGCCAGTAATTAAGCTTCATGTAGTTTTTATACAATATAAAAACAGTAATAACAATTGTGCCATTATGGCTTTAGATTTTAAGGTAACATTTCTAATGTTTACAAATTGCACCAGTAAACCTACAAGGTGCAGACCGTAAAATGGTCTTCAACCCTACTATAAAAATACAAATCAAATTGTGTATTAATTTCCATGTTTTCACTTTTCACTTTTTTTATTTTTTTTATTTCTATTGTATTCGATGCTTAAACCACTTACTAATGGTACTGATCTAAGTAAATGTTTGTTTTTTAGTACCAAAATGTTCTGGCTTATTTAAAGAATTAAGACTGTCTGGGCTTGTGATTTTTAATGTTAACCCCCCACTGGGGTTTTGTCCTTGGGTTGAAGGGTTGGAAATCGTGCCAAATGGGATAACATTGCCGGTGGACTTCCAGGGGAGGAGTACGGGGGAGGCCTTCGTGCAGTTTGCTTCACAGGAAATAGCTGAAAAGGCTCTAAAGAAACACAAGGACAGAATAGGGCACAGGTGGGGATGGATGGTTGGTTGGTTGTCACTTTTCTTATGGTATAGTTAGATTCATTTCTTGAAAGAAAAAAAATGAAAGTGTGTTTTTTTTTTTTTTTTTTTTTAATATTTATTTTGCACCATCTTGTTCTTTTCCAAACCAAGATTTCTGCTGTGGTGTAACTTAGGTATGTTTAGAACTATTGATAAATTCTCATTGTGCATATAGCTATAGTTTAGTATTACCATAAGAAAATGTGATGCTTGCTAAACTGTTTAATTTACTTAATTAAAACATGTATGGTGTAATGTGTATAGACATTTCTTACACTTAATTGTCATAAAAGGTGTATCTGCATATGGCCTGGTGACATTCAAACTTTTTTTCTTTTTTTTTTCTTTATCCTTGCACATAAATGTGTCCTAGAGATTAAAAGTATGTTTTAATGGTATTCAAAACACTTGTGATGGTTTTCAGTCTTTGATAAGACTGACATGATGTCACCACAATTTAATAATTGGCAGAGTTTTTTTTTTTTATTATCTTCAGTGCTTAAAATTTTTATGCATACTTTACTCTTAGGAAATTGACTAGTCCGTTCAAAATATACTGTAAAATATTTGAATCTTTCCCTATTGTAGAATGGTATTTGATGTATGTGATTAAAATCTTGAGCCTCACGTTTTTTATTTTAATTTTTTTAGGTACATAGAAATTTTTAAGAGCAGCAGGGCAGAGGTTCGCACACACTATGATCCCCCCAGGAAGCTCTTTGGTATGCAGCGTCCAGGACCTTATGACAGACCAGGTGCTGGTGCTGGAAGAGGCTATAATAATATGGGACGAGGATTAGACAGAATGAGACGTGGTGCTTATGGTGGAGGTACGTACCATTTTAAGATTCTACTGCTAATGTTTGTCTAATGGGCAACTAACCGATAACTCACAAGTGCAGCCATTTTCCCTTGCATTAAACATTACTAAAGTGCACAATGTGTCCCCTTTGAGAAATGTGTGTTTTATTTTAATGTTTAACATTTCATGCGTTGTGTGACACACAAGTCTTATGATAAATGCCTGCCTTGTTTCCAAATAGTGCACTGTTAATTTGTTCCTGTTTTTTTTTTAACATTGGTAGTAATTTAAGATTTCTGTTTTTTTTGTTTTGTTTTGTTTTACGTGAATTGACTATTGACGAATAAGCATGAATTTCTTTTCTTTAAAGATTCTACTTCCCCTGCAGGTTACAGTGGATATGAGGATTATAATGGCTACAATGAATATGCTTTTGGTACAGATCAACGATTTGGAAGAGGTATATAATCTTGCTACTAATTGATAAACCAATGATAGGAAGCTGAAATTTAATGGAACCATATGGTCCTGATGCATTACATATTTGTGTTACTGCATGTGATAAAATAGTGTACAGGCTCAAATTTTTTTTTTTTTTTAAATAAAGTTTCAGATCAAAGATATGGAGATGGGACTAGTTTCCAAAGCACAACTGGACATTGTGTTCACATGAGAGGACTTCCATACAGAGCAACAGAAACTGATATCTATACTGTAAGTACTATGTACTCTCGATATTACTATTTTCACCAGACTAAGCTAAAGGCTAGCGCTAAACATGTTTAATATTTTTATTTTTTCCTTTATACAGTTCTTTTCTCCTTTAAATCCTGTGAGAGTTCACATTGAAATTGGGGCTGATGGAAGAGTAACAGGTGAAGCAGATGTTGAATTTGCAACACACGAGGATGCTGTAGCTGCAATGTCTAAAGACAAGGCAAATATGCGTAAGTGGTGGTTTTGTTGAGGGTTCATGTTAAAACTAGTGGAATAGCTTACAATTTAGGTAATATGTTTAATGGAAATGGTAACGTTTCTTTCTCTACACAGGATATAGGTTTAATTTTTATATTCTGTTTTGCCAATGTAATATGCATTAAACTTTTCATATCCATCTGAATCAGATTAAGTATGTATATTGCTTTTTTTTTTTTTTTTTTAATATAAATATACTTTTTCAGAACACAGATATGTGGAACTCTTCCTTAATTCAACGGCAGGAGGGTCCAGCGGTGCATATGGCAGCCAGATGATGGGTGGCCTAGGTATGTAACCTTTTGTTTCCAGATACTCTGCATGTTTGACCTAATTAGAGGCTACATTTTTACATGTGTGCATTAAGAATTTTGCCACTCTTTAACCACCTCTTTATTCCCAAAGTTTTTTTTTTTGTGTGTCCAGAATCCAATTTTTATTTTATTTTTTATAGTTAATATTTTATATCAATTGAGAGCCAGAACAGTCACAATTTAATTGTCCGTTTTTCAGACTTGGATATAATGAATTGTAGTCAAAATGTTGTGTCCGTTTGTAATGCGTGCTTTTTTTTCATCTAGCAGGGGCTCAAACAGCTTATGGTAGTCCTGGAACACAGGCTCTGAGTGGAAGCTATGGAGCAGGATATGGAACGCAAGCCGGATTAAGCGGTTACGGTAAGGGGATATACACTTGTTAGCTTAGTACAGTGTGTGTGTGTGTATATATATATATATATATATATATATATGTATATATATATATCAGTTGGTAATCAAACTTCAGTTCTTGGATCTAATTTACTTTGTTTGCTGTGGTCATCTGCCATACTTGTTTCACTACAACTGCTTTGTATGTGACTAGCATCTAGCTGAAGCTGCGGTTTTACAGTTAAGACATCTGCCTTCTATTTGGTAGGGAAATGGCTCTGCACCTTTGACTAAGATGTCTGCATGGTTTTAAAGACATTTGTAACTGAAGAGTTTTTTTTAGACCGCAAGAAGTGTTGCACTGTAATAGCGCTATGAAATATGTTGGCATTTCACGAATAAACAGTAATATTTACAGACTCATAAGATACAAACTATGGCTTCAGTAACAATGTTAAGCTTTTCATACTGACTTTCATTGTTCTTAATGTGCATTAGAACTACAAGGTTGTCTATATATTTTATGGAAATACATTGAATAATGTGTATTTGTCCCCCTGTTCTTTCAGGTAGTCAAAGTGGAATAAACAGCAGTTACTACAGCAGTGGGACACGTGGATCATTAGGAGTAAATGGAATAGCAGCTGGGATGTCGAGCAGCATGGGCATGAGTGGTGCCTGGGGAATGTAATGGAACAATCCTTGATCCTGACTCAAAGATTCATTTTTTTTTAATAAAACTAATAAAAAAACATTTGCTGTTTTTTTTGCAATACAACTTGTAATTTATGCTTATTGTGAGACAGGATTTTTAATAACTTCATATTTTAGTACTCTGGCACCTCCTTTTGAGGGTGATCTGGAAGTAGAATATGTAGCTGTTTAAAATTGTTCAGCTTTCCATGCCAGTTGTTTTTGTAGGATAAGTATTCAAGCAAATCACTTAATGGATATGCTGTTTCAATTATGTTTAAGTGTTGCTCTTGTATCACATTGTACATTGTTCTGAACGCATGTAAAATGAAACATGCCTCTTTTTTTTTTTTTTTTTTTTTTTAACATATGGGCTTCTCTCCATTTTTGGATTCAGTCTAATTTTTAAGATACATGTTGTGAACTTTTTTTTTTGTGTCTGGTGGAACTTTAAGACCCCACTGCATTTTGTTTTGGTATATGAAATTCTAAGATCTGACATCTTGGTTTGTTTTTGTTTTGTTTTTTTAGGTGTTCTGCAAAGTGTACTTTGTCAATAAATCCATAAACGAATGTATTGTTTCTTCAATATTTAAATGCAAGTAATTCCTGATTGCTAGTAGTAACGTGCGGTAACTTTTTTTTTTTATTCCTATGAGCTTAGAAATATCCTTATTGCAGCATAAATAGCAACTTGGCATCTATAATAAAAAAAAAAAAGTAATTCTGACTACCGTAGATGTTCTTAAGCGTGTATTAGATGCTCATGAGGCAGGAGAAGATCTGACTAGTGCAGTTTTATCTGTAGCAGCCCCTGCATGCAAAACAATCCTTACCTAGGGCCTCATTCTATTATCGGCCGTAAATCGGCCGTAAGGCTGCGATTCCTTGCGAGGGTTCAGTTAACTCGCGATTCTATTATACGGCCCCGCAAGGATCTCCTTTTACGGCCGGCCGCATATCTTGGAACCGGCCGTAATCTGTGAAATATAAAAAACGCAAAAATAAATTCAAGCCTGCACTGTACAGCTCTGTAAATGCTAGGGATCATATTGGGGGACATGAGGATTAAAAGGAACCCACTCTCAAGCTTGCACATCTGCCCAAACCCGAGTTCAAATTAACTGTTTATTTTCCGGCTGCGGCGTGGGCGTGTCTGAAGTGCTCCAAGCACTCTGGACTTTTTACATGGATATTTTACGGATATTAAAAATGAAATATTTTACGGATTTGAGTACAGGATAATTATGTGCTATTTTTTCTAACACCTAAAATCCCTTTATAGTCTTCTCAAAGTGCAGGATGGCTTTATTTGAGCTATTTTATGTGCTTAATTGGTGCTAGCGAGACCTTTTTCCTGCAAGTAACTGCGGCTCGCTTTTAGCCTTGCAGAGAGGTTTCCCGGAGCAATTGAATTGCAAATCTCTTGCGGCCGTTTTAGATCAAAGGCTTTCCTCCGGCGCGTGCGGCCGCAAGAGATAGCAAGGCACCGGCCGCAAGCCTGCCGGAATTCCCGGCCGTAAGGGAATAGAATAGCCGAATAGCTTGCGGCCGGTCCTTGCGGCCCCGCAACGGCTGCGGCCGATAATAGAATGAGGCCCCTAGTCATCACCACATTTGGGGCAGATCCTCTTCAAGGCCCTAGACCCCTGATGTAGGTAAAAAGGGATTTGCAAAAGGCTCAAATATAAATGTAATAACCACATTGAAAGTATTTCTTTAATACTGCCTCAATATTCAAGACCAAATTGACACCTTCCTCCATTATAGGCAATCCCGATGGCTTATGTGTCCAGGGTTGAATGATACAAAACAAATACAAACATGGAATAGGAAGCTTTGTCTAAAACTACTGCTGCAACCTGATTTTTAGGTACATACAGAACTACGGTATATTGGTAACTTTAAGTGACACTGCAGAGGCTCAAAAAAATGGTACAATTGTAAATTTGTAAGTTATTTTTTTTTTTTGTTAAATTATTATTATTATTATTTTTTTTATATATATATATATATATATATATATATATATATATATATATATATTATACAGATGGTCCCTGGGTTATGGACACTACAAGTATAAACTTGTCACTGATAAATAATGAAAACAATACTATAATGGCTTGTGGGGTAACACTATAATACCCCTGTACTGTGATTTACAGAAACTATTGTGCTCTCCTTCAGTTTAAACAAATACCATAAAAGCAAACTCCTACAAAAAGCCTTGGGAACCGGTTCTTAAATATAGGGCTTTTGTAACCCGGGGACCAGTTGTATAATTTTCCTATAGTAATATAGCAATAGTTATTTTGACTGGTCAGCCAGCATGTCTGATACACTACAAAAAAGATAGTGCTGGGATTTTTTTTTTTTATTAGTCAGCACCTACATTTTTTTGTTTTGTTTCCTGGGTATAGGCATCCCTAGAACAAACAAATGGAAATCATTTCAATCCTGTGGGAGGGTATATTTTGAAGTCTGACTTTCCATGATCTTAAGGACCACAGCATGCCAGGCACATATGTCAGCCATTGCTCCTCCTGAACTCCTTCAAGCTCATGTTCATTGCTTCAGTGATCTCCTCAGTACATCTTTGCCTCCACCATCTTCAAGGAACTGTAGGCAGTTTAATTCTTTGGAGCTCAGACTTCTTTATGGTCCAGCTCTCTGTATGTTACTGTTGGGAATACCATACTTTTTACTGATCACCTACTTGGGATATATAAACATAAATATCTTTTACTAGCGCCTTGCCAGTAAAAAAAATAACTGTCAATAAAATTGTAAAGCTGGGAATGCTGTTTGCCACACAATGTGAGTCTCTGACACTTAACCTTTTTGTTGTCTACAAAGGGGTACAAAAGTTATATATTTTAACATTCAACTTCTATTTCAACATTTATTGAACCATATTAACCATTTTTATTGTCATGTATGCAGTAATAATATAACAATGGATGAAATTTGTATGAATACAACTTGTGAACCATTACATAAAGCTTTGTAACATGCAACTTATATTGGAAACTGGTCAAACAATTATTTTTAACAATACTAACATTTTTAATTCTGAGCAATAACTTTTTCAAAAAATAGTGATCTTGAATATTGAATCCAGAGGAAGGCAAACCAAAAAGTGGGCAAATCAATTAATTCCTTCCTGACCCCATTAACTGGTGATTGGATTACTCCTTGGATCAATACTCTATGTAATTAAGCCTTTACATTTTACAACAAATAATCATCCTCCTACTACCATGAACCCTTACATACAATGAAACAACTTTTCAGTCCTTTGAAAGCAGAATTTTAACATGACAAACATGAACATAATGTATTAAAATTGAAACCGTAAATATATAATATAATTAAGGTATAAACATAAGCCAGACATTTGCCAAATAACTGAGTTATGATTATGTCACGTTTTATTTCAGTTAATTTGATTTTGAAGACTGTTGCCACAAAATCTGGTCGATCGGAAGCAGTTTGTCCAATTAGCAGATTATACAATCTCTGGCCATTGTGGATTACATGTAAATGTAATAAAAAAAAAGTTACAATAGTTATCGCATCTTTGTATCTTCTTGGAAAGAAGAAGGTAAAATGATGGCTTTGCCAGCTGTCAGCTCTCTGGTTGTAGCAACCTCAGTGACATAATCCATCAGTCCACAATACTGTTCTACACATAGTTTATCTTGTTGATATGTGATGAAATTTAAATTATTTGCCTCAACTTGCAAATATGAATCAACGACCCATTGTTGTGTCAGTTTTCCACCACATAAAATGGGATTAAATCCCTCTTGAATGGCAGTTTGAGCCACTTTAAATTCAAGCATGGAAATATTCTTTCTGACACATACTTTTGAATTTGGGTAACTGTCAAGTGTTAATTTGGGTTGCCATCCGGCTTCCTCATTGGGGAAAAAAATGGGATGTCATTGAATCTAAATTAGTACTTAATGTTTATGTAAGGTTGCTCCTCATTTCTGAGATATATTCTAATATCCCTTTGAAATGGTGGTTCTCCCTCCTCATTTTGAAAGACCATTGCAACCTCATTTGATGTTGGTAAGTTGTAATGGCGTTTATCAGTATGATGATCTCTTAGATCGCCATACTGGGATTGGTAATTGATGTAATTCTGCATTAATTATTTGTTCTTGTTCTATTTCTGACAATTTTTTATAGGCTTGAGTGTATGGGTTTTGGGCCATAATTTTATCAAGCTCTATAAAAACAATGGGTAAGCATTTTTTATTTTCTTGAAGCTGCATACGTTGTTCAACAGCTTCCATTGTATCTAGGACACGTAGTTGAGCAAATTTTCTTTGCTCCACTTCTTGTGGATGTAAATGAGAAGTACAAAGGTAAATTTGTCCTTGTACTTTGAAACAGTAAGGGCCATGTCCTGGCACATTAGCAGCTAATATTGCACCTATAGATGCAAAGGATATGGCACTATTATAGGATCTTATGTTTGTTTTGAAATTATGGTAATTAGGGAAAGTAGGCTCAGTCATCATGCTTTTTAAATATGTTGGGGAGTGTTGTCTTTGTGGAAGTCTTGCCTTGCCTTTTTTACAGCAACTAACAAACTGGCCATCTCTGGGTCTTTCCTGTTAGAAATTATAAGCCCCACAAAACTGACAATATTCATATTACCACAATTATGAACCTCTACTGTTAAAAATGTAAGTAAACGACGATTGTGAGCAGATACCGTATTTTTCGCCCCATAAGACGCACCTGCAGATAAGACGCACCTAGTTTTTAGAGGAGGAAAACAAGAAAAAAAAATTCTGAATCAAACACAAATATACTGCACACACAGATACACACCTACATTACACACAAATATATATATATATATATATATATATATATATATATATATGTATATACACACACACACATACATACATATACACATACATATCCACATACATACACATACATATACACATACATACACATACACGCATACATATACATACACACATACACACATATATACACACATACACATACATACACATATACACACATACACATACTGCAGCATTTGGGAGCCCTTGACCCTCCCTGACCCTCCTGATCCTCACCTTTCTTCTGATCTCAGCCCATCTTGATCTCACCCCAGCGCTTCCTACCAGCACTCCTCGTGTACTGCAGCGTCGCGTGTGTGACGTCACTAGGATGCACCGGCCGACGCGATGCATGCTGCTGGTGCTGTAGGAAGCGCCAATCAGGAGTGGGAAGAGATCAAGAGGACAGAGAGGCAGTTTTAAAAGGTATATTCGCCGTATAAGACGCACCAACTTTCCCCCCCCAGTTTTGGGGAAGAAATAGTGCGTCTTATACGGCGAAAAATACGGTATATAAATGTGACTGTCTAAATCATCATTAGTATTCTTATTAGATTGTTCTGCAACATTTTCTAAATGCTTTTGTTTTTTAGTTGCCTTCTTGGATGTTAGTTTGTCAGCCGCTAGTCTTTTGCTTGCGAGTCTCTGCCATTCTTTTTGTCATCCAATTTCCTTTTCCTGGGGCGTCTGTTGATCTGCCCATGTTTTTTGACGTTGTCTAGTTTGACGCCTTTTCTTTCACTCATTCTTTTCAGTATGTGCCATATTAATCTGTAAATAAAAGTAGTACATTAGTACATTTGCTGCTTTGTTATTTTTCTTGTTTAAATGCACTTTTTGTTATTTTGTTTTGGTTATTTTTTCCTCTATCCTGTTTTGTGTGCACCACTGTTTGCATTATGGGGTTAGCTTTTTGAGGTTTGACTTAGCCGATTAGTTAGGTTGCAGTCTATGTTGTGAATGGCGCAGAGCAAACATAGGTCCTTCTATTTTGTATATGTTAACAGCATTTCTTGTGTTATCCTGTTTTGTGTGTGGCAGTGTTGTCATTATGGGTTAAGTTGTGTTTTTTGTGCGCTACTGTTGTCATGAGGTGTTTAGGGAATGGAGTTGGGTTTAGAGGGTTACACACGTAAAATAGTATATATCCTTCCATTTTGTATATGTTAACAGCATTGTTATTTTCTGTTTTGTGTGCACTTCTGTTGGCATTAGGGGTTAGGGTAGTCTATTTTTTTTGGTATAGTGTTTTGCATGTGCCAATGTTGTCATTAGGGCTTTACGGTTATGGGATTAGGCTTAGAGTGTTAGCAAGGTTGCAGTATGTTTCTACAAAGGCAGACCCAATATATGATAGGTCCGTCCATTTTATATGTGTAAACAGCAGTACTTGATGTATTTTTCTTTTTTTGTAACTTGTAATACTATACCTTTTGTTTTTAATGTGTTGTGTATAAATTCCTGTAGAGATGACGAGACTCTTCAGGCAGTGTCTGTTGAGAATTACAGAGAGAGATGCAAATGTTAAAATAACATTTAAATCGGTAACTTGTCGGGGCGTGTCTAGCCAAGGGAAGAGAGCAGACGTGTGTAGGAGCTGCTCCTCCATAGAAACGCATTAAATAAAATAAATATCTCTAAAATTAGCTATATTATCCCCAAAGCAATCCCACAAACTAAAGGGAAAAGAAAGAAGCAGAAGGACACTGACTGGGAGAAAATAGAGCCGGCAACAGCGCCACAAATGTGAGATCTACATGATCCGGCCTACCGGAGCTGCGACCCACGGGGTCCCCCTGCACAGGCAGAAAGCTGTGCCGAGGGCTCTGACACAGTATTTGGCTGCATACAACAGAGGAGAACTGCAGTGAAGGACCCGCGGCTACGCCGGGTGACCGGGAAGAGAAGGTAAGCGTGTGCCCACGCTAGAACTTACCCTAAACGTGACGGGCCTGGCACCGAAACGCGGGTGGTGCAGGGGGATATCTAGCCTGAGGCCCGGGACGCTCCGGCTGTGAAGAAGGCCCGAGCCCGACTCTGCACACCGCCATCTTCTCCCGCGCGGTGGAGGCATCGTCGGAGGCCCCCCCCCTCGCAACAAGGCCGCGGTGTGCACGCAATAGGCTACAGGCGAGAGGCTCCCTGGTCTGGCAGAGGAAACAAGATCCCAGATTAGAGGCCAGAGGCCCCCGAGAAGAGAGAGATCAAGGGAGGGCCCTCTAAGGAGTCTCACCCGGCCAGTGGAAGAGACGTTATTTTCCCGCCAAAGGAGGGGCGGCCATTTTCCCTCAGAGGTTATAGGGGCTGTAGAGGGAAGAGTCAGCGGCCCAAGATGGCGGTCGCAGCATAGACAGGCCACGAGGCCTATCAAGATAACCCCATCTCGCTGCACACCAAGCACTACAAGAAAGTCCCCTGAATAGGAAGGGGTATAACTCACAACAACAGCCACCCAGCACACCCCAGGCCTTTTGTAGGAACAGACACACTGTTAAGAGGAACAGAAACCCTCATCATAACAGCAATAAATTACATCTCACCCCACAGAATCACTTCTGACCAACTGAGAGGAATTGGCAAACCTGTCTGACAGCTTCTAGCTTCTCATAAGAAGCTCAAAATAAATCAGCAATAACCCAAAAGAGTGTCACGAGTTCAGGGGTGTACCACAAGAAACCCCCAGGGTCACCTCAAAGGGAGGAAAAGAATACTAGACCCCTCATCCACACAACAAACAGCAGTTTATAACACATAACAAGGCAGCCCAAAGCGTGAGGAATTAGGGACCTAAACACAGTTTATGCTGAGAAGCTAATCCGGTTGGGGATACAGAGAGCCCTCAAAGAGGTCAGAGAAGACAACATCTTCCCCAAAAGAGTTAAAACTCCACACAAGGAGCTAACAACATTTTAGGGGCTAAACAGACAAACGACGCAGGTTTACAACATCACCTGACTTCCAATATAACAAGCTGTACTAGTGGAACCCCTCTACTACCTAGTGGACAAAAGTGTAATTACACAACGCCTGAGTAAACAGTCCACACTAGCGCAACTCCTAGCTACAGGATAACGCTCCTAAAGGTAACGGAGAAGTAGCACAAACACATTCACTGTAACACCCTAATCTGAATGAGACAATAGAGTGGACTGATTCCACGGTTAACAATCTGACCACAACTTCTGCACACACAGCGTTCCCTACCGCCTCACAGCAGGGAAAACAAGATCCATAATTTTTGGGGCTCCCCTGACGCATTGAAACCTGTGTCCTATCCCTACTAACGTGCAGACAAAGGGGCCCACTGTATCCTCACTCCAACAGGACACACCAGGAACAGACACAAAAAGCCAATCCTCAAACGATAAAGATCAAGAAGACCAAACATCCACGGACTGTTCAAAATTCTCCAAGAACATTGATTAAACTTAAAGAGATGTAACAAAGTAAAAGTGCCGCAACATAGGGACGCTAACAATTGCACTGGGACATATTAAGTGACCCCTCCTCACTGGGAAAAAACGAAACTAAAGAACTCCAACTGCGATGGCGGGCGTCGCCACGATGAAAAATAACAAGGGTATCCAATCTTACTGCCGGCCAAAGTCTTCGACCAATACTCCAACCAATAATAACACCATCGCCACAGTCTACACCCCTACTAACTTGGAAATGTCGGCACCAAGCACCAAAAGCGACATCCAAGACTTAAAAGAATTAATAACCAACTTTAGAGCAGAGATCAAATCCGACATCCAGAAAGTGACTACTGAACTATCCACAGAGATACAAAAGGTTGATGATAGAACCACACAGCTGGAAACAAAAATTTCAGACATCATTCAACATAACAGCAGGCTAGAAGAAGAGATCTTGGCCTTGAAAGAAGAACAATCAAGGCAGCAGCTACAGCAAGAAGACCTAGAAAACCGATCTAGACGCCAAAACATTAGACTGAGGAACGTGCCGGAGACAGTCAAAGACCTGCACGCTTATCTAAGCGATCTCTGCGACACTCTCCTCCCAAACACCCACCCAGAAAACATGAGATTGGACAGAGTTCACAGAGCCCTTGGCTTCCGACCGTCACCACAAGAACGCCCAAGAGACATCATAGCCAGATTCCATTATTACTCCACCAAAGAAAGGTTTATGAAGGCCGCAAGGAAAGGCATTCCTCCCATAGAGGGGCACCAGCCTTTGCTCTTTTCGGATTTATCACCGGTAACCCTTGCCAAAAGGAGACAAATGAAACCTGTACTGGACTGTATATTAGCGCAAGGATGGAGGTACACGTGGGGGTTCCTATTCCGCCTCAATGTCTCCAGAGACGGAAAGATTTTTACTGTCAGAACTCCAGAGGAAGGAATCAACTTGCTGGCAGATTGGAACATTAGAGTCAACAACGGAGAAAATCTACACGTATCAGAAGGCCCCAGTGGGAGGAGTCCTCCTCCACACGAAGGCAGAGACTTAACACTATAAGTTGCCATCTTTTCTTTACCCCACTAATATGATAATCTATGCTAATTAAAAGTTAGAGGAACAGGATCAACAACACATTAACCACACCAGTGAGAGAGGGAAGCGACTAATAGCACACCATAGGATAGACACCCCAGGCCATAGAGGCTAAAATACCAGACACTTAAATGGCGTCCCTAAGGGCGCTAACGAATAACCAGTCACAGACCCCCACAAACAGTAAAATTTAGGCGGTCCGATCCAGTGTCAGCTTGTAGACACTGATTGGCCCACCAGTACAATAACAAGAGGACAGCTAAGTGCTCTCCTCACAGTAGTAGAAGTTACTACGCCATATTTAAACAAAGAACAAGAGGACAGCTAAGTGCTCTCCTCACAATAGTAGAAATTACTACGCCATATTTAAACAAAGAACAACAGAAAGTTGTATTACAATAGAAATTATCTAGTCCACCAGAGAGTCACACATACAGACTCTTAAGCCTTAGCCAAGTACCTAGAATAACCATAGAGACCTCCTCTGGGAGAGGAGAACTTGTCCACACAGTTATTAGCCCAAGTTTTGCTGGACCTAAAGAAGTTTATATTAACAGTTACTTTGTTAACTACTGTTTCTTTTTTTTTTTTTTTCCTTAAGAACAGAGACTCTCGCACACGTTTGCTTGCTGAACGGTTTTCGGGGCGGAAACCAGCAGGGGGCACTGGATCACTGTACCGTAAACTTCCAGGTAGGTGAGCCAATCCCCCACACTCACCAAAATGCCACATACCTCAGTTAGAACTATGGACATTGGCATAGCGTCGCACAATGCTCATGGACTGAACGAACCAGTTAAGAGAGGGGTTGCCCTGAGGAATTATCAAAAATTAAAACTAGACATTGTGATGATTCAGGAGACTCACTTTAGAAAACAAGCAGTACCAAAATACTGGGGGGGAGTCTTTACACAAGCGTTCCACGCTACCTCCGAAACAAAACAAAAGGGGGTCACCATTTTGCTCCACAAGAGACTCAACTTCCAACTAAGTAAAATCCAAAGGGATACAGAAGGCAGGTACATAGCAGTTCAGGGTACAATACATGAACGGAAGGTCACATTATTGAACATTTACGCCCCAAACACAGACCAAACGCCATTTTTTCAGAAAATACAAAAACTCACAGATAGTTGGGATGACGGGCTTAAGATAATAGGAGGAGACATGAATGCGGTGTTAGACCCATCCAAAGACAAGTCAAACAACCTAGATTCACATAAAACCCCCACGGCGACCAAAGCACTCAAAAAACTATTAAATTCAAATTGTATGATCGACACTTGGAGAAATATGAACCCCACAGATAGAGAATACACATTTTTTTCAGATAGACATAGGTCACTTTCCAGAATAGACTACATCCTAATTCAACAAAACATGGCAGGGAACCTAACAGAGGCCGCAATATGTCCCATAGCATGGTCAGACCACGATCTGGTCAAAATTTCCATGAGAGACCTTTTACCGATGGGAAATAGTCCGAGATGGACGTTAAACCCTGGCTTACTTAACGACCCAACAACACGCGAAAAAATTAGAACAGCAATTACAGAATATTTTGATCTTAACAAAGAAGGCGAAATTAACATAAATGGAATTTGGGCAGCCCACAAAGCAGTAATCAGGGGAACCTGCATACAAATTAGTTCGCTTAAGAAAAAAAAGGACCAGGCACAAATTTCACTCCTAAATCAGAAAATATTAGAGGCCCAAAAACTATATGGTAGAGATAAATCACAACAAACTTACGAGAAGGTACTAGGATATAAAAAGGAACTCAACGATATATTGAGAGGAAAAATGGTCACTATACTACAACGATCCGACGCTAAATTTTTTAGAAACGCAAACAAGCCTGACAGAATGCTGGCCAATAGACTAAAAGAAAAGAGAGCAAACTCATTCATTGCCAAACTAATCACCAAAAATAAGCAAATCGTTTTTAAACCAGAGCAGATAGTAAACGAATTCAGGCAATTTTATGCCGATCTTTACACAAAGTCAGACAACTCGGGTACCCCAAATCACAAAATAAACATCGAAAAAGCACTAAGTAACATAAATATCCCACACCTAGACCCCGCTAAAGCCAGTTCACTCCTTGAGCCCATATCGGTTAAAGAAATACAGGAGGTGATCAAGACAACAAAAGCACACGGGGCCCCGGGTCCAGACGGGTACTCGAACCTATATTACAAATATATGAGCGACTTACTCAGCCCGACCTTACACAAACTATTTAACGGCTTCTTAAAAGGGGGGAAAATGAAACCGGAATTCTTAGAAGCCAAAATCATAGTAATCCCTAAACCCGGGAAAGACCCAACCCAGTGTGCTAGCTATAGACCAATTTCCCTGATCAACACTGACTTAAAAATATACACTAAAATCTTGGCGGCCAGACTAGCGGAATTAATTCCTGAGATAATACATCCGGACCAAGTGGGGTTCATTAAAGGCAGGGAAGCGCCAGATAACACCAGAAAGATCATTGACCTCATCGACATAACTAGCAGAGGAGAAAACCACGCAATGGTTCTAGCACTCGATGCCGAGAAGGCTTTCGATAGATTAGACTGGACATTTATGAACTCTACTTTGATTAAATTCGGGTTGCCAGAGGGCTTTCTCAAAAGCGTTGCATCTCTATACTCAGAACCAACTGCCCAGGTGACTTACCAGGGTTACAATTCTCAAAAACTCAAAATCACGAGAGGTACACAACAAGGTTGCCCGCTGTCCCCACTGTTGTTCACCCTTAGTATAGAGCCCCTAGCATTAGCTATTCGCCAACACACTGACATATCTGGTATACCGGTCGGCCTGACAGACCACAAAATAAGTCTTTTTGCAGACGACATTCTCCTAACAATCTCAAACCCACTAGTCAGTCTTCCTAATCTATTCAAACTCTTGTCAGAGTATGGCTCACTGTCAGGGTTCAAAGTAAATACGAGCAAAAGCATAGACCTCAACCTATCCCTCTCACCCACCATGGAAAAGCAACTAACCAACAACTTCCCGATAAAATGGTCCCCTAAATCTATTAACTATCTGGGCATACAAATTACTAAATCAACTAAAGACCTGTATGAAGCAAACTACCCAACTCTTATTAAACGTATAACGAGTGACCTACATAGATGGTCAGAGCTAAAGATCTCATGGATAGGAAAACTACATGCCATTAAAATGAACATTCTCCCCAAATTACTGTACCTGTTCAGGACCATACCAATATCAATCTTAGCTAAAGAATTGAATACTATGCAAAAAATGTTGACGAGATTTCTGTGGAACAACAAAAAACCTAGGGTAAACAGAGAAACAATTACCGCAACTAAGAAGAGGGGTGGACTTGCGTTCCCAGATATCCCCCGTTATTTCAAAGCAGCTAGGCTAGCACAATTAGCAAAATGGTTCGTCAGAGACTCCCCCCCAGTATGGGTCCAGATAGAGAAACACACACTGAGGAACAACGATTTAATCATGCATCAAATACCTTGGCTCTCCATTCAGAAGGGCTTCAAACTACCCCAATCACTACCAACTACTGTGAAGCACACAATAATTTTATGGAAAGACGTAAATAGGAGGAACATGCTTCTAAACCCAGAATCCGGGCTTACTCCCCTGTGGCCCCAATCGGCCAGCCCCAATATAAATACTAATGCCCAATATAGATGGTGGACTGAAAACAACTGCTCAATTGCGGCAGATCTACCTGTAGTTAATCAAAAATGGTCCACGACTGCATTCCTAGACAAGAAACACCTCCCTCCAGGAGAATGGCTTAACCTATTCGCTATAAATCAAAGACTAACTCAAACCATCAGGAACAAGGGTGGGCAAAATAAATCCATATTCGAAAGGTGTTGCATTAATTTCCCATCAGGGAAGGGCAACATTTCCACAATATATAACCACTTATGCGAGTTAACCACTCCTCCCAAACTTCACTACGAAAGGGCATGGGAAGCAGACCTTAACATACGATTAGATAAGGACCAATGGAACAGCATCTTGAAACAAGCAAAAAACTCTTCACTTAATATAATTTTGAAAGAAAACTCATACAAAGTGATCATGAGATGGTACCTAACCCCAGTTAGAATGAACCTAGGTAACCCGGGGATTAGCGATTTATGTGAAAGAGGTTGTAATCAGAAAGGGACTCTAATTCATACATTTTGGGAATGCCCGTTGATTAAACATACGTGGGTAGAGACGTATAAAATCTTAGAGAAATTATGGGATCAGAAGTTTCCCATGAGACCAGAGGAAGCCATCCTGGGGCTACCGATAGAGGAGTTGTCCAACTCGGAACAATTCCTGACCAACCAAATCTTTCTAGCAGTCAGAACAATAATAGCCGCCCACTGGAAAACACCCACACCCACATTCGAGAAAATCCTAAACAAAATAGGGTTTGTTCGTTCCAGGAGCATTTTGTCTGCTGAGGTGAATCATAACTATAAACGCTGGGCCTCCTGCTGGTCCGCCTGGGAGACAAGATTCGGCGGGGAAACGAGGTGAGTGACCCTTTCCTCCTAAGAGACCTAGAAAGGAAAACTAAATTAGAGTAATCCTAATTTATCCAACCTTACTCAGTTAGCCAAGTTCAGAGGCGGCATCTACCAAGAGAGTTGATACCGGTCAGGTTCAGGCCGGGATGTGGACAAGTAACACAGTTTACATAGATCATTCCAGTTGTATGAGATTTCATTACTCATAGTTTCCTCCTTAGTCCCAACCCAGTTAAAAATATCTTTCAGCAGACATAAAATTAGAAAATGGAAAAAGAGGAGGCGTTCTGGACATATAGACGTTCTATAAGAAGATAGATGTGATGTATGTTCTTCTTGTTATTATATACTTTTCACGTCTAATATGATGTTTTTGTTTACTCGACAAGTGTTGTCTGACTGTCCAATAAAAATAATTAAAAAAAAAAAAATAACATTTAAATCAATTTGTTTTACTACTAAGAGCATGCTAAACAGGATATATACTTCCATTTTGTATGTATTCAGAGAGGTTTAGCTTATGGGGTTAGGCTTAGACAGTGGTGCATATAAAATTGGATAGATCCTTCCATTTATTATGTTTTAAGAACATTTGTTGTAGTATCCTGTTTTGTGTGCGCCACTGTTGGTATTAGAGGTTTAGGTTATGGGGTTAGGCTTATAGGTTGGTGCAAATAAAAGAGGCTATATCCTTCCATTTTATATCTGTTAACAACATTTGTTGTAGTACCCTGCTACCCGGTTATTTAGGTTGCAGTGCGTTTTCACATTGGCACACACCAAATAGGATAGATGTTTTTTTTTATTTTTACTTGTTATACTGTACCTGTTGTGTCGAATAAGTTGTCTATAAATGACAGAGGGTCCCCTGCTGCCAATCTTCCTGCGACACTCTTCAGGCAGTGTCTGTTGAAAATGAGATACAGAGATGCAAATGTTGAATGTTACTTTTCAATTTTTATTTTTTGTTTTGACTAAGACCATAGTATTTTTGTTACGCAAATGTATTTTTGTACATTACCTATTGGGTTTAGTTTGTTGTCTGTAAATTGCTGCAGATTTTACAGTCTGTGTGAAACTGTGCAGTGCTGCAAATTAGTCAGTGACACTCTTCCGGCAGAGTCTGTGGAAAATGACAAAAACATGGAAATGTTGAAATCCACTGTAAATATTATTAATTTTCTTTTTTAATCAAGTTGCTTCAGAAGTATCCCCAGCAGAGAAATATACAGTCACACTGTTCATCAGCTGAGGAGAAATGGAGAACATTCTGGAAAGTTTGCAGTATTTATAGAGTGTGAGCTGAAGTAGAAACCGTTATAACGCAATGCGCATGCTGTCAATTTGCGTTTCAGCCGCCATTTCATTCAACGTACTTACTTGTTTCATAGAAAATGGCATCGATTTTGTATGTGCTATGTGCCACAGGATGTGTTTTATGTGCCGCATGAAGTGTTACCGAGTTTGGGTAAGTGTTCCGAGCACGTTTTTTTATTTGACGTGCTTGGCCTCGTTTTCGTTTTTTCGGCCACTGTTTTTTTTCTTGCATAACCGATTTGTAAGTGCCGAAACTTGTGAAATTCAACTTAAATTTGCGAGCAACCTCACTCACAGACGTCCTGGCTGCCCCCCGTGCTGTGTGTTTTTCTATGTGTGCGGTTCAGCCATTAACATATTTTTTCGACCTCGTATTTTTATTTTCGAAGTCCCGTTTTCTCCACTTTCTTTTGCAAAATGTTCCACGCAACTGCTATAGGTCTCACTTAGTGAATTGTGCAATTGAGATTTCTGTTGATCTGTAGTCGCTGCACGAACTCGCAAGCGTTAGCAACAACCCGTATTGCTCACAACTATATATGTGACTAGAATATTGCCCGTCAAAAAATGACGGGAATGAAATTGTAAGTGAGCTAATGCTGTTTGGTGTATGGTAATCAAATAAATAATACATTAATAAAGTAATATACTTTACCTATTTTGAAGTAATATATGCAGGAAGCGTTGTGTGGAAGAGCTGTCAATGTGTTTTGATGTTGCTGCAGCATCAGTGCTGTGGAGCTGCTGTGTAAGTGTCAGCAATGTGTGCAGTGTAATAGTGTGCGTGCGCGAGGGAAATCCGTCAGGGTAGCTGTGTACTTCCGGATTGTCTTAAGTTAGTGTTCTAAAATGGCGCGAGGGCTACAGACTCGCTGCGCTAGGCCGCAGCATTAGCAACGGCCCGCATGCTCACAATTATATATGTGTTAATGAGGTATATATATTAATACAGTTTTATAATAAGATACTGAGGTGTATATATAGGAATACAGTGTTATAATAAGCCAATGAGGTATATATAGTAATACAGTGTTATAATAAGATGTGGAATGTGATGCACAATTAATAACCTAACAGAAGTTCACATGGTGTCAGATGCCTCCCAGCAGCCCCCACGGCCCCACTCACCCACAGTGGAGATGTAGGAGGGGGTGGTGTTATCCGCGTACCGGGTCAGGATATAGGTCTTGCCCACATCAGAGTCACCAGTCATCACCAGCTTGGCCACCAAGCTCGCTGGCTCCTGCTTAGCCATACCCCTCAGGCCGGTGTCACAGCCTGTACATAGTGCCGGCTAAGGTGTGTGAGTGGGACTGTAACACGGGCAGTGCCGGGCAGAGCTTCCGCATTGTGATGCCTCAGTGTGCAATACCTCCTCCTGCAGCTAGATGGCGTGCAAATATGGGCCAGGAGGGACCAGTGGACATAGTGCGGAAGTACAGTGACTGACAGGGACAGTAGGGACATGGGGACATAGTGCGGGAGCATAGTGACTGACAGAGACAGTAGGGACATAGTGCGTGAGCATAGTGACTAACGGAGACAGTAGGGACATAGAGCGGGAGCACAGTGACTGACAGGGACAGTAGGGACATGGGGACATAGTGCGGGAGCATAGTGACTGACAGAGACAGTAGGGACATAGTGCGTGAGCATAGTGACTAACGGAGACAGTAGGGACATGGGGTCATAGTGCGGGAGGGCCGCAGCTTCGCAACGGCCGCACTTGCTGGCAAGGAGCGCCTTCGGCGCTTCTTGCCAGCAACTGCGGGCCGTTGCTAACTCTGCGGGCTCGCGTAGCGCCGCAGTTGCTTTGCGAGCCCGCAGCGTTAGCAACGGCTCGCATGCTCACAATTATATATGTGATCCCTTGTGTTGAGTGGATTTCACAATCCCACCTTCGCACTTATGGATTCCTTGATGTTCCTGGCTAGCTTTTTTCTTTTCGGACAGACAGTAAAGATCAAGCCCGCCAGAAAGCCTGCCGCAGTTGCAGGCAAAGTGCGCCAAAAGGTGCTCATTGCGCTGGTGGAGATGAGCGCGATAGGCACTCATCCCTACAACCCTGCATGACTTAGGCAGTGAGCACTGAAGGCGCTCAATGCGCTGATGGAGATGAACGCTGTAGGCGCTCATCCGTACGACTCGCTGGACTAAAGATCAACAGAAATCTCAGTTATCCAATTCACAGTGCGAGGCCGGTAGCAGTTTGAAAAAAATTGCGTTAAAAAATTATGGCCGGTGTCACAGCCTGTACATAGTGCCGGCTAAGGTGTGTGAGTGGGACTGTAACACGGGCAGTGCCGGGCAGAGCTTCCGCATTGTGATGCCTCAGTGTGCAATACCTCCTCCTGCAGCTAGATGGCGTGCAAATATGGGCCAGGAGGGACCAGTGGACATAGTGCGGAAGTACAGTGACTGACAGGGACAGTAGGGACATGGGGACATAGTGCGGGAGCATAGTGACTGACAGAGACAGTAGGGACATAGTGCGTGAGCATAGTGACTAACGGAGACAGTAGGGACATAGAGCGGGAGCACAGTGACTGACAGGGACAGTAGGGACATGGGGACATAGTGCGGGAGCATAGTGACTGACAGAGACAGTAGGGACATAGTGCGTGAGCATAGTGACTAACGGAGACAGTAGGGACATGGGGTCATAGTGCGGGAGGGCCGCAGCTTCGCAACGGCCGCACTTGCTGGCAAGGAGCGCCTTCGGCGCTTCTTGCCAGCAACTGCGGGCCGTTGCTAACTCTGCGGGCTCGCGTAGCGCCGCAGTTGCTGGCCAGGAGCGCCTTCGGCGCTCCTGGCCAGCAACTGCAGCCCTCGCTTTGCGAGCCCGCAGCGTTAGCAACGGCTCGCATGCTCACAATTATATATGTGATCCCTTGTGTTGAGTGGATTTCACAATCCCACCTTCGCACTTATGGATTCCTTGATGTTCCTGGCTAGCTTTTTTCTTTTCGGACAGACAGTAAAGATCAAGCCCGCCAGAAAGCCTGCCGCAGTTGCAGGCAAAGTGCGCCAAAAGGTGCTCATTGCGCTGGTGGAGATGAGCGCGATAGGCACTCATCCCTACAACCCTGCATGACTTAGGCAGTGAGCACTGAAGGCGCTCAATGCGCTGATGGAGATGAACGCTGTAGGCGCTCATCCGTACGACTCGCTGGATTAAAGATCAACAGAAATCTCAGTTATCCAATTCACAGTGCGAGGCCGGTAGCAGTTTGAAAAAAATTGCGTTAAAAAATTATGGCCCGTAACACTTTGCAAAAATTCTGACCCCGCAAAAATAGAAATTTAACGGCCGAACTGCGCAAAAAACACAAAAGAAAAAAAACTCACACACTGCACTGGGGGACAGCCAGGACGTCTGGGAGTGAGGTTGCGCGCAAGTTTAAGCAGAATTTGCAGAGTTTTGGCACTCGAAAATCGGCTAAGCGAAAAAAAAGACCCATAACTGCACAAAACACTGGCAAGCACGTACGACTTTTGCACCCGAACGTACAAGGTACAAAATACAATATTAGGAAGGACAGAAAATGCTTGCTAGCCGCGTAACACATAGCTGCCAACATTACGATTCTAAAATGGCGCTTTACCCGACTAAACAAACGGTTTGGCCTCGCGCACGCAGCCTATTTACACTGCACACTTGGCACATTGCTGACACTTTCTCATCAGGGCAGCAACAGTCCAACTGTACATTGTATGCTGCAGGAACATCCAAACAGATAGTTAGCTCTTCAGGATATTGATTGCTGGATATATTAATTAGAAATAGGTAAAGTAATTTCATTTATTAATAAAATAATTAATTATTATAAAAAAAAAATATATATATATATATATATATATTTACACACACAATAAAAATACGCTAAATAGCATATTTTACACTGCCGTTACTTTATGAATACATTAATGCTTTGCACTTCCTAATATATTTATTTATTACTAATTAATTATTTATTAATTAGTAGTGGAAAATAAAACATTTTGCACTGCACTTATATATCTGGATTACTGCTCATTGCCTGACAGCGATAGCACTCTCAAAGCAGTTACATATTTAAATCACTTTATTATGCTCTGAGACCTGAATTAATTTTCTAATTTACACTGCACTAAAAAAATGGTATATTTAACATTGTACTTATATATCTGTCTTTGCGATGAGCGGCAAAGATGATCGTTGCAAAGCACGAAACTTGAAGTACACGAGGGGAGCAGAAGGCGCTCAGCGAGGGGCTCACAATGATCGCTGAAGGTGCTAAGAGGAGCAAAAGTACACAATGGGAGAGGCTCGCAATGAGCCCCAAAGGTGCTCAGAGAGCATAAGTACTCAAGGGGAGAGGCTTGTAATGAGCGCCGAAGGTGCTCAGAGGAGCAAAAGTACACTAGGGGAGAGACTCGCAATGAGCGCCGAAGGTACTCAGAAGAGCAAAAGCCTTATATTCTGTGGCAAACAACATTGCCATGGCTTTAAATTTTATTGCCGTAATTTTTTGACGGGCAAGTCACTAGCCATATATAATTGTGGTATTACGGGCTGTTGGTAACGCTCAGGAATGTTTGTGCAGTTGCGGCCCTGCAATGAGTGCCGATGGCGCTCATTGCAGGGCTTGTGATGAGCACCTCAGGCGCACATGGCGAGGCCCGTGGTACTTAGGCTGCAATGAGTGCCTTCGGCTAGCGATGAGCACCGCCCCATAGGACCTAGGACCGAAGCCCGTAGATGCAACTGCGGGCCTCGCAAACCGAGGCAATAAATTACAAATGTAACCAGCAAAAAAGCACAAATATACCTCAAATTAACTTACACACTGACGCACAGCGGGAGAGCCAAGGAGCCTGTGAGTGAGGTTGAAAGTGAATTTGAGGCATATTTGGTGTTTTTTCACGATCGAAAATCACCTAAGCGAGAAAAAAAATAGCGAGTGAAAAAACGTAATAGGACGAAAACGAGGCCAAAGGCAGTAACATTTAACACCATCCAGTAACACTTAACCGAAGCAAGCAACACTTAACCAAAACCAGTAACACTCATCACGAGCCCCTAAACTAGACGGGGCTGGGATACGCCGATGGTGATCATTGCAAAGCACCAAAGTGGTGGCTTGCTAAGGTTGAAAAGCCGCTCATTGCGGGGCTCACGATGAGCGTTTTCAGCGCTCATTGCGAGGCCCGTACAGTAGACGGAGGGAGGGACTCGCAATGAGCGCCAAAGGTGCTCAGCGCGTGGCTCGCGATGTGCGCCGAAGGTACAGCATTCCCAGCCTTCAAATTTTATTCCCGTCATTTTTGACGGGCAGGTAGCTAGTGTAAGATATATTTCTTTGTCATGTAAAGAAGTGTTATAGTTGAAGTTAATTGAAAAGTTTGCACAATGTTTTAATCATTTTAGTATATAGCAAAAAGATTAGACATTGTGAAAGAGGCAGATTTCATAGGAGATGTCTGATAGGTGGAGGGTAGAGATGTCGGGACAGTTCGCCCGTGGACTATCAACGGCAATTTTGGCTCTTTCGAGCTAGCATTGGACGGCGGACAAATGCGCTTTTCGGTCCGCCCCCTATTCTTTATCATTGAGGAAACTTTGACCATGCACCTCACAGTCAGCAGACACATTCCAGCCAATCAGCAGCATACACTCCCTTCCAGAGCCTTCCATCTGAAGGACAGCATACATTTTATAATCATTCTGAAGCTGCATTTGTTGTGAGAGGACAGATAGTGTAGCTGCTGGAGATTTAATAGGGAAATAGATAGACAGGCTGTGTATTTAGCTTCCACTACAAACCTGAAGGACTCATCTGATATCTGCTGCAAGGACAGCAACCCAAAAAGCCCTTTTTAGGGCTAGAACATAATTTATTTTATTTTATAATTTTTTTCTGTGTAATCTAATTGCATATGCCTGCCTGTCAGCGTGTGTGTGTGACAGGCTAACACCTAACAGCTTATACTGTGCTTATTTTCACTACTCATACCTGGTGGTGTACCATACATTGAAAACAACCATTTTTTTCCTGTAATCTAATTTCAGTTGCCTGCCTGTGTCAGGCTCACAGCTAATATTCTGCTCTGTTCCACCAGTCATAGTTGGTGTACCATACATTGAAAAAAAACAACCCTTTTTTCCTTTAATCTAATTTCAGTTGCCTGCCTGTGTCAGGCTCACAGCTTATATTGTGCTCAGTGAAATAAAACACTTTTTTGACTGTAATAGATTGAATAGCAATTGCCTGCCTACAGGCGTGTGTGTGAAGCCTATTGCATCTACTCTGCCAACTTTTGCCAGTGCACAGTGATACGTCATATCTGGTGCAACCGGGTTCAGCCAGACAGCACGCCAGTCAACGCATGCTGTTGCCACCACCAGAATGCCGTCATTGCAGAGCTCAGCAGTGTGGCAATTTTTTGGTGTGTCTGCCTGTGACAACAGAGATGCCATTTGCAACCTGTGCGAAAAGAAACGGAGTCGTGGGAAGTCCAACACCCACCTAGGTACAACTTCTTTGTGAAGGCACATGATGTCACATCACAAATGCCTATGGAATCAACACATGAGTACAAGCAGCACACAAAGTCAAAGCCGCCATCCTCCTCCTGGTCCAGCATCTTCAGCCACGTCAACCACTGCTGCCCTGCTTGCCCCCTCTCAACCATCCGCCACTCCGTGTCTCGCTCTGAGCAGTCCCTGCTCATCTGCCCACAGTCAGGTGTCTGTCAAGGACATGTTTGAGCGTAAGAAGCCAATGTCACAAAGTCACCCCCTTGCCCGGCAACTGACAGCTGGCTTGTCTGAACTCTTAGCCCGCCAGCTTTTACCATACAAGCTGGTGGAGTCTGAGGCGTTCAAAAAACTTGTAGGTATTGGGACACCGCAGTGGAAGGTACCCGGACGAAATTTATTTGCACAAAAGGCAATCCCCAACCTGTACTCGATGAGATGCCATTACTTCCTTTTGCACAGTGTTGGGGCAAGGGTCCATCTGACCACTGATACCTGGTCTGCCAAGCATGGTCAGGGCCAGTATATCACCTACACTGCGCATTGGGTAAACCTGGTGACGGCTGCCAAGCATGGAATACGTGGCTCTGCAGAGGAGTTGGTGACACTGCCACGACTTGCAGGCAGGCCTGCTGCCACCTCCTCTACCCCCCCCCCCCCCCCCAGCTCCACAGGTACTATTCCACATCCCGGATACGGCAGTGTCACGCCGTCTTGGGGTTGACTTCCCTGAAAGCAGAGAGTCACACCGGACCAGCACTCCTGTCCGCCCTGAACGCACAGGTGGATCAGTGGCTGACTCCGCACCATCTGGAGATCGGCAAAGTGGTTTGTGACAACGGAAGAAATTTGTTGGCGGTATTGAATTTGGGCAAGTTGACACATGTGCCGTGCATGGCACATGTGTGTAATATGATTGTACAACGCTTTGTGCATAAGCACCCAGGCTTACAGGACATCCTGAAGCAGGCCAGGAAGGTGTGTGGCCATTTCAGGCGTTCCTACAAGGCCATGGCGCACTTTACAGATATCCAGCGGCGAAACAACATGCCAGTGAGGCGCTTGATTTTAGACAAAAAAGGCCGTTAACGAGTATTTGTATGACCGGGGTGCTAGGACAGCCTCTGCGGAGCTGGGGATTTTTTTGCCACGTTACTGGATGCTCATGCGCAATGCCTGTAGGCTTATGCGTCCTTTTGAGGAGGTGACAAACCTGGTTAGTCGCACCGAGGGCACCATCAGCGACATCATACCATTTGTTTCCTTCCTGGAGCGTGCCCTGCGAAGAGTGCTGGATCAGGCCGTAGATGAGCGTGAAGAGGAAGAGTTGTGGTCACCATCACCACCAGAAACAGCCTTATCAGCATCGCTTGCTGGACCTGCGGCAACGCTGGAAGAGGATTGTGAGGAAAAGGAGTCAGAGGAGTAATGTGGCTTTGAGGAGGAGGAGGAAGACCAACCACAACAGGCATCCCAGGGTGCTCGTTGTCACCTATCTGGTACCCGTGGTGTTGTACGTGGCTGAGGGGAAGAACATACCTTCAGTGAGATCACTGAGGACGAGGAACGGGACATGACTAGCTCGGCATCCAACCTTGTGCAAATGGGGTCTTTCATGCTGTCGTGCCTGTTGAGGGACCCTCGTATAAAAAGGATGAAGGAGAATGACCTGTACTGGGTGTCCACGCTACTAGACCCCCGGTATAAGCAGAAAGTGCCTGAAATGTTACCGAATTACCACAAGTCGGAAAGGATGCAGCACTTCCAAAATAAATTAAAAAGTATGCTTTACACAGCGTTTAAGGGTGATGTCACAGCACAAAGGCAATCTAATAGCGGAAGAGGTGAACATAATCCTCCTCCTCCCTCGACCACGCCGGCAAGGAGAGGACGCTTTACAGACGTGTTGTTGATGGAGGACATGCAGAGCTTTTTAAGTCCTATGCATCGCCACAGCCCTTCGGGGTCCACCCTCAGAGAACGACCGTAACAGACTACATCGCCTTAACTGCATATATCGACACTATGAGGAGCGATGAACCCCTTGACTACTGGGTGTGCACGCTTGCCCTGTGGCCTGAGCTATCCCAATTTGCCATAGAACTTCTGTCCTGCCCCGCTTCAAGTGTCCTGTCAGAAAGGACCTTCAGTGCAGCAGGAGGTTTTGTCACTGAGAAGAGAAGTCACCTAGGTCAAAAAAGTCTAGATTACCTCACCTTTATTAAGATGAATGAAGGATGGATCCCGAAGGGACTGACAGTGGGCGATACATTCGATTAAAAAAGGCCTGATAGATGAGCTGCCTTGAGCTAATAATGGTCCACATGCTGCTGTATTTTATCCCTGAATGCCGGATGACTTGCGTGACTTATCCGCCACCAACTAGGGATCAAGACGCAATGTTTTAGGGCACTTTCTGCCTGGCAAACTAACATCAATTTTTCTGGTCGCTGCAACAATACCTAATTTTTGCATTTAAATAATTTTATTGTCAGAAGGCGTACAGCATGTATTGAAAAATAAAGCATTTTTGAACAGTCTTGCATAACAGTTGTGCAAAAATACATATTTACAATAAAGACATTTTGTGAAAGTTAGCTGGCTAGTCCTTATTTTTACTTTTTAGGTTAATAATTTTTCTTATTTTTTACTGTGATTGCAATTTAAGAGATACCTAAAACATGGTAAAACAGACAATAGTAAAGAGTATATCTGCAGGAAACACCAAAGTCCTATTAGCTATCATCCCTCCAGCAGTATTAGCTTATTATTTACAATATCTAACCTGTGCAATCACCCTTGGGTTACCCTAGGGCAGGCTTTAGTAAGCGACCTCTCCTTTCCTGGGATGATTTTGCCGCCGGTTGCTTCTGAAGGGTCTCCAGGGCTCCCCCACTCCGGTCCTTCCCCCAGTGTCGCTTCAACCAGTAACAAATGTATTATATTTGTAAAGCGACCCAATGATCCCCCGTGATAGAGGTTTATCTTTACAAATTTTGGAGAACCAATTTAAGACCGGTGTCCCCTGTTTCTGGGTCAGGGAGTGTGTGAAATGCCTCAGCCTACAGTAATTGTAATGTTCTGACAGCGGTAGCTCATGCTTGTCCCTCAGTTCCTCATAGATGAGCATCTGGCCCTTTACTAACCAGTCTCCCAGTCTATCTAGTTTCCTTGACCTCCACCAGTGTTGTGATGTTGTGCTCATGTGTTTCGGGGCCTGAGGGTGGTCAAGAATTGGGGTCATTTGGGTGGATCCAGGGAACAAACCTGTGTGTTTCTTGGCCCATTTCCAGTATGATAGTGAGTGTCTGATTAGGGGGTTTGGCAAGTTTTTAAGGCTCTGAGGCAATTCTGATAGCCAAGCCACCTTGTCCCAGGTTAAGGGCCTTAAAGTGTGGTTCTCTAAACACACCCAGGCCGGTTGATGCCCTATAGAATGTGCTATTGGAAAGGAAAGATAACTGAGCTGCCGTGTGGTAATCTTTTAAGTTTGGACACTATAGTCTCCCCTCTGACTTATGAAGGTACATCATTTTCTTTGTGATGCGTGAGGGAGAGTGGTTCCAGATAAACTGAAATATTTTCCTTTGAATATTTTCTAATTCTTTTTATTTAATCGGGATCGGGAGTGTTCGAAATATGTAGAGCAACCTAGGAAGGACATTTATTTTTATTGTATTTATTCTTCCTAGACATGATAGCCTATACTTTGTCCATTTACTCAGGTCATTAATTATTGTTTTATAAAGTTTGGAGTGGTTGGCTTTGTACAAGTCCTCTAGATCAGGGGTTAGTTGGATTCCCAGGAAGTTTATGTGGTTCTTATCCCACTTAATATTAAACTTCTCTTGGAGACCCTGCTTCTCTACTGCTGACAAGTCAATCGCTAGTGCTTCTGTCTTCTCTATGTTCAGTTTAAGGCCAGAAAACTGACCAAACTCCTCCATAGTTTGAATCAACTCTGGGACCGATTGGGTAGGGTTTGAGAGCATTCACAGCAGGTCGTCTGCAAATAGACAAGTTTTGAAATGGTGATGACCTATTTTTATGCCTGTGATCCCAGCGTTGGCCCTAATTGTCTGAGCCAGGGGTTCTATTGCTATTGCGAATAGAAGGGGAGAAAGGGGGGAACCCCTGTCTTTTTCCTCTTTCTATTTTAATTAAGGATCTGTCATCTCCCGGAATCTGTAATCTTGCCCTGGATGATTTGTATAATGAGTGTATGAGATTTATGAAATGGCCTTTAATACCAAATTTTTCAAGAGTGGCGTATAGGTAAGTCCACTCCAGGGAATCAAATGCCTTTTCAATGTCAAAGGCCATAAGACAGGCTTGAATTTTAGAGGCTTTGGTGTGGTACAGTAGGTTCATGACTTTTGTAATGTTGTCTCCCGCTTGCCTGTGGGAGACAAAGCCTACTTGGTCATTATGTATTAACTTAGGCAAGAAGGATGACATTCTATCCGCTATTATTTTTGACAGGATCTTTGTATCACAGTTTAGTAAGGATATTGGCCTGTAGTTTTTTGGTTCTATGGCATCTAGACCCTCCTTAGGGAATAGAGCGATATCTGCCCTGTTCAGCTCTGCTGGTGTTTGCTTGCCTTCTAGAACTCTGTTAGAGTGACCAAGTGCGGGCCTAATATGTCTATAAATTTTTTATAATATAAATTGGTGTACCCGTCTGGGCTTGGTGACTTACCAGGTTTGAGGTTCTGGACTGCTTTTCTCACTTCCTCTAGGGTCACTTTGGCATTTAAAGTCTCTAAGTCATTTTCTTCTATTAAGGGGAGATCACAGGAATTAAGAAATCCCCTCATTTTGTGTAGATCTATGTGTTTTGTTGCCGTATAAAGGGTATTGTAAAATTTTGTAAAAATCTTCTGGATCTTATTTGGGTTCGTTGTTTTTCCTCCCTTCGAGGTCTTAATTTGAAGTATCCTATTTTGTGTTGTTTTGGTTTGTAGTTTCCTGGCTAGTAACGGGCCAGGTTTATTGGCTTTATTGAATCCGATAGGAATAAATAGTACAACTGAACACACCACTCCTATCTGGTGGCACCTTAGATTGCACGCGCAGTGCCCTAAATTTGAAGTGGGAGGACTGACCAAGCATCTTTTTCCATCTCCCGCTTCCAAAAATCCATGCCATATACACGTCCCCTGATAGATGACGTAACAGGTATCAAACTGATAGGAATAAATAGTACAACTTAATACAACACTCCTATCTGGTGGTACCTTAGATTGCACGTGCAGTGCCCCAAATTCGAAGTAGGAGGTCAGACCAAGCATCTTTTTCCATCTCCCTGTTCCAAAAATCAATGCCATATACACGTCCCCCAATAGTGGACGTAACAGGGATTAAACCGATAGGAATAGTACTACTTAACAGTACACACCTTATAATAACGCAGACAGAGGCAACGCAGAGAGAGGAGTCTGAAGAAGAGGAGTCAGAGGAGGAAGGTGGCTTTGAGGAGGTGGAAGACCAAACACAGCAGGCGTCCCAGGGGGACTTGTTGTCACCTTTCGGGGACCATTGGTGGCTGGGTAGAGGAAGAGACCTTCAATGACATCAGTGAGGACAAGGAACGGGACATGGCTAGCTTGGTATCCAACCTTGTGCAAATGGGGAGTTTGCAGTTGTGCAAAGGGACTGTTTGCGGTGCATTAAATGGGGAGATTGGTCTGTTACTGTGAAGCGGGTGTAACCCTTACACTACCTGATCGATACAACATCATACCTGATGTTTTAAAGCATGTTATTCCAAACAATTTAGGAATGTTAGGTGATTTATGCCCTTTACGGCTTAAAACCAGACTCTGCATCAACTATGTAATTTTCCGTGGGAGTTTTGCCATGGATCTCCCAGGTAGGACAGGGGTTGATTGTAAGTTTGTGTGTTTTCAATCTTGCACAGTGCTTTGGGGAAAGCACTTTGCAAAAGACGGATGGCCATGTCTTTGAGCTTAGAATCCAGTGTCCAATGTGTTAATACTGCTATTGCTTTTGCCTTGAGCTTACCCCTGTATAGCGCTACAAAATATGTTGGCGCATTACAAATAATCAATAATAATGATGAGCAAAAAAAGGGAAAGGGATACACGGAAAGCTACCAAAACCATTGAGATTTGGCTGCTGAAGTACATGATTTTAGCTAGTGTATCTGGGGAATAGCAATTTAGCTGTGCACCGCTCTTTTTAAGTATTTGGAACCAGACTTAAGATGCTACAGCCAGATGGAAATATGGTTGTCTTATTAACTCCAATTTAATATATAAATACTGCACACCATGGCTAGCTGAGGTCAGGTCAGTTGATTAGGTGCAGTATATAAAATAGGATTTGCACTGCTTCTTAAGTTTGCTTGGGGTTCTCTTAGTTATAGGGTCTGAAATCGCACCTTCAGCTTTTTGGAGTGAGAGATAGAGAGAGAGAGAGAGAAGGAGAGAGAGAGAGAGAGAGAGAAGGAGAGGGAGGGAGGGAGAGAGAGAAGGAGAGAGAGAGAGAGAGAAGTAGAGGGAGAGAAGGAGGGAGGGAGAGAAGGAGGGAGGGAGAGAGGGAGGGAGAGAGGGAGGGAGAGAAGGAGGATGTAGGATTTGCACTGCTTCTTAAGTTTGCTTGGGGGTCTCTTAGTTGGTCTGGAATCGCACCTTCATCTTTTTGGAGAGAGAGAGAGAAGGAGAGAGAGAAGGAGGGAGAGGAATGGAGAGAGGGAGGAGGGGAGAGGGGAAGGAAGGGAGAGAGGGAGGAGAGAGAGAGGGACGGAAGGAGAGAAAGAAGGAGGGAGGGAGGCAAAGAGAGAGCGATGAAAGTGAAAGTGGGCATAGAGGGAGGGGGAGGAGAGACGGAGGAGGGGAGGAGAGACGGGGGAGAGAGAAGGAGGGAGGGGTGAGAGAACGTGAGAAGTAGGGGGAGAGGAGGAGAGATAGAAGGAGGGAGAGAGGGAGAGAAGTAGGGGGAGAGGGAGGGGAGAGAGGGAGGAGAGAGAAAGAGAGGGAGGGGGAGAGAGAAAAGGAGGGGGGGAGAGAGAGAGGGGGAGAGAGGGTGAGAGAGAGGGGGAGGGAGAGAAGTAGGGTGGAGGAAGGAGAGAGAGGAGAGAGGGAGGGGGAGGAAGAGTGAAAGAGAAAGAGGGAGAGAGAGGGAAAGAGTGAGGGAGAGGGAAAGAGTGAGGGAGAGGGAACGTGTTAGGGAGGGAGATGTAAAGAGTGAGGTAGAGAGAGACAGAGGGAGGGAGGCAGAGAATAAGCAGGGAGGCAAAGGGAGAGGGGGCGGGGCAGAGGGAGAGAGACAGAGAAAGGGAGGGAGAAAAGAGAGAACACACAGAGAGCAGAGAAAGCGCACACACGAAGACAGGGCACAGAGAGATAGAGACAGCGCAAAGGGAGAGAGAGGGTACACAGAGAGAGACAGCACTGACAATTGAACATAACATATGATACCGTCATTTACTAGAGTGTTAATATTGTTTTGAACACAATCCATGTATAGCGCTATGGAATATGTTAGTGCATTACAAATAAACAATAATAACAATCACAGATTGAAACAATGTATTACTTGACTCTGATTGGCCAAAACAAATTGGGAATTTTAAGCTAATTTTAGCAGGTATTTCTGGGAGTGTTAAAACTCTTGAGTTTGCAGTTGATTCTGAGAGTTAACAAACTTTAGGGAAAGTTTAATAATGTTAATTTTGGGGAAAAATTGTTTTCATGCACTTCTGATTCTCCTCTGTCATATGCACTCATAATCCATGAGATTTATGCATGCCTTTACGAGAGGGCAAGTTGGGAGTTTATCTAAAACAGTCAGATTGGCTTGTATGTATACTATTATATAGCATATTTGTATGAAGGCTATTGCATTTTGAAACATCAAACTTTATCAATAAGATACAGTTATTTTGGTAACAAACAACATTGTGCCAGATGTTACGAGTCCGAGTGTGCCCTGTACTCATACAGTCAGTACCAGCCTGTAGTTCATACAGTCAGTATCAGAGTACAGTGCTAGTGTGTCCCTCGCCGCGCTCCGTATTCTGCTTATGCACCAGCAGCTCGCTAGTTCCTGCCAGTCCTGTAATGGCTGCTCGCATTAGCTGCTCTGTTTTTATCGCCTTCAGCCCCATGTAACCCCCGCTGCACATTGTCAGGTGAATATATAACTACATAGTAGGTTAGTATAATGACTGTAGTATAAGACAAGCCTCCCACAGAGGTTCGCACACTCATTCCTGCACTGTTTGTATTATTTTACAGGTGTATTGAGGAGCTGTCAGTGCAGTCTCAGGTAAGCTCTTGTATAATGGTGCTGTTTGTGTGTTTATTGCTCTGTTTACATGTCAGTCATGTCACCCTGTTATAATGATGTCTGCACAGCTTGTGTATCACACAGTGAGATCATGTCTACATATGAGTTATAGTGGGGACTGGCTGCCTACAAGTATTGCAAATATATATTGCTAGTTTATACTGCACATAGTTTAATTTACATTTTATGTTAGGTGTTTTGTGAATATTTTGCTTGATATAATGTATCATTTTGCACATGCTCATTTTAATAGAGAGCACCTAATCTTATTTGTTTGTTATTGGGTACAATATTTACATTAAATACCATTTTTAAATTGTAGTAATGCTTTAAAGGTACATTTACCTGACTGTTAGTGCTCTTCATGTTGTGAAAGAGCACAATAGTGTATGTTAAAATGATCTTTTTTTTTACATTATAAAGTGTAGCCTGTCTACTTTCTGTTGCATGAGTAAAAACAGACAGTCACGCAGTGAGGACAGTGATTTATAGCAGGTTTTCAGGAATGCAGTTAAACATTAACCTATCACTGACCTATTTCCAGCATCCCATACACTGCACAGATGAGGGTTAACCTCTCTTTTTCTTTTGCTCACTACATGGAGCTGGGCAGTGTGTCTGGCTAGGGGCATGTCAGTAACTCATATAAACACAGATTTCATTTATTTGATTTCTTCGTGAAAAATGCACGTATTTCAAAAAGTATTTCAACATGCTTTTAGGAGGCGTTTACAGATGTGGTCAAAATTATACTGAATTCAATGGCCCTTTAAGTTTCCTGGACTATGAATGCTCCTGATAGAGGAGAATCAGTAGTGTATGAAAAAAAAAAATAGCAAAACAAAAATTATGGTGGTAAAATCTGTATGTGTATAGAATGACTCCATGTAATGTGTGTGTGTCTGATATAAGCAACAGTTGTCAGATTAGATAAAGGTAAGAACAGGGAAACTAGATATACCTTTAAATACACAATCTGCCATTTTTAAATTGTAGTAATGCTTTATTTTTTGTTTTTAAACATTCATATTTATTAATGATTTCTACAGTTATAGGGTCAGGGACCACTTTTTACCACTTTAAACATCAATATTTTTTGCATAAGAATGAAGTTGTAATGTTTAAAAAAAGCAATATAATCCCAGCACAAAAATAGCTATTGAAAATGTTAGAATTGCCTGTTAACATTGTCATAACATATTGGTGCTACAGGATCAGCATGTATAATCACATAAATGGATTCTGTATAGGAGCCATGTATACCAACCGTATGTAGGGGAGCACATTTGCCTGCGAGGAACTCCGTAACTTGGATTTTGCCGCCTTTAATTGGCCAAAATATTGCACATTCTTCTGTAAATTATTTATGGCACAGACACAGGGGAGTCTTACCAGGTCTGTTTTTAATGCATTTAGTGTGGGTGTATTTATAACAAATCGGAAGATTAAATACATTTGTTTAAAATGTTTGTGACATTCTGATAAATACAAAAAAAAAATCCAAAATAATTTTCATTTAGCACCATTATTTTTCTATACAAATATAATGATAGCACACATTACTTTGAAATGAGTGGAACCAAGTAGCAAATCTGTTTACTCTACAGTAAATCATTCCTGAAATATGTAGAATTGATTTGTTTGGATCCCGTATCATAATATGCAGCTCATTATGCTAATGTGCAGCTCAGAGTACTTGATAATGGTGGGAGAGTGGTCTTACTGCCAGATAACATTGCTTTATTTAGGCCATCACAGAGACAGACATGCAGACTGTAATCCTAATTAACACATTACATCTGTTAATCAATGTGTGAGCTACTCATTTATATATAAATGCACCAACAATAACATGGAATTTCCCAGGATTGATTCACTTTGGGATAAAAGGAATGACAGAATATAAAAACAGTTTTTCATGCACTTTAAAAATAACCTAAATAAACAACTTGATCTTTAACTTAAGAAACATAATTATAACACTGGTTTGACTTAATCATTATAAATTTTCAGTATACAGAAGTAGTGCTGGAATTAAACATGAAATGACAGTCATCAGCTGAGAGGTTGTTCTAGAATCACCTGGTGTTTTATAAAACAAAAACATATTTTATTGCAATAACAAGGTTAAGTTTGAACAAATCGTGTTTTCATATTTTTAATTTATAGGTATCAAGATGGATGAACGTGCCAACTTAATGAATATGATGAAACTCAGCATAAAAGTACTGATCCAGTCTGCCCTAAACCTTGGTAGAAGTGTGGATTCTGACTATCCTCCTCTGCAGCAATTCTTTGTGATTATGGAGCATTGCTTAAAACATGGACTCAAAGGTATCTGCATTTAACTTGTGCATCATTTGAAATCTCATCAGTGCATTTACAGACAATATCTTTGGTTTTCACTATTTTTGTCATCTAAACTATATAAGAAAATACTAGCCATTCTATTTTCAGTGCACATTGCTATCCTTCTCTTATTCTGCATATTCAGGTCAGTGCATGGATTAAGGAAACAATTTAACAGTTGTCTGGTAATTTAAAGCAATGGATCTAATATATTGTAGGTAAACAAGTTATGTCCATATTTTTAATGGAATTTCTTCACAATTAAATATTACATTATGTATTAAAGGTAGTTTACTAATCAGAACAAAGTTCAGAGCATTCATATAGTATACATATACACAATACATAATGAATAACTTGGGATTAAAATGCATTTTACATCAAATAACAGTTTTGGCTATTACATTAATCATTATAAGATAACATTACCTACATCAGAAAGCATAGTGCTATACCTTGCGACAAATCCAGTTTAGCCAGTCCAGCACACTCCGATTCACCATGGCTCTGTCTGGAGGAACGCTAAACACTATTGCTGTAATAACTATTTGTACCTGTTAATTATATAATACATTGTTCTTTTAAATCCTCTAGTCATCAACATTTAATGTCCTCTCTACAATAATGAAAAAACACATTAGAAAATATAACAAACCCTTGTATAAATTATGCATGTTCAGGAAAGCTAATCTATTTTGATTTGTTTTTCTTTTTTTTTCACCCACAGTTAAGAAAAGTTTTATGGGACAGAATAAATCTTTCTTTGGTCCTTTGGAACTAGTAGAGAGGCTTTGCCCGGAATCATCTGATTTATTTGCCAATGTCAAAAATCTTACAGAGATAAAGTAAGTAAATAATTATTGTCGGCATGACTGGTTCGTTATGTTCTTTTCTATCTGAACCTTTAATGACATAGAACTCCAATGCTTTCTCTCATGTCTTTAAAAACTCACTTTATGACAATAAAAAATGAGTTTATGTTGTTGTAGCATGGTAAGTAGATCTGCTGATAAAGGCAAATCACTTTGTCCTGTTCTTATTACATGCACGCTGCTCTGTCATTGTTTTCTGACTATTTCAAACTGTGTTTGTGATGCATTGTAATAACTGTTTTCAGGACAGCAGTTGGAAGAGGAAGAGCTTGGCTTCATCTGGCTCTGATGCAAAAGAAGCTAGCGGATTACTTGCAAGCTCTCATAGACCATAAGGCCCTACTCAGGTAACAAGTTAATATATCACATTAAACTAAAGGTGATTGCTGATTTTCTGTTACAATTAGTTACAAGAAGTGACTGTGCCTTCCCAAAATCAAGTTTTCTTTCTTTCTTTTTTTATTTATGCTTAAAGAGCGTGAAAAACTGGCTGTATGTTGTGTTATCCTTTTTTCAAAATCTATTCAGTTCTGGTAAATGTCATGTTTATTATTTATATGCATATTAGTTATCTGATGTGCTAATTAGGATTGCAGTCTGCCATTGTGTCTCTTTAATGGTCAAAATGAAGACCTGTGATGTTATCTGGCAGTTAGACCCCTCTCCCATCCTTATCAAATACTCTGAGCCTTACATTAGCATGCAAAATAAATTCTAAATATTCCAGAAATAATTTATTGGAGAGTAAAATGCCTAGTACACTGTATAGCAAGTGTTTATTGCTTTTTGAAATTAAATTAACTTCCTGTGTGGTGACGGAGTCCCTTTTAATTATGTTTTGATGCAAGTTTTCAATCTTGCAGGGTGCTTTGGGATTGATTTTAAGCTCAGATAGGACACTCCATTCTCCATAATTACAGTGAGGTAAATGGCCCTTTAAGGAACCACTGTGTTAGAAAACATGTGTTAGAATGTAAAAAATAAAAATAATAAAAACAGAAAGTAGCTTCTAATTTATTACCTTTTGCATACAATGATGTTGCATTGGAATCTGCTGACCTACTTCTTTAGGTGGGTTCTATATGCATAATAGGAAATTGCCAGGTAAACCTACCAGTTCTTTCTAGAGGACTAATGAAAAGCTCATCAGTTTCAAGGACACGTCTTAGTGAGAAAGTAGTAGGAAGATTTAGATGAGAAAAGCATATGGAACTCCACAGTAAAAATAATAATAATATAAAAGTTTGTATAGGATGTTTTTTTTTTTTCTAAATATATTCTAGCCATTATCAAGTTAAACTTTTCAAAAGATCCTTTCATACAATAGTCCTTGGAAGTTTCCAGCCTCCAAGATATTCATTTTTTCTTCTTTGTATAATAACTGTTTCCAGTCTGGCACGTTTCTCTGAATTTAAAGTAATAATCAAAGTGTCTTTGTTTCTTTTGTACATCTCCTAATATTCTCCCATCTAGATTACATTCTACTTGCTGACATTCCAATCTTGCAGTTTTTACAAGTTCAATGTATCACAGCCCTGCTGTGAATATCTTCTTATCCTGCACTCGTGCTTGCTATGTTCCACTTATTTATATAATGCTTCTGTATATTGCAACGTCTTTATTCCTTGTGCCCACTTCATACTTACCTGTGCTCATCTTTATTATGGTCTAGTGTGACTATACCTCCTGTTTATGGAGTCTGATTTTGAAATACATTTTTCACACTGCTTTGGATCCTGCTATTAACTGAATACTTACATGTTCCATTCACCGTACTATATGTTCTGCACTGTTTATTTTGTGTTTACCAGTCTTAACAATAATTATATAATTATAGTGCTGGAAACTTGTGAAATGCCTATGAAAATATTTTGTTTTCTACAGAGCATACCTCTATAATTAACAATATATGACTCCCTCCCCCCCCCCCCCCCCCCCTGTAAATTTGAGTGGTCACAGGCTCTTCAATACTATTGGTCTTGCAGAAATTCTTAGTTTTGTGCAATCTCTTTTTTCTGCATCTTGAAATGATTTGCTGTATTGGTATAGATAGAAATGATCAACCTTATTAAATTGCCATTCGTCAAATCTAAAAGAGCTCTATTCAAGCACATAGCATATTTTTTTTATAGAAGTTTTTAGTTAGTGAACTTCTATCCAAAAGCAAGGTCTTCACTAACTAGAAACTTCTGTAAAAAAAAACAAAAAAACTATGTGCTTATATAGAGCCCTTTTAAACTTGCTGAATCGCAATTTAATAAGGCTGTATGTGACTTCCCAATCTTAGTAATAATCTAAAAAAAGAAAACAGGGCAAAGGAGCAACTTTATAATAAAGCCCCCTGTATCTGGACTTGACAAATCCAGGGAACCACAGAGCCACTGCTCCGAAAAGTAACTAATGGATCCTACCTCCTTTTCATTGTTTGCTAGCTCTTAAGATTAATATGAATTTGTCAGATGTTTCCCTATGTTCGCTATAGTTCAGAGCCATTATCAATTGCTTCTTTGATGGCTCAGTATGTAATGTCTATGATTACTATATCCACCACAGCGTCAGTGAAGCAATCTGCAGCCCCTACAAAGCTTATTCAGTCTGTGATATGACAAAAAAGGGGGATGGGGATACAAGCGCTAAAACCACTTCATAGTGTAGATCTGTTATATGTATTCAATGATTAAATCACAACATCAAGTAAATTGGACACTCACATGTTCATACCTCATGGAAATGAAGTGATAAAATTGCACATATATATAAATCCCACAATGGGCATATAGTTGTTTCCCAGTCTGAGGCAGGGGTGATTCCTCTAATCCAAGGTTCACAAGTTCAATTATTATCAATACACGTTGCTTATTTTATCAGGTACATGGTACCAATCCACATAAAAACATAAACGGTAGTCTCATGGGGTGTCCAATCTAGTTAGAAGCCCCCCATATTTTGAAATAGCACTGGTTCTAGAGTATATTGAGAAGTAACACGAGTAAATGTCACAGTATATGGGATCTTCCCCTTATAGCCTGTGTATATATAAATAAGGTAACTGTAATAGTCTTGTATACACATGTAGAATAGATATAACTATTCACACAAATATACCGTATTGGTCCGAATATAAGCCGCACCTGTAAAATTCAAGGGGAAAAAATAAAAAAAAGATAGTACTTAAATATAAGCCGCACCCTTAAAATTGGAGAGAAAAAGACTCTCCCCAAGTGATCAGCCATTGCAAGAAACAGGCTTTCTAATTAGTACTGTAACTTCTTTTGCAGGTTACAGGCCTTACAGGATGTTAAAATCACTAAAACCGTAAATCGCTATTCAATTGCTACAATACCGCAGTCACAAGAACGCAAATCGGCACCCTTAACTCCCAATCGCGCAAATCGGCAGTAATTTTACGTTCGCAAATCGGTATTCAATTGCTACAACGCAGTCTCAAGCGCGCAAAACGGCAGTAATTTTATGTTCGCGAATATAAGCTGCACACATAACGCGCAAGCTCACAAATCGGCAGTCATTTTTTTACGGTCGCGAATATAAGTGGCAACCGTAACTCGTAAACTCAAAAATCGGAAAAAAAAGGTGCAGCTTATATTCGGACCAATATACAAATAGGCAGGGCCAGTACTACACTAATGGCACCCCAGACATAAAATCCTCTGCACCCCTCTTTCATTTCTATTACATAATAGTATGTAATGTTTTCACTAGACCCTATGTATATGTCTGTCTAGTATACACCTTACAGCATTTCCAATTGCCGTTGAATGACACATATTTTTGAAAAGACACGCTATTTGCCAGTGCTGCTGCTGGCACTAATTATGGCATTAACATGCACATAGAAGGATTAATCATTAAGGATCTCTGTTATCATAGATTTCAAATATACTATTTTGAATAATAACATTTGTAAATAGCAAAATGTTTGTGAATGGAAAATAAATTAAAGCCTCAACTATGCTACATTGTGTATATGATTATGCTGCTTTGGGATCTACCTTTATGTTATCTGCCATTTTATTTAATGAGGTGGGAAGAGACTTTGATTATACAGGGAATTCCTACGTGCAAATCATAATCTCATCGGCTGATAAAGATAAAAGTAAATAGAACACCCTGCAGAAATGAATAATTGTGTATAAAAGATAAAAAACATTTTTTTTACTATGGTGCTTAAAATTTTTGCTCATTAACAAGTTTAGTTATTCAAATAACCATACAGAAAGAATTAGCAGAGATGCTTTAAAGGTGGGTCTCTTCCTTCAAAGAACTTGAGTGACTGAGGGAAACAATGGGACTTTCTGCTAACAAGTCTTTGCCTAAAACGAGGGACAGTTCCGTGGTATGCCACTAGCTTACATGGATAATTGTACATGGCATACCCTGTTGACACATTATTTAAACTGCTTGTCCCACATTGACCCACTGCAGTTAAAGACAAAAGACACTAATTCTATCCCCCTTATCAGGTGCTCCGACTTTATCAGTCCCCACCCATATATCTCCCTTTTTGATTTTCTCTTCTCATCCAGTTACTTTCTATTCTCCGCTCTGTCTCTCCCTTTCCTCTTATTTTCCACCATTTCTCCCCCAAAACCCTTACTGGTTCAACCTTTTCCAGTCTGATCCCTACTAGTTTACACATCTCCAATCCCGCAGCACACTATAATCTTTTTTTCTCCTTCTCTGTATCTGGTGTCCTTCTGTTCAATCCTGTGTTCCCGCTCTCATTTTGACTCTTAACTCCGTCTGTTTTTTTTCATTGTAAGATAGTCTCACATTGTCTTAGTTAAGGCTTTCCTCATGCTCTGCTCTGATCTGCAACACTGCATACGTGATTGTACTTTTTTCTTTTTAAATTAATCTAACTTGCAGAGCATATTGTATTTAGGTTTGACCAGCTGCCATTGTGCTGTTGGCAGGGTTACACTTGGGCCTAAAAGTATACTTCAATAAAAAGCCAGAGTGTAATAGTATTTAAACTGATTAGGCAATAACATAATTAGGAAGTCAGTTAGTGCACAGTGCCTCTAACTCTTGTGTACCTAGTTGGCCACCTCACTTGCCTAATAAGACTGGCCCTGCCAATATGTGTAAAGAGTCCAAGACTCTTCCATGACAGCAACCATATTTAACACAATAAGAGACTACAGCTATATAGATATTGGAATATCTGGACAATTTTTATGTCTAATAACATTATCTATCTATCTATATATATATATATATATATATATATATATATATATATATATATATATATATAAAATGTGTCAGTGTTGGGGCCGTTTGCGATGTTGGTCAGGCACTTGCAGCCCTCGCGAGGCGAGCTGTTGCGCCACGCTACTCCAACTGTAAGCCTCGCAAAGCGAGGACGTGCAGTTGAGGCACGCAGGACTTAGGCTGCAATGAGCACCAAAGACGCTCATCGCGAGACCCACATGACTTTCAAACAGCCTAGACATGCGATAGTTGCCCGAAAAACGTAGCACTTTGCCACTGATGGCGAGGCACGCAGTTTGCTAATTTAACGGGGAGGAAAGGAGCTTATTGTAAGACCCGCGATGAGTGCGGGGCTAGTGGGTTGCTAAGCCCTGCAATGAGCGGCAAAGCTGCTCATTGTAGGGCTTGCAATGAGCACCAAAGGGGCTCTTCACGAGGCCAGCACAATAGACGGGAGGAGAGGCTCGCAATGAGCTCCGAAGGCGATCATTGCAGAGCACGAAAGTTGTGGGTCCGTACAGTACACTGAGGGAAGGCTCCCAATGAGTGTCAAAGGCGCACAGCGAGGGGCTTGCAATGAGCGCCAAAGGGATAGCATTCACAGCCTTAAAACTTGATTCCGGTCATTTTTGATAGTTAAGTAGCTAGTAACATTATATTCTTGACTATTCAGCGTTCAGATTACTCTCATACCCTTTTAAATGCATGTTAGAAGAAGCTTAAAAGAAAGAAATACGATTTCTTAGGAATAAACAGGCATACCTCCCCCATTGTGAGCAGAGTCATGTTTTAATACTATGTTAGACATGTGATTACAATTATGTGAAATCACTAACCTCATATTTTCTCCTTCCTTTTTTATTTTTTTTGTGGAAACTGTTAAAAGTATGAAGCAGTGCTTTCACATGGTAACTTGTGCTACTTATTAATATTTCCTCCCTAGCACACATCTGGTTTTCATTGGGACGTTTGTCTATTTCATGTAATAGTGCTGTGATCTGGCAGTAAGACGTAATCTGGATTTATTCCTAGAAAAAGAACCAAGTACAGTACATTATATACAGCACAGCGGAGAAAAAGTCAATGATAAACAGGGGGTTTGCACATTTTAAACAGGCTATTATTACTTGCTGCTGTCGTTTACAGATGGATGGGGTTGTGAAAGACAGCTTAGTGTTTCACAATATGTCGTAAGCTTAGACAATTAATATTGCTACTTTGGAAACATAAAAAAGTTATTGTCTTTTTTCTTATTATTTTATAGGCTCCTATATTTTATCATATGTTATGGCAGTATAGTTGTGAAAGTAGAAGAAGGTGATATTCTTTAAAAATTTAATTTACTATTAGTTTAGATATATTAGGGTGTTTCCATTTTTAGTTGTGTGCAGCCCAGAAGGCTTTTTCTTTTTATCTGTCTGTACTTGCCTCAAGTTTATAGCTACATAATTTACACTGAATTTGTTTTGCTTCCATCAGTGACACAAACAGTACACTTCTGTATCTTTTATCTACAAATACAATAAATATGCACACTAGACTCAATTCTTTATATGTTTTGGTTTAGTCATTCTTTTTGTTTTTTAATCATGAACTTCCTGAGTACCATGAATGCCTGCCAGGAATCTTCAGTCCTGCAAAGCTTCTTACCACATATATAGTTGTCAGTAGGCGGGCTTGGCAAAACCCGTTGCTAACGCAACGAGGAAACTGCGGATTCGCAAAGCAGGCCCGCAGCAACTGCGGCCCTCGCAAAGCGAGGGCGCGCGGTTGCGGCCTTGCAAGGATCGCCAAAGGCGCTCCTTGTGCTGGTGATGATGAGCGCCACAGGCGCTCATCCCTACGACCCCATAGCACTTAGGCAGGGAGCACCAAAGGTGCTCCCTGCTCTGGTGGAGATGAGCGCCATCATACCTGCGACCCGCGGGACTACACATGAAAACAACACTCAAATACAAAATTCCCACTGCGAGACCCTTAGCACTTTGAAAAAATGTAACGAAAAATAAATAAATAGGGCCCGTAACACAAAAGGAAACCGTGACGTGCATAAAACAAAATACGAGCCGCAATAAATACGAACTTAACAGACGAACCGAGCACACCCATAAACACGAAAAAAAACACTAAATACAAACAGAAATCAAATAAAAACATCACACGCAGCAAGGGGGGACACCCAGGATGTCTGCAAGTAATCTTACACGTCAATTTAACTCCAATTTTAACAGTTTACACACTCAAAAATCCCCTAAGCAAGAGAAAAAATGGCAGCAAAAAAACGAAAACGAGGCTTCACGACCACTAAAGCCGCAAAACACCACCAAGCACATACGACTTTTACAAAAAGCCATACGAGGTACAAGATACACTATTAGGACGCTAAATCATCCACACCCGCGTATCACATACACATTCGCCGCCATTTAACAACACTAACTTACACAATGTGGAACTACACAGCTACACGAACAGCTTCCCCTCGCGCACGCAGCCTATTTACACTACACACTGCACACATTGCTCACACTTGCACCTCAATTTAACAACAGTGCAAATCTACATTGGATGCTGCAGGAACATCAAAACAGATTGTTAGCTCTTCAGCACATTGCTTGCTGCATATATTAATTACAAATAGGTAAGCTATTTTAATTTATCAACTCAATTATTTTGTAATTATCATTACAACATACATATATCCAAAACTTTCAAAAACACCACAATACACGATTGCAATAAACGTCGAAGGCGCTCATTGCCAGCCACACAATGGGCGCCATAGGCGCTCACCACAAGGCTTGCAATCAGCGCAAAACATACTCACACAACCAAAACACTTATTTTGTGTGCCAAACACCATTCCTTGACTTCAAATTCTATTGCCGTCATTTTTTGATGGGCAATTCGCTAGTACTTTATAAGATATGCAAGGTAATTAAAGCAGATAATGGTGTACTTTCGCTGCAAAGAGATTTACATAAATTTGAAGGATATGCAGCTATATTGCTGATGAGATTTAACACAACTAAATGTAAAGTTATGCATTTGGAAATTAAAATTAACCACACAAATTTATAGTCTAAATAAAAAACAATAACAAATCTAGGAATATGCGAGAAGGATATTTGGGTGTGATTGTGGACAACCACCTACAATGCCTTGCAAAAGTATTCACTCCCTTGGCATTTTTCGTGCTTTGTTGCTTCACAACCTGGAAATAACATGGATTGTTTGAGAATTTGCTCCAGCTCCTTCAAGTTGGATGGTTTGCGCTTGTGAACAGCAATCTTTAAGTCTGACTACAGATTTTTTATTGGATTGAGGTCTGGCCTTTGACTAGGCCATTCCAACACATTTACATGTTTCCCCTTAAACCATTGTCCTGCTCCATACATATTTTGAGTCTCCCACATGCCTTTTCGCAAACTCAAAACGTGCCGTTTAGTTTTTTGCTGAAAGTAAAGACTTTTTTCTGGTCACTCTGCCATGAAGCCCAACTCTATGGAGCGTACGGCTTATTGTCGTCCTATGTACAGATACTCCAGTCTCTGCTGTGGTTTTGTGTGTTTTGGTGGGCGGCAGTCTCCTGGCAGGTTTGCTGTTGTGCCATGTTCTTTCCATTTGGTTATGATAGATTTGATGGTGCTCCTGGGGATTGTCAAAGATTTGGATATTTTTTTTATAACCTAACCCTGACTTGTACTTCTCAACAACATTGTCCCTTACTTGTTTGGAGAGTTCCTTGGTCTTCATGGCAGTGTTTGGTTAGTGATGCATCTTGCTTAGGTGTTGCAGCCTCTGGGGCCTTTCAAAGAAGGTGTGTATGTGTAATGATAGACACTTAGATTGCACACAGGTGGACATCATTTCACTAATTATGTGACTTCTGAAGGTAATTGGTTGCACCAGAGCTTTTTATGGGCTTCATAACAAAGGGGGTGAATACATACGCACATGCCAATTTTCTGTTTTCTATTTCTAAAAAATAGTTTTTATGTATATATTTTTCTCTTTTCACTTCACCAACTTAGACTATTGTGTTCTGATTCATCACATAAAAATCAGATTAACAAAACATTGAACTTAAGTCTGTAATGTAACAAAATAGATAAAAAGTCAAGGGGGGTGAATACTTTTACAAGGCACTGTACATAACAGTGCTCAATGCCAAGCAGCATCTGCAAAGGCAAGTAAAATATTAGCATGTATTATGAAGGGTATAGAAACAAATATAATTCTGCCATTATACAAATCCCTAGTAAGCCCTCATTTGGAATATGGAGTACAATTTTGGTCAACAGTTACAGAGAAGGGCATTAAAACTAATAAGGGAATGGATGGACTAATGGCGAAGATAAGTATACTTATTAGAAAAAAGGGGCTTAAGAGGGGATAAGATTAACTTATATAAATACGTCCATGGTCAATAGAAGACTTTATCAGGGGAATTTTTTAAGACAAGAGATTTTCATCTGACAAGAGGATGTCCCTTAAGTTTAGAAAAAAAAAGATTCCATCTTTAAAGAAAATAAAATGATTCTTCTTTACAATAAGGTTAGCCAGACTGTGGAGCTCGCTACCAAAGGAGATTATGACTGCAAATTCAATAGATAACTTAAAAAAGGTGTTAAATAGATATTTGAATGGAAAGGACACATTGGATTATGTTGGATTACTAGAGAAGGAGCGTTAATAATCCAAGTAATAAGATCAGTATTTGTGATCAGGATAGAATCTTGTTTTCACTTTATTAGACTATTGCCAATGTTTCAGTAGGGATTTTTTGTTTGCCTTCCTCTGTATCAGTTAACAATCAATTCACAATTAGAGGAGATATAAAAAGGTTGAACTTGATGGACTAAAGGGCTTTTTTTCAACCTTAATTACTGTTACTATCTTACTGCCTGAATAATTTGTGGCCACCAACTCATGTTCTTTCCTCATAGATTAAGCCTAATTTATCACTTCTCTCCTAACCCTAATCCCATCAGTTCAAATAACATGTTACAGTCGTATTTTATCAACTCACATCATCCCTTATTCAACTCTGGTCTCTCTCCTGAGTTCCAGAAACATTTTTTTTGATGCCCTTTCTAGTCCTCTTCTAGATCGCTACCTTGTTGTTTTGAAGGAGCTTGTGTACCATGTAGGGTCACCAAGGATAAGCAGGTCTTAGCAGAGAGGTCAGACAAATAGTGGTCCACTGGAGAAGAAACTGGTAACCCACTCCAGTATCTTTGCCAAGAAAACCTTATGGATGAGCACCACCAGACAATAGATATGCCTTCGCATGCTGCATCCATAGGGTCATGGAGAGTTGGACATGACTGAATGACTAAACATCATCATCATCTGGTGCTAGTGCCATAGGTTGCTAACATCTTGTCTAATTCATATATGTATAGGCAGCTATGTACATGTGACAGACCCCAGGGGTTACTAGAGTAATCAGATTACCAACAGCTCTTGAAAATATCTCAGATTGGTGCTGGAACAGACAAGAAAATGCAACATTACCTGTATAAAGTACTTTATTAAAGCCATTTAAGATTTTTTCAGTTAAAACAAGTTTTGACTACTTCTTCAGACTTGCGATTTAAGACACCTTAGTGTTATGATAGCTTTTCTGTGTCCGTTCATAAATATGTAAAAGTTTGCAGAAACCCTCCCAAAAGTCCTATACCCATAATTGCTAAAAGTAAATGTCTGGTACCTAAATTATAGGATATTCTACATATATCCATATATAAATACAATCTGTTTTCTGGCTATGCTGGCTTCTTCTAGTTGGATGCTATGTTTAATATTATTGTGTTAACTCCTGGCACTTAAGGAGACCACAGACTTTTCTAATCTTTAGTTACAGCACACATTTGTAAACAATGCAAATGAGAAATAAGCCATTTGAAATATTTTTTTTCGTTAAATCTACTTACATTTTCTTAATCATGTTAAATGCAATCTAACTAAAAGAGAAAGCTAAGGTTGGCCTGAAAAAAAGATCAGACAGACATGTAGACATAGGTGAAACCCCTACATGGAAGTGCTGTGAAATTATCTGTGTTAACAAATAGCAAAATATCATACCAATAGTTTAAACTTGAAGTGCTGGAACATAACTGTAATCAAGGACCCAGCAATCTCATTTATGGTATTGTACAACTTCCTCTGAAAACCTCACTGTGTTAGGAGCTATTGCTATGATGCACACAAACATGTCATTTTTCAAGGTGTGTCTAACCAGGAAGATTTGTGTAATTCCTTGAAAGATAACTCCCAACAGATTACCTACCATAAATACAAATTGTGTTTTGCTATCTACCCAAATCTGTGAGAAGCAGAAGTCACAATGTACACATATTTTATCAGAACTACGAAGAGTGAGCTAGCCGTGCAGTATATAGTGATACATTGGACAAACTTATAATAATGCTGATGATCTTTTGAGAGTAACCTCTCTTTATCAAGTCAAAAGAAATACTGATCAGAATGACTATATACTATCTATATTTACAAAAATAAAAGCATCCCTACCTCACTGTCCCTTTTTGGATCACTGACTGTTGTGGTGAAGGGGCTTATGTATCTTAATGAAGCTGTGAGCAATACCATGTAGGGTCACCCAAGATGGACAGGTCATAGCAGAGAGGTCAGACAAATTTTCATAATCTACCTATGTCATGCTTGTTTGTCTTTGTAAAACACATCACTCTCATTTCATATTTACATTCTCCTCTTGAAGAACTAGATGGTACTAAAAAGAGGTTAAAATGAAAAAAAATCTTAATTGATTACAAATCTGCTTCTACAAGTGGGAGGGACCTCGAATGCAGAAAAGGGTTCAGCTCCAAAATAAATGTGGTATTTTTTAGTGCCAGTGCTTTCAGTTGGACTAATTCAGATTTCACAAAAAATGGGCAACCTGGAACAGACATCGCTCTCTCGCTCTTGCTATCCCTCTCGCTCTTGTTCTCTCTCTCGCTCTTGTTCTCTCTCTCGCTCTTGCTCTCTCTCTCGCTCTTGCTCTCGCTCTTGTTCTCTCTCTCTCTCTCTCTCTCTCTCTCTCTCTCTCTCTCTCTCTCGCTCTTTCTCTCGCTCTTGCTCTTTCTCTCGCTCTTGCTCTCCCTCTCGCTCTTGTTCTCTCTCTCGCTCTTGCTCATTCGCTCTTGCTCTCGCTCTTGCTCTCCCTCTCGCTCTTGTTCTCTCTCTCTCTCTCGCTCTTGCTCTTTCTCTCGCTCTTGCTTTCTCTCTCTCGCTCTTGCTCTCTCTCTTTTGCTCTCGCTTGCTCGCTCTCTTCCTTTCTTTCTTTTCTTCCCTCTGTCTCGCTCTCTCTCTCTCTTTTCTTCTCTCTCCATCCAAATATGCAATGTACAGGAATACCTTAGTAGTAAATTCAAGTCCAAGAGCAATACTAAATGGTAATAACAACATTTGAATCTCCATTTACTTAAAGGACCACTGCACTATAAAAATTCCTGTTCAACTGTGCATTCATAACATTGTAAATTCATAAGAACTTGATTAAAAATGTTTAAACTTTGTAATGCTAGAAGTTCTAGTAGGGGTGGAGTTAAGCTGCACAGTTTGTATAAAAGTAGGAGCTTATACTAAACCATCCGTTTCTGCCTGATATGCAGTGCAGCTTTTGCAAAATTAGGGGTGAAGCAGCTGTAGTACACTTCATGCTTTGTGTTATGGTGTAGATCAGGTTTCAGGTTCTACACAAGTCAGACACCAGAGCACACAGCAGAAAGTTTGCTACAACTGCCCCTTGCCTCTTAGCAGAGCTAAGTGTGTCAGGCAGAAACCAATAAAGGTAAGAGCTTTAAAGTATTCTAGCATTATAAAGTTTAAACATTATAATTTTAACAGCCATTATCTTTACAATACACTGGTCCTTTAAGTCCATTAGCCATTCAATTACATTACATGTTATTAAAATGTATTATTAGCATTCAGTATAATGACACCGCCTTCTGAAAAGTTGCCTACCCCTGCATTAGACACTCACGTTAAACATCATTGAAGTTTAGTCTGATGTAAATGGGGTATCGCTCTAAAAGAGGGAGAAAACCTTTCTTCCTTCCCACAGTTGTGGGATAAGCGCAGATGGAGGAGCAAATATAGTATCAGGAAATACACATTTAAACAATATATCACTTTATGTGGTTTTAAGTTTAGATTTTTTCCTATCCTTGTATTTTCACTGTTTTACCTGTCACTGTTGATTGCATGTTATTTCTTTTCCTTTATTGCATTAGTGATTTTTATGAATATGATGCTTTGATGGTGGAAGAGGAAGGTGCAGTGATTGTTGGCTTATTAGTTGGACTGAACATGATTGATGCCAATTTATGCCTTAAAGGAGAAGATTTGGACTCCCAGGTAACTATATTTGTGTCAAACAAAACTTTTTTTTTTTTCCCCATAGCTAATGTGAATTATTGCAACATGTCTTTATGCTTTTCAGTAGTTCTGTTTTGTTCTAATCTCCTAGTTTCATTCAATTAAAATATAATATTTTATACCACTACTGATGGACAATACTGCATGTAACACATTTTCACAAGCCAAAACAACATTGAATTCACAAATTTAAAATTTATAAACATAGTTTTTTTTCTCAGTTGCCTAACTTGAAAAGATGTGTGAAAACGTGGTGAGCATGACTATTTAAACACCCAATGTGGTATTTTTTTGTTATATTATATTTTGAATAACTAAGCTTGATAATTAGAAAAATATATTAAAGTTACTTTCCAAAATTATCTTCTCAGCCTTCCTGTTCAGCCATCAAGTGTGCAGTGCATGGGCTTTCAGAAAAGTCTGGATAGCTTAAGGCAGAATTTACTCATTATAATCAGAACATTTTCCACATTTTGGTAACTAAGCAGTCTTAACCACCTCTTGGTTTGTCAAACTATTATCCTTTTGTCTTTAAATATCCCACTTACTATTTACTTTGCATCTTCTCTTATTACATATAAATATAATAACTCTGCCCGAGTTTTTAAAATACTTAAAGCATCATAAACGTCCCCATATGTGTTCTGCATCATTCGATAGAGTGTGAAAACGCATGTGGGAAAAAGGTATTTTATTTTTTTTAATTGCTGCTAAATTCATATAATTATGATCAAGTCTGGCTATTTCAGTGTGTTGCCACTGCCTGAATGAGTAATGATCTCTGTACCAGGCGGAACATAATGGATATTTATTAGAATCAGGTGTAGAAGCTTTGAATGAGGCAGTGGCTAAGTGATTTGTAACTACTCAGCAGGGTGAATATCAGTAGAGCAGATGGCACATTAGCTAAGGCTATAGTCTGTGGTGCTAAAGGTCCTGGGTTCAGATCCCCACAGAGACTAGTCTTTTTTCTTTACTGTTTAAAACGTCAGAATATAACGTGTGTGTAATATATATATATATATATATATATATATATATATATATATATATATATATATATATATAGTAAATAAAAAGTACATCTGTGTTCACATTTGAATGTCTAAAGCAAGTTAAAAAACCTGTTCCCAGCTCAGAGTTACACTGCATTCTGAGAAGTTGAGCTGGGACACACAAATGTGGCCACAAATGCCTCGACAAACATGGCTTCCTTTAAGCTTATGCATGCTGTATTATACAGCTTTAATGTAAAGCCAAAAGTGCACACCCCTCACATTTTTGTAAATATTTTATTATATTTTTTCATGTGACACTGAAGAAATGTCTCTCTGCTACAGTGTAAAGTAGTAAGTGTACAGCCTGCATAACAGTGTAAATCTACTGTCTCTTCAAAATAACTCCACACACAGCCATTAATGTCTAAACCGTTGGCAACAAAAGTGAGTACACCCCTAAGTGGAAATGTCCAACTTGGACTCAAAGTGTCAATATTTTGTGTGGCCACCATTATTTTCCAGCATTGCCTTAACCCTCATGGGCATGGAGGTCACCAGAGCTTCACAGGTTGCCACTGGAGTCCTCTTCCACTCCTCCATGATGACATCACAGAGCTGGTGGATGTTAGAGATCTTGCACTCCCCCATCTTCCATTCAAGGATGCCCTACAGAGGCTCAATAGGGTTTAGGTCTGGAGGCATCCTTGGCTAGTCCATCACCTTTCCTTCAACTTCTTTAGCAAGGCAGTGGTCGTCATGGAGGTGTGTTTGGGGTCATTATCATATTGGTATACTGCCCTGGAGCCCAGTCTCCCAAGGGAGGGGATCATGCTCTGCTTCAGTATGTCACAGTACATGTTGTCATTCATGGTTCCCTCAATGAACTGTAGCTCCCTCGTGCCGGCAGCACTCGTGCAGGCCCAGACCATGACACTCCCACCACCATGCTTGACTGTAGGCAAAACACACTTCCACCCTGGTTGCTGCCACACACGCTTGACACCATCTGAACCAAATAAGTTTATCTTGATCTCTTTGGATCATAGGACATGGTTCCAGTAATCCATGTCCTTAGTCTGCTTGTTTTCAGCAAACTGTTTATGGGCTTTCTTGTGCATCATCTTAAGAAGAGGCTTCCTTCTGGGATGACAGCCATGCAGACCAATTTGATGCAATCTACGGCGTATGGTCTGAACACGAACAGGCTGACCCCCCCCCACTCCTCCAACCTCTGCACCAATGATGGGCCATCTTTATGTAGAGCAACAATTCTTTTTTTCAGATCCTCAGAGAGTTCTTTGCCATGAGGTGCCATGTTGAAATTCCAGTGACCAGTATGAGAGAGTGTGAGAGCGATAATACCAAATTTAACACACCTGCTCCCCAGTCACACCTGAGACCTTGTAACTCTAACGAGTCACATGACACTGGCGAGGGAAAATTACTAATTGGACCCGATTTGGACATTTCCACTTAGGGGTGTACTCACTTTGTTGCCAACGGTTTAGATATTAATGGCTGGGTGTTGAGTTATTTTCAGGGACTGCAAATTTACACTGTTATACCGGCTGTACACTTACTGCTTTACATTGTAGCAGAGTGTCATTTCTTCAGTGTTGTCACATGAAAAGATATAATAAAATATGTACAAAAATGTGAGGGGGGGTACTCATTTTTGTGAGATACTGTATATGTGTGTGTGTGAGTGTATATGCCTTGCAAAAGTATTCACCCCCCCTTTACTTTTTACCTATTTTGTTACATTACAGCCTTAAGTTCAATGTTTTGTTAATATTAATTTTATGTGATGGATCAGAACTCAATAGTCTAAGTTGGTGAAGTGAAATGAGAAAAATATATACATAAAACTATTTTGTAGAAATAGAAAACTTGGCATGTGCGAATGTATTCACCCCCTTTGTTATGAAGCCCATAAAAAGCTCTGGTGCAACCAATTACCTTCAGAAGTCACATTATTAGTGAAATGATGTCCACCTGTGTCCACCTTCCTTGAAAGGCCCCAGAGGCTGCAACACCTAAGCAAGAAGCACCACTAAGCAAACACTGCCATGAAGACCAAGGAACTCTCCAAACAAGTAAGGGACAATGTACAAGTCAGGGTTAGGTTATAAAAAAATATCCAAATCTTTGATGATCCCAAGGAGCACCATCAAATCTATCATAACCAAATGGAAAGAACATGGCACAACAGCAAACCTGCCAAGAGACGGCCGCCCACCAAAAGTCACGGACTGGGCAAGGAGGGCATTAATCAGAGAGGCAGCACAGAGACCCAAGGTAACCTTGGAGGAGCTGCAGAGTTCCACAGCAGAGACTGGAGTATCCGTACATAGGACGAGAATAAGCCGTAGGCTCCATAGAGTTGGGCTTTATGGCAGAGTGGCCAGAAGAAAACCATTACTTTCAGCAAAAAACAAAATGTCATGTTTTGCCACAAAAAGTGGCTCTACAAAGTATTGACTTTAGGGGGTGAATAGTTATGCACATTGACTTTTTCTGTTATTTTGTCCTATTTGTTGTTTGGGTCACAATAAAAAAAAAAAAAAAAAACATCTTCAAAGTTGTGGGCATGTTCTGTAAATTAAATTTATGCAAATCCTCAAACAATAATTTCAGGTTGTGAGGCAACAAAATATGAAAAATGCCAAGGGGGTGAATACTTTTTGTGAGTATTGTAGTATAATTTGATACCTTTTGTATTGGACAAGAGTCTTATTTATAATGACAAGCTTTTGATATGCTCAACCACTCTTTATCAAGTCTGAAGCAATACTAACATGAGATGGAACCCTCCGTTTGAATAAAAACAGCAGATGCAGAGAGAGTGGTGACAGCATCTGACATCATCTGGTAAATGCCAATAAATGTTTTGGCTGGTTTCTTCAATGTAACAGCATGTGTCACATAAAGTACATTGTATTATATGAACCACATTAGACAATGGCACATGAATACGATCCTTTGATGTAATATTTTATAGGCATGTTTGTTACAATATTTAGTTCCATTTTTTTATATTTATTTGTTCATTGGCCAATTTCATGTTTGGTGGTTCTTTAAATGCAAGGATGGGAGGTTTTGGGAATATATATTTTGATTCAGTATCTTCAATTTAGTAATGGTTGTAAATCTTTGATTTATTTTCCATAATCTTTCTAAACCTTGATGGAGGAATATGTGAAGTAGTTTCTTTTGTTTTTTAGTTTAACAGGTGTTCACAGGGTATTTTGATGTCAGTGGTTATTTTTTGGGTAATAATACAGGGTTTGGAACCCTTTTGTTTGAAAGATTCAGACAGTGTTTTTACATTTTAATTACTGTCTCCAGTGTTTGAGCAAATCTGATGGTATCTGATAGCTTGACTATGGATGATGGCTTGTTTCGTGTGGGATGGATAGAAACTGGAGCTGTGTAGGTAATTACATCTGCCTGTGGGTTTCCTATATACAGATGAGTAGAGAGTGCCATTGCTGACGGATATAGTAGTGTCTAGAAAGTTTACCTGTTCTGTAGAGAAATCCATTTTAAGTTGTATAGATGAATGGAAGGTGTTGAATGAACTGTGAAAGTCTCTGAGTTTGCTTTTTCTTTCTGTCCAGATGATGAACAAATCATCTATGCAATGATAGTATTTGTATGGTTTGTAAATGGATACAGATTAGAATGTTTCTTCTAGATTGGCTATAAATAGATTTGCGTATTGTGGAGCCATTTTGGTACCCATGGCAGTCCCCATTATCTGTAGGTAGGTATCTTTGTTAAAAGTAAAATAGTTGTGGGTACGGATGTATTCTATTAGTTTAACAATATTATCAGTTCTATATTTATTGTTTTGCATGTTTGTTTAAAGAAACTTAAAGCCAGTGCCAACTTTGTGTGGAATTGTCCTTCTGTCCAGATATAAAACTAGATAAAATACAACTATACTTGGACATAGAAAAATTCTTCAGGAGACCTTAACAGCTCCAGTTTTCATCCCTCCCACACACAAAACAAGCCATCATCCATAGTCAAGCTATTAGATACCATTGGATTTGCTCAAACACTGTCTGAATCTTTCAAACAAAATGGTAACAAACCCAGTATTACCCAAAAAATAACCACTGCGATCAAAATACCCTGTGAACACCTGTTAAAGTACAAAACAAAAGAAACTATTTCACGCCTACCTCTAGTGACCACATACCATCCAATTTTAGAGAAAATACGGAAAATAATTAAAGATTTACAACCATTACTAACTGAAGATACTGAATTAAAAGATATATTCCCAAAACCTCCCATCCTTGCATTTAAACAACCATCAAACGTGAAATAAAAACTTGAAAATTGGCCAATGAACAACTGAATAGAAAAAAATGGAACTAAACCTTGTAACAAACCTGCCTGTAAATTATGTCAACACATTTGTAATGATGATACAGCCACACATGACAACAAAACCTATAACATCAAAGGATCATATTCATGTACATCGTCCAATGTGGTTTATATAATACAATGTAATATATGTGACACAGGCCGGTTACATTGGAGAAACAGTCAAAAAAATTAATCTATATATTGATGTACCGTATATACTCGAGTATAAGCCGACCCGAGTATAAGCAGAGGCACCCATTTTACCACAAAATACTGGGTAAAATGAGTGACTCGAGTATAAGCCGAGGGTGGGAAATGTGCTGCCCCCTGTGTCCCTCTTGTGCCCTCTGTGTCCCCCTCTCGCTCCGTGTCTATTCTCCCCTCTCCCTTCCCTGTGTCTCTTCTCCCCTCTCCCTTCCCTGTGTCTCTTCTCCCCTCTCCCTTCCCTGTGTCTCTTCTCCCCTCTCCCTTCTCTGTGTCTCTTCTCCCCTCTCCCTTCCCTGTGTCTCTTCCCCCCTCCCTTATCACCCTCCTCAACCCCACTCCTCAACCTCCCTCCTCATCCTTAACCTCCCTCCTCATCCTCAACCTCCCTCCTCATCCTCAACCTCCCTCCTCATCCTCAACCTCCCTCCTCATCCTCAACCTCCCTCCTCATCCTCAACCCCCCCATCCTCATCCTCAACCTCCCTCCTCATCCTCAACCTCCCTCCTCATCCTCAACCTCCCTCCTCATCCTCAACCTCCCTCCTCATCCTCATCCTCAACCCCCCCATCCTCATCCTCAACCCCCCATCCTCAACCCCCCCATCCTCATCCTCAACCCCCCCATCCTCATCCTCAACCCCCCCATCCTCATCCTCAACCCCCCCATCCTCATCCTCAACCCCCCCATCCTCATCCTCAACCCCCCCATCCTCATCCTCTCTCCTCAACCCCCCATCCTCATCCTCTCTCCTCAACCCCCCATCCTCATCCTCTCTCCTCAACCCCCCATCCTCATCCTCTCTCCTCAACCCCCCATCCTCATCCTCTCTCCTCAACCCCCCATCCTCAACCTCAACCCTCCTCAACCTCAACCTCCCTCCTCATCCTTAACCTCCCTCCTCATCCTCAACCTCCCTCCTCAACCTCCTCAACCTACCTCCTCAACCTACCTCCTCAACCCCCCTCCTCAACCCCCCCATCCACATCCTCCCTCCTCAACCTCAACCTCCCTCCTCAACCTCATCCTCCCTCCTCAACCCCCCCTTCCTCAACCCCCCCATCCTCAACCCCCCCATCCTCAACCCCCCCATCCTCAACCCCCCCATCCTCAACCCCCCCATCCTCAACCCCCCCATCCTCAACCCCCCATCCTTAACCCCTCATCCTCAAGCCCTCATCCTCAAGCCCTCCTCCTCATCCTCAAGCCCTCCTCCTCATCCTCATCCTCAACCTCCCTCCTCACCCTCCCTCCTCAACCCCCTCCTCAACCCCCCCTTCCTCATCCTTAACCCCCTGTCCTCAACCTCCCTCCTCGACCTCAACCCTCCCTCCTCAACCTCAACCCCCCTCAACCCCAACCCACCCCCTCAACCCCCCTCCTCCACCTAAACCCCCCTAAATACCTCCCCCCTCTCCCCTCACTTACCAGCTTGTGCTCCGGCCTCCGCTCCTTGACCCGGAGCCGGCGCGCATGTGACGTCACATGCGCGCCGCGCCACTAGCATATACCTCCCTCCTCATCCTTAACCTCCCTCCTCATCCTTAACCTCCCTCCTCATCCTCAACCTCCCTCCTCAACCTCCCTCCTCAACCCCCCTCCTCAACCCCCCCATCCTCCCTCCTCAACCTCAACCTCCCTCCTCAACCTCAACCTCCCTCCTCAACCTCAACCTCCCTCCTCAACCTCATCCTCCCTCCTCAACCCCCCCTTCCTCAACCCCCCCTTCCTCAACCCCCCCTTCCTCAACCCCCCCATCCTCAACCCCCCCTTCCTCAACCCCCCCTTCCTCAACCCCCCCTTCCTCAACCCCCCCTTCCTCAACCCCCCCATCCTCAACCCCCCCATCCTCAACCCCCCCATCCTCAACCCCCCCATCCTCAACCCCCCCATCCTCAACCCCCCCATCCTCAACCCCCCCACCTCAACCTCCCTCCTCAAGCCCTCCTCCTCATCCTCAAGCCCTCCTCCTCATCCTCAAGCCCTCCTCCTCATCCTCAACCCCCCTCCTCAACCTTCCTCCTCAACCTTCCTCCTCAACCTTCCTCCTCAAGCCCCTCATCCTCAACCCCCCCATCCTCATCCTCTCTCCTCAACCCCCTATCCTCATCCTCTCTCCTCAACCCCCCATCCTCATCCTCTCTCCTCAACCCCCATCCTCAACCTCAACCCTCCTCAACCTCAACCTCCCTCCTCATCCTTAACCTCCCTCCTCATCCTTAACCTCCCTCCTCATCCTTAACCTCCCTCCTCATCCTCAACCTCCTTCCTCAACCTCCTTCCTCAACCTCCCTCCTCAACCTCCCTCCTCAACCCCCCTCCTCAACCTCCCTCCTCAACCTCCCTCCTCAACCTCCCTCCTCAACCTCCCTCCTCAACCTCAACCTCCCTACTCAACCTCAACCTCCCTCCTCAACCTCCCTCCTCAACCCCCCCATCCTCAACCTCCCTCCTCAACCTCCCTCCTCAACCTCCCTCCTCAACCTCCCTCCTCAACCTCAACCTCCCTCCTCAACCTCAACCTCCCTCCTCAACCTCAACCTCCCTCCTCAACCTCAACCTCCCTCCTCAACCTCAACCTCCCTCCTCAACCTCCCTCCTCAACCTCAACCTCCCTCCTCAACCTCCCTCCTCAACCCCCCCATCCTCAACCCCCTCCTCAACCTTCCTCCTCAACCCCCCCTTCCTCAACCTTCCTCCTCAACCCCCCCTTCCTCAACCTTCCTCCTCAACCCCCCCTTCCTCAACCTTCCTCCTCAACCCCCCCATCCTCAACCCCCATCCTTAACCCCTCCTCCTCAAGCCCTCCTCCTCAAGCCCTCCTCCTCATCCTCAACCTCCCTCCTCACCCTCCCTCCTCACCCTCCCTCCTCAACCTCAACCCCCCTCAACCCCAACCCACCTCCTCAACCTAAACCCTCCCTCCTCAACCTCAACCTCAACCCCCCTCAACCCCAACCCACCTCCTCAACCTAAACCCCCCTCAACCCCCCTCCTCCACCTAAACCCCCCTAAATACCTCCCCCCTCTCCCCTCACTTACCAGCTTGTGCTCCGGCCTCCGCTCCTTGACCCGAAGCCGGCGCGCATGTGACGTCACATGCGAGCCGCGCCACTAGCATATACCGGGTCCTTGAGCCGGCGCGCATTTGACGTCACATGCGCGCTGCGTCATTAGCATGTACCGATAGTCCAAGACATAGGCAAAGCTGGCCACACCCCTGATAGACATAACCGTAGGAGGAGATATGCAGTTCTGCTTGAGGAGGTATTTAGGGGGGTTTAGGTGGAGGAGGGGGGTTGAGGGGGGTTTAGGTTTAGGAGGGGGGAGGGAAAGAGACACGGGGGGGTTAGAGGATCACGGTGGAGAGAGTGACTCTAGTATGAGCCGAGGGGGCCCTTTTTTGCCTTAAAAAAAGGGCTGAAAAACTTGGCTTATACTCGAGTATATACAGTATGTGTATATATGTTTCCTTTGCTATGTTGTGTTTATTCCCCATATATGTAGTTACCTGATGAGGTCAGATGCTGTCTCCACTCTATCTGCATCTGCTGTTTTTTATTCAAACTGAGGGTTCCATCACATGTTAGTATTGCTTCAGGCTTGATAAAGAGAGATTGAGCCTCTCGAAAGCTTGTCAGTATAAATAAGGCGTTTGTCCAGTACGAGGTATCATAATATACTGCTATACTCATTATTAATCTATATATATGATATAGAGTAATAATTACTAAATTACTAGATTACTGGTCATTCACAGCTATTTTACTCTTCAAATATGGATGTATGTAACAAGTGGAAGGCAGGGGAATTGAACCGATCACGTACCAATGTGAAAATATCTTTAAAACAGAATGGTTACCACCACACTTTACTTTTAAAGAGAGTGTAAAACTATAATACAGTGTATATAACAGTTACAGACTCCACTTTTATTATTTATGCAGATTATTATGGGAGGACTTCAAGGGCTATAATAAAATGACACTATGTCCATTCTTGATTACATTTAAAAATGTAATTTAATTTGCCATATGATTGTCTAATCTCTAGCTGATGGCGCAGAGTACATATGGGACTTTTTTGGTCCTTTAAGCCTCTGTAATGCACTGCATGCAGATCATGTTCAGTGAATCATTTATTTATTAAATTGTTTACGTTGTTTGACTTTTCAGGCTCGCTGTGCTCCTTTTTTCTATTTGGTCTTTTGACTAACTATACTGTATAATGAGTAAAATGTAAAATGTAATTTTTTTTAATGCAAATTATTCTTTACTGTGTGATTTTATTTGGTGTGGTTCCATTCTGCTTCTTTCTCAGAAGGTTGGGTACATTGAGATTTCCATGAGTCATACAATAAGCACAGGGAGTTTTAGCTGAATTAAGTCTACTCGTACCTCAGGAAGTAAATCAGCAGAAACCGTAAAATGCTAGATTCCACGGCAGCATAAATGCATGTAAAATGTAATATTTTACAATTTTATGCAATTTTTTCTTTCTACAGCATTTTGCCTATAATCAAGTGTAGTTCTTCAAAAGAGGCTATAGGACTACAATGGTTCTGGAAGAACATTCCTTCAGATCATATGTGTCTTATTTTGTTTCATTACAAAATCTGCAAAAAACTGTTTTTGTCCTCATGGGATAGAAGTGAAACTCCCATAAAGAACAGAAGTGAATTCGTACCAATGCACGGCAAAAGCGTTTTATAAAACATGACCAATAAAAATGCATGTAGATTTAGATCAGATGCCCTATGTTATGTTATGTTAGGTGAGATTTACATGGCTTCTTCAGCACCACCTACAGGCCTGACTGATAGCTACAAGAGCTCCCACAGGCTGTTTCACATAAACACTTACATAGCTAGGGGTTTGTCACATAAAGAAAATTGCTTATGAGACTCGCAAGGGTCTCAACGACTACACTTAAATGACCACTTTACAAGTAAAGCTCATAGGTTTGTTTGCTATGCATAGTCTATTCAAAACCGCATACAATTTAAAATAAATAAGTTAGCATTTTTCTTAAATTTGAAACTGTCTGTTTTCTGCCCAAGCAGAGTTGCGTATCTCCCTTTAGCTGTGTCTATCAGGGGGAGTGACCAGCTCTTTTTGTGTCCTGGACTAAAAATAAAGTAAGCCTATCAAGGAATGCACTATCAATAGGTGGTGCCTATGAGGCAGCTGCACATGTTACAATAGAGCTATTACCTCTTTGTAGGGAGCGGGGACTGATGATAGTCCAAGACACAGGCAAAGCTGGCCACACCCCTGATAGACATAACCGTAGGAGGAGATATGCAGTTCTGCTTGAGGAGAAAACAAGTAACTTTTTTTATTTGAAATTGCATACTGATTTAATAGTCTATGCCCAACAAACAAACACATGAGTTTTACTTGTAAATTAAATACAGTGCGCCTTTAGGCGGTTGCGAGCCAGAGTTTAGAAACACAGTAGTTCCCATCGCACCCTCTGTAAAGTTAGACATATCTAAGTAAGCTAGTTTAATACATTTCTGCACTTTATAGGCAAAAGACAGCGTATATATATGCAGCACATCTCATAAAACATTTTATTTTTATCAATATCTAAAATACCCTTTAATGATTATGTTGACACCTCCGAGGGGTGCCTAAACAGGCATCTGATCCCCCCAATCAGCATGCAGCATCAGGGGAGCAATATTAACCCACTATTTACCTGCTCTTGCTTGCTCAGCCAATCTTCTTGCAGCTTCCTCCTTGCAGCTTCCTGCCACATATTACATGCTGCTTTTTACCACAAACAGGAGCCCAGAGTTAATGCAAGAGCTTCAGCTAACCTGATTGGCCAAAAGAAATCATTTTAAATGTGACGCTTATTTAGCCTGGGTTTGGAGGGTGTTAACCCTAATTTGCAACTGTCATAAATTACAAGAGATTTTGCTGACTTCAATGTAAGTATTTAAATGTTTACTTTTGGGACTTTTTTCCATGCAAAAAAAAAATGCATACACTACTTATTCTCCTCAGGTGCATTCATAACCCAGCTCACTTAGATATGCCTTAAAGAACATCAGTAAATATTGCAACATTGTGTCTATGTGTTTCCCACTCAAACTTTTACCAATTATTTGTGGTTTATTATTCTTGCACATGAACATTGTAATTTAGACACATCATAGTATATGTTACTTTCTAACTTATTGCATGGTATTAAATGGGGATGCACAGGTGGGTTTGCATTATTTAGGCAAGACTTGGCATTAGTTGATTGTCAGTGTTTAATTGAGTGAGCAGTTATTTGTAACTGACATTGTGATTTAGTTGATTATTCTTCAGTATTGTTAAACTGTACTGTGCTAACCATTAGAAAGGCTTATATTGGCCTTAAGGATGTATAAACTTCAATTTTATGTTTTGTGTCCTCAAAAATGCTTCTTTAGCCTATTTTTTTGATTCTACTGGTAACGTGTAGTTCCATAAGTGTTTTCTGTGAGAGGAATATAATAGATATGTTAGGGCTTATTTGACTTGCAAGATTTCTTACAGGACCAGTGTAATCAACTCAATAGTTGGTGAAACCGCCTCTTTTGCAACCTTGAAAAATAATAACCAAGTGTCAGAAATATGGACAATGTTAATTGTAATAAGTGTTACTTTTTAATGGGTACATAGTTTTCAATTACAGTACATATTATAGGTGCAAAATATTACAATTTCTTTACACCACTTAATTATGATATTGTATACTGATAATAAGTTGCTGAGCTTTTTCTTTAAAGGGACATGGAACTTTGAGAATCATGTTCAAATGCTGGATACATTTTTAATATTGATCAAGTAAACTGAGCTGGTTGAGACCACTTCCAGAAGAGACAAGCGGCCGCATCGTCTACAGTTAGAGCTTTCTCTATCTTTTGATGATGCATAGTGACTTTGGGTCATTCATGGTGTGCTAAGTATGCAGAGTAAAGTTACATTTGAAGCTGTATAACAGGGAATGAGTGGCTGACCTCATAGTTTTCTTGTATAGTTTACACATGGATTTTCCCAGGATTGATTCACTTTAGAAAAAAATGAATAACATACCATATATCCAGTGTTTTTTGTGCTCTTTATGGATAACCTAAAACACTTAATTTTGGGGTAACACAGTCTCTTTAAGAGCTCTGGAAGGCTTGTCCCTGTTGGTCAGTAAGTAGTAAAATAGCTAAATCACTCTATTTATTTAGGTGGTTTTTCATTTTTTTTTTTTTATAAAGACTAGATTGAGTAATCTATATTGACTTCAGAACTCTACATGATTTTCTTTTTAAAAACAGTATATCACTGCAACAAAAAAAGCATTTGTTAAAATAACAGCTATTGTTACTAGCCATACTTTTTCAAATCAAAATCATTCTCAAGATACACCCTGCTGATAATTGCACAAATATGTGGAAAATGATTTGCTCCTTTGTTATTGTGCATTTAGATCAACTCTCCTAGAGTAATGAAGCACATCATGCTTCAGATTATCATAGACTGAGCCACAATGAGACAAGGAACCTTTACATTAGAGTGAACATCTAAATATACAAGCACTTACAAAATGTATTTTTTGTTTTTTGAGAAGTGCCTACTTTAAAAAAAAAAAAAAAAAATGGTCTGACTTTTGTGTATTTTGTTTTTATTATTATTGAATACATTTTTCAAATGTTCGTTTTACCCAGCTACTCAATCATGTCTGAAAGAGACACTGTAAGTGTGAGACCAACACAGCAATCTCTTATAATTCAAAAGAAGGAATAAAAAAAAAAAAAGTAATAATTCCTAAAGTTATGCAATTTGGGCAAGTAAACCAATATGAGCTTTTAAAGGACCATGACACTATGTTTCATTTTAAGTTGTCTTGGTTACTACGTTATGAATCCTTGATATTGTGTATATAATTTGCTATAACTTTGCCTTAAATTATCATTCTCTGTCTCATCCTACATTGTGCAGATGTATTCCTGTTCTTACAAATCTCTCTATTAGTGTCAATTGGTCACAATTTGGGTCACAATTTTCATTATGATTATACTAGCTTGCACTGCCAGATAGCTTGCACAACCTTGGAAATCCCTTTCTTATCATGATCCCTTTCTTAATTATTTTGTTCACTATCTAAAGGTTATCACCCAGTTTCACTATATTTCATTTCCTCTTTTGAACTTTAAGTGACACAGAGTAGGTTCCTAATATGGTATAATTTAAAACTATGTTTGCCATTTTGAACTGTTTACTATGCTTTTCTAATCCACCCAACATTCAAATTCAAATAATTTGTTAATGAGTCCGAATAACCCTTGAGGCACTGGGTCTTTTGGGCCCGCCAACTTCAATTCCCATAGGTATGCTGGGATGCACTAATGCATCTGGAAATTATTAAGAGGCTCTTCCCTCTTCAAATTTACAAACCTAGTAGCAGTTTGTAAACATCCCAAGACATTGCCACCATAGGACCACTTGTTTAATTAATGATTATAATTAATAGTTATATTATTCTATTTGTTGTTCTATAATCAACAGTCTTCTCCAATTGTAGATGCACTACCACAGTATAAAGAACACTTGCACTCTTTTGCTTTTAATATAAAGTCTCCTGGATGTTTCCTTTAATTGGCATATAACTAGTCACTGCAAATCTGCAGTTAATGTTTATGATAGACCATCCTAATTTTTACAATTTTGTCCAAATGATCCTGTCCCATCACAGCTCCTTACCACACTTGGCATCTTTAACACAGTTCTTTCATGGTTAACATCCAACCTAGAAGATTGTACATTTAGAATCTCCTTCTCTGGCACCTCTTCTTCGCCTCACCCTTAAGTCTCAGTCCTAGGCCCCTCCCTTCTCCTTCTGTTCGAGCATGAGTTGCCAACTTCCTTTCAAGTATATGCTCCTGGATGTCTGCCCATCAACTCAAACTCAACATGTCAATGACTGAACTCCACATCTTCCCATCCTCAAGTACAGCTTCCACTACTCAAATATCTCTCACTATTAACAACACCAACATCATAACTCCCATCTCTGAGGCGCGGTGTCTAGGGTTTATATTGGACCCTGCACTCTGTTTCATTCCTAACATACAGGGAGTGCAGAATTATTAGGCAAATTTAGTATTTTGACCACATCATCCTCTTTATGCATGTTGTCTTACTCTAAGCTGTATAGGCTCGAAAGCCTACTACCAATTAAGCATATTAGGTGATGTGCATCTCTGTAATGAGAAGGGGTGTGGTCTAATGACATCAACACCCTACATCAGGTGTGCATAATTATTAGGCAACTTCCTTTCCTTTGGCAAAATGGGTCAAAAGAAGGACTTGACAGGCTCAGAAAAGTCAAAAATAGTGAGATATCTTGCAGAGGGATGCAGCACTCTTAAAATTGCAAAGCTTCTGAAGCGTGATCATCGAACAATCAAGCGTTTCATTCAAAATAGTCAACAGGGTCGCAAGAAGCGTGTGGAAAAACCAAGGCGCAAAATAACTGCCCATGAACTGAGAAAAGTCAAGCGTGCAGCTGCCACGATGCCACTTGCCACCAGTTTGGCCATATTTCAGAGCTGCAACATCACTGGAGTGCCCAAAAGCACAAGGTGTGCAATACTCAGAGACATGGCCAAGGTAAGAAAGGCTGAAAGACGACCACCACTGAACAAGACACACAAGCTGAAACGTCAAGACTGGGCCAAGAAATATCTCAAGACTGATTTTTCTAAGGTTTTATGGACTGATGAAATGAGAGTGAGTCTTGATGGGCCAGATGGATGGGCCCGTGGCTGGATTGGTAAAGGGCAGAGAACTCCAGTCCGACTCAGACGCCAGCAAGGTGGTTTGGGCTGGTATCATCAAAGATGAGCTTGTGGGGCCTTTTCGGGTTGAGGATGGAGTCAAGCTCAACTCCCAGTCCTACTGCCAGTTCCTGGAAGACACCTTCTTCAAGCAGTGGTACAGGAAGAAGTCTGCATCCTTCAAGAAAAACATGATTTTCATGCAGGACAATGCTCCATCACACGCGTCCAAGTACTCCACAGCGTGGCTGGCAAGAAAGGGTATAAAAGAAGAAAATCTAATGACATGGCCTCCTTGTTCGCCTGATCTGAACCCCATTGAGAACCTGTGGTCCATCATCAAATGTGAGATTTACAAGGAGGGAAAACAGTACACCTCTCTGAACAGTGTCTGGGAGGCTGTGGTTGCTGCTGCACGCAATGTTGATGGTGAACAGATCAAAACACTGACAGAATCCATGGATGGCAGGCTTTTGAGTGTCCTTGCAAAGAAAGGTGGCTATATTGGTCACCGATTTGTTTTTGAATGTCAGAAATGTATATTTGTGAATGTTGAGATGTTATATTGGTTTCACTGGTAAAAATAAATTGAAATGGGTATATATTTGTTTTTTGTTAAGTTGCCTAATAATTATGCACAGTAATAGTCACCTGCACACACAGATATCCCCCTAAAATAGCTAAAACTAAAAACAAACTAAAAACTACTTCCAAAAATATTCAGCTTTGATATTAATGAGTTTTTTGGGTTCATTGAGAACATGGTTGTTGTTCAATAATAAAATTAATCCTCAAAAATACAACTTGCCTAATAATTCTGCACTCCCTGTACAATCAATAACAAAATCTTGTCTGTTTTACCTAAAAAACATCTCCAAACTAGAGACACCACCAGTCTGTCTCCACTCCAATCAATAATGAACACGTCCGCTGGACTCCTCTACCAAACTCAATGCCCAGTAGCTGCAGCACCTCTCTGTCAGTCACTTCACTAGATTCCTATAACCATCATAAAAATATTTGAAATCCTATATTAACATGTAAATCTTTCAACAACCGTGCACCCCTTAAATCCCTGCTCTCGTCTCAAAATACTATGCTAAGTATGCAGAGTAAAGTTACGTTTGAAGCTGTATAACAGGGAATGAGTGGCTGACCTCATAGTTTTCTTGTATAGTTTACACATGGATTTCCCCAGGATTGATTCACTTTAGAAAAAAATGAATAACATACCATATAGCCAGTGTTTTTTGTGCTCTTTATGAATAACTTAAAACACTTAATTTTGGGGTAACACAGTCTCTTTCAGAGCTCTGGAAGGCTTGTCCCTGTTAGTCAGTAAGCAGTAAAATAGCTAAATCACTCTCTCTATTTAGGTGGCGTTTCATTTTTTTTTTTTTATAAAGACTAGATTGAGTAATCCACTACTTCCACTACTCAAATATCTCTCACTATTAACAACGCCAACATCATAACTCCCATCTCTGAGGCGCGGTGTCTAGGGTTTATATTGGACCCTGCCCTCTGTTTCATTCCTAACATACAATCAATAACAAAATCTTGTCTGTTTCACCTAAAAAACATCTCCAAAGTACAAACTATTTGAAATCCTATATTAACATGTAAATCTTTCAACAACAGTGCACCCCTTAAATCCCTGCTCTCGTCTCAAAATACTCCCCCCAACCACCCCCTTTCTCTCTTAATGACCTTCCACTCCTAATGACCTTCCGCTCTTAATGATTTTCTTCTCTCCTCCTCTTTCGGGACTTTTCTCATGGTGTCCCTACTTTCTAAAACTCCCTGTCTCGCTCCACTAGACTATCTTCTTGTCTCAAAATCTCACTATAAAAAGAGTCCTGAAAACTCAGCATTAATATGCACAGCTGCATACTCCACAGTATAATATCACTTACAGCCACCTCCACTTGCTTGAGCCTATTGCCTTCTCACTGCCACATTGTTCTGCCCCCCATTATAAAATAGATTTGTTTATTTTTCCAAATCATGGAATCTTCCTGCAGTTTTAAGATTTTGCTTATTTTCTTATTAATCTTGTTTATTTGGGATCAGGTTGTCTTATTAGGTGCTATTTTATTTGATCTTTGGGCTTTTTCCAAATAATTATATAGTTGTCTTAACGGGGTACATCTTTTCCTAGATTGTTGTATTGATTTAGAAATTATTATACCCCTCATAATAGCCTTGTGGGGCCACCACAGTGTTGTGGGGGACTTTACCAAGCCTTTTTTAGTCTCAAAGAAATTGTTTAATTTGTTTCTTAAAGCTAGTGTATCTGTCTCTCTAAATAAATTATGATCGATTTTTCTTTTTTGTTGTTGTACTTTTTCAGTTGGATCGTCTAATAATACACTTGTTATAGAGTGGTCGGACCATTTTGACTCCAGAATTCTTGTCTTATTAATCTTTCTCATAGACACGAGATCTACAAAAATGTAGTCCAACCTCGAGTATGACCCAAAATGGTTGGAGTAGAAAGTATAGACTCGAACATTTGGGTTCAGGAGTCTCCATGAGTCAAGTAAATCTAAACTGTTTATTTCCTTAAATTACTGGAAGTTTTATCTATTTGCCTTTTATTTTGGGACTTCAAACTTCCTGATTTATCTACTAGAGCAGGGGTCTCAAAACCTGGTCCTGGAGGGCCGCACCCAGGCCTGGATTTGAGCATCTCCCTACACAAAACAAATAAGCCCTTCTTCACCTGTTTTAGGATTTTTCTCAAATAACTTAGTTGATTTTTATTTGGGAGATATATATTAACTAGGGTATAACTCTTACCATTTATGAGCCCTATCCAAATGATATATCTACCCTGGTTATCTATATAAGAATATTCCTCCTGTACATCCAATTGGCCACTGAAAAAAATCGATACTCCCCTGGATTTTTTATTGAATGTTGAATTCACTCTCTATTATTAATTCTTATTGTTCATATATTGTAGGGCATGCTTATCTAGGTGGGTTTCCTGCAGGCAAATAACGTCTGCTTTGAGTTTAATATTGTTTAAAAATGCCACCTTCCTTTTACCTGGGGAGTTAAGTCCATTTGCGTTATGAGAAATTAATTTTAATCCCATTTAAATAAACAATATACCGTATTTATCGGCGTATAAAACGCAATTTTTCTCCCTGAAAATAGGGGGCAAATGATTTGTGCATGTTATACGCCGATGTGCGTGTTATACGCCGTGTCTCTTTCCCTCCCCCCTCCTCATCCTCAACCTCCCTCCTCAACCTAAACCCCCCTCCTTAACCTAAACCCCCCCTCCTCATTCTAAACCCCCCTAAATACCTCCCCCTCTCCCTTTCTCCTCACTTACCTGCTTTTGCTCCGGCCTCCGGTCCTTCTTGACCCGGCGTGCATGTGACGTCAAATGCTCGCCACGTCATTAGCATATATCGGGTGCCGGCATCTGGTATATGCTAATGGCGTCGCGCGCATGTGACGTCACATGCGCGCCGGAGCAGAAGCAGGTAAGTGAGGGGAAAGGCAGAGGGGGAGGTATGTAGGAGGTGGTTGAGGAGGAAGGATGAGGAGGGGGGTTGAGGATGAGGAGGGGGGTTGAGGATGAGGAGGGGGGTTGAGGATGAGGAGGGGGGTTGAGGATGAGGAGGGGGGTTGAGGATGAGGAGGGGGGTTGAGGATGAGGAGGGGGGTTGAGGATGAGGAGGGGGGTTGAGGATGAGGAGGGGGGGTTGAGGATGAGGAGTGAGGTTGAGGATGAGCAGGGAGGTTGAGGATTAGAGGAGGGAGGTTGAGGATGAGCAGTGGGGTTGAGGATGAGGAGGGGGGTTGAGGTGGGTGTAATACGCCGATAAATACGGTAATCACTTTAGGCTTCACAATAGAATCTTGGAGCGTAGAATCTCCCACCAAATCTCTTTCGGCTTTGTTAATTTTTACTATTTTCCTTAATGAAACCTTATACATATTATTGTCCACCACAGAATCAGTATAATTTTTTCGTAATTGCACTACCATCCTTCTACCATTCATTCACAAACAATGAGCTTGACTTAAAACTAGGTCCATTGCTATCTAACAAGGCTATATGTGATCTAAGGAAATAATAGGCCATTGATTACTCAATCAAGATTAAGATTATTGAATAGTATGACAGCCCCCAAAAAAGCTTACTTTTATTATTTCCATTAAATAGTACTATATTGACCAAATTATAATCCACTCAAAGGGATGTCTCACACTCTGGATCCCTCTCCTCTCCTCCTTTTATAAAATGTTATTTTGATCATTCTCTTTTTCCCCCCGTTTTTCTCCTTTCCTTCCTCTCCTTTATTACCTTCTCTTTAATTATTCCAAAGTCTTCAGAACCCCTAACTCCTAACTTGAGATTATGCAAAAATGACCTTCTAATTACTACATACAATTTTAATTCCCTCTTCATATCGTTATATCTTCCTCCTCTCCGACAACTTCTCGTTCCACCCTATTCCTTCTTTCTCCCTTCCCCTCCTCCTCCTTACCCCTTCGCTCACTCAGTGCAAAGTGCTTATTCAAACTTTATTTCCTAAAGCGGGTACCAATCTATAAACCTATCTATACAATTCATAATCCTAACATCAGAGGCTGCTACCATTTTAGAGCTAATTCACGTAGTGATTTTGTGTAATTCTTGTCTTCGCAGTGGAAGATTCCCTTTTAATTTAGATTTATAGTCTAAGTCAGTCTACCTCATCTAATCATCCATTTGAGTGAGAAAAAAAGAAGAATAAAAACTTGTATTCTACCTTTCTCCCCTTCCCTTATAGTTCTTTATATTAAATTGAAAGTGTAATAATAGTGCTCTTTACTTCAAATTGTAATAGTTATACTTCAGGTACCCCTTTCCCTTCCTCTTTGCCTTCATTTTCATTAATTCTAGTTAATCTAATAGCTAAACAGTTTGTACAGAGTCTACTCTAATCCATATTTGTTCTTTCAAGATCATAAGGCTCCCTGAGCTAACCTAAGTCTCCATCTGTATCTAATAGCTTCCTCTCTCAGTACTTGTGTTATAGAAGTGTATTCTATCCTTTTAGCCAGAGTGTATGGCGAGTTGTCATTAAAAACTGTAATCTTATCGAAGGGGCTATCCATCGTTTTTTTTTTTGTTTGTTTGTTTTTTAAATATCCATTTTTCGGAATTGCATCTTTATACAGTAAGAAATGAACTTTCATAATACCATCTTTTAGGGCAAGGTTGCAGAATGTTTTTGGGTAACGGTAATCTATGTATTGCATCAATTTTGCTGTCCTCTATTGGAAAGTCTAGTAACAATTTGTGAAACATTTCAGTAACAAACTTGCCCAAATCTTGATCAATAATACTTTTGGGTATATCTCTAATACGTATATTATATTTTCTTAATCTGTCTTCCATGCTGACTAATTTTGTATTCAATTCTTCAATTTTACCTTCTAATGATTGAGCATATTTTAGGAGCGAGTAATTATCGGTAATTAACTTATCTGTTTTCGTTTCTACCTCTTCTATTTTGTCATTTACTTTTTTAATAGATTTGGTATTTTCAGCAATCTGTTTAGATAAGTCCGTCATAATGTTGACTTGGAACTCATATAAAATGTGCTTCAGTTTTGTACAGGTTAATGTTTCTTCCTCTGAAGGGCTTTTCCCTTTATCAAATGATATTGGCGATGGGTCCCCAGAAGAGAGGTGTAGGGTTTGGTCCATAATTAATGATTCCTCCTGAGGGGTAACTCATTCTTTACGTGTTGGGGTAAGACATTTGGATACATTTTAATTTTTGGCTATGACTTTATAGGCTGTTATTCCTTAGTCATTAGTCCTCCTTTTGATCTTTTCCTCCTTTCTTACTTCGTTCTGATTTATTAATCTACTAGCGACTTGCCCGTCAAAAATTACAGGGCAATAAAAATTTAAGCCATGGCAATGCTTTTTGCCACACAATGTAAAGCTTTTGCTCCTCTGAGGACCTTCGGCGCTCATTGCGAGTCTCTCACCCTTTGTGCTTTTGCTCCTCTGAGCACCTTCAGCGCTCATTGCAAGCCTCTCCCCTTGGGGCCTTCAAGTTTCGTGCTTTTCAACGATCATCTTCGGCGCTTATTGCAAATATAGATATATAAGTACAGTGTTAAATACACAATTTTTTAGTCCTGTGTAAATTAGAATATGTTTTCAGGTCTCAGAGCATGATAAAGTGATTTAAATATGTAACTGATTTGAGAGTGCTATCGCTGGCAGCCAATGAGCAATAATACAGATATATAAGTGCAGTGTAAAAAGTAAAAAAATGTTTGTGCAGTGGAAAGTATACATTTTTATTTTCCATTACTAATTAATACTTATTAAATTAATGTACGTTAATAATTAATTAGGAGTGAATAAATGTATTCGGAAGTGCGAAGCATTAATGTATTCATAAAGTAACGGCAGTGTAAAATATGCTATTTAGTGTTTTTTTTTTTTATGTTTTATATATTTATTTTTTTATATTAATTAATTTCTTAATAAATTATTCTACTTTACCTATTTCTAATTAATATATCCGGCAATCATTATCCTGAAGAGCTAACAATCTGTTTTGATTTTCCTGCAGCATACAATGTACATTTGGACTGTTGCTGCCCTGAGGAGAAAGTGTCAGCAATGTGGCAAGTGTGCAGTGTAAATAGGCTGCGTGCGCGAGGCCAAACCGTTTGTTTAGTCGGTTAAGCACCATTTTTAGATTCGTAATGTTATTAGTTGCAAATGTGTTACTCGGCTTGCGAGGATTTATCGTCCTTTGTAATAGGGCATTTTGTACCTCGTACGTTCCTGGGTAAAAGTGCTGAAACTCGGCAAATTCGAAGCGAGGGGCTGCATTTGCGGAGGTGGAGGCTCTACACCATCTCGCTCCCGGGACAAATAAACCCCGAAAAGCACGACTTCGCAAAAAAAATAACACGCTGCGGGACTTAGGAAAAAAAAACGCTTAAAGAGGAAATATGGACTTAAACAAAAGAAAATACGAGCCGCGGGACTTAGGGAAAAAATAATACGAGGTCGCAAAAATACAAGGTTAACGGACAAAATGCGTATATTAAAATAGAACACAAAACAATACAAATAAAAAAAATTGTATTGTTTTGTATTTTAATATACGCATTTTGTCCGTTAACCTTGTATTTTTGCCATGACATCTGCCACTAAGGTTGCACGCTAATTAAAGTACAATTTAATGAGTTTAAATCGCTTAAGCGAGGAAAAAAAATGGCAGCCGAAAAATATGAAACAATGCTACACAACCCCGAAATGTGCAAAACACCGCCAGACACGTACGACTTTTGCCAGGGACGTACGAGGTACTAAAATACACACTTAGGCAGCACGAAAAATGGTCGACACCCGCGTAGCACATAGACAAGTGACGCCATTTTACAACACTAACACTACGAATCTAAAATTACGATTTACACAACTAAAGCAACGGTTTACCTTTGCGCACGCAGCATATTTCTAATGCACAGCTGGGACACTGATGACACCAGCAACAGGCCAAATGTACATTGTATGCGGCAGGAAAATAAATACATACTTAGCTCTTCAGGCTATTCATTGCTGGATATATTAATTACAAATAGGTAAATTAAGTATATTAATTTATTAAGTAAATAATTAATAATTGTACTAACAAAATTGACATATATGTCTGTCTTGCTCATGATAAAATGAAAGCGATCATTTCGAGGCACTCCGGCGCGAGGCTCGCAATGAACGCTGAAGGTCCTCAGAGTATAAAAAGCTTTACATTGTGTATCAAACAGCATTGCCATGGCTTCAAATTGTATTGCCCCGTCATTGTTGACGGGCAAGTTGCTAGTAATATTATATTTCTGACATCACTTCTGAATGCTTATTTACGACAGTAATGGAATATATGCATCATATCACAAGCACTAGCATCTTCTCTCTTTTTTTTTGAACTAGCTATAACACAACTTTCTGCTTAACTTGCAGGGCACCCTCTTATAGTTACAGTACTTTTACTAGCATAGTTTGAGGCTAAAATGTATTTTTCTTATGGATCCCCAGCCTTAAAAGCATCTTGTATATTCTGAGTATTTCCCAAACATAATTAAAGGACAACTGTAGTTCCAGTTTTGTATGCAATAAACAACATTGGAAACTTTAAAAGCCATGCGCATAAAAAAATATTTTTTGAGAAAATCTGAATTTTTGAATATTCTTTTAGAGGAGTGCAGGAATCCATTGTCTGTTTGTTCATCACTCCTTTCGAACTGGATCATGAAGTTATTTTTCTGTAGCTAACAGTGGAGGGAGGGGTGGAGGGCAAGGGTACATGTAGAGGTCAGTAGATAATTGTATAAGATTGAAATTGACGCCACACCCATTCCCCATTATAGGCCCTGAAACAGGAAGTTAATACACTAAGTTATTTAAATCAATAGATGCAAGAGCTTCTCTAAAGAAATGGAAACGCCCCTCTCTTACACACATTCACCAAATTATCATGGATACCTACAGGATCCAGCACAGGCACCACAAGTTTTTTTTTCTCTAGTTTAAAACTAGTTTCATTACTTTTCCCTTTCAAAATAAAATATGAAATCCACTTATGTATAAGATCTATAAGGGCTACTCTACCCTTTAAAGTATTCTAGCTGGGTAGGATTACCTTCATATCATTTAAGTTTGTGGGCAGCTAGTTTTAAGACCTGTTCTTTTTTAAAATGATCTAGGGTATATCCTTTTGGCCAGTATATAAATGTTTGTATTTTTATTTTTATGATTTGACATACTTTAACCTTCTTAAGCTCAGTGTATGAACGAATTGTAGATTCTGCATGTAGAAAAGATATTTTTTCTGCTAGTCCTATATATATATATATATATATATATATATATATATATATATATATATATATATATATATATACACACATACACATATGTGGTATCGGCAGTATATACTTTTCCCTATGTACAACAAATTTTGAATGAAGAAAAGCTTTCAGCCTCTCAAAATGAGTTGTGGAAATACTGAGTGTCAGTGCTTACACTAAGACTAGTTGAAATCTTAATTTCAAAATGTCATCCTTCCCTTTTGAGAAAGTAGCTTGCACATGCAGCTGAAACAAAGCAATGACTGTCCCTGTAAACAATAATTATATATTACAGGTGATTTATTATTATTACTATTACTAGGAACTTGCCCATCAAAATGACAGGAATAAAATTGTAAGGCTGGCAATGCTGTTTGCCACACAATGTGAGGCTTTTACTTCTCTGAGCACCTTCGGCGCTCATCGCGAGCCTCTCCCCCGTGTACTTCAACTTTCCTGAAGTACACGGCACTCATCGCAAGACCCACGCTGATCTAATTGTGAGCCTTTCCTCCCGCCTACGGTTCATTGCATAGTTCATTAACCTGCAACTTTTGTGCTTGGGAATGCCATGCGTCTCTTTCCAGCATCTCCCCCTGTCCCTTTCCTGTCTCTTTTTCCTCTATGTGTCTGCTGTATGTTTGCGTCTTACTCGCTGACTGCCGTTGGTTTTATTTTCAAAGTCCTGCGTGCCTGCCGTTGTCCGTGTAAGTGTTACTGTCTTCGCCGTCGTGTTTTTTCTAAGTGCCACGTGCCTGGCTTTGTTCAGCCTCGTATTCATCCAGTTTCTGAATTTTTATGTTTTTCAGCCGCCATTATTTTCCTCGCTTAGCCGATTTTGTATTGACTAAAAACGCCAAATATGGCATAAATTCGCTTGCAACCTCACTCCCAGGCTACGTGGCTCTCCCCCTCTGCTATTTTTGTTAAATTATGTTGGTGGTTTTGGGTCTTTTTAGAGTTATGCTCTTGGCTCGCAGTTGCGACCCTCACAAGTCCTTCCTCCTTAAACTGTTCGCCTCGCTTCGTAAGGCTCGCAGTGCTAAAGGCGCTCATTGCAGCCTGTCCCGCTCGGACGACAGCTCGCCTCGCTTCGTGAGGCTTGCAGTAGGGCCGCAATTGCAGCCTCTGTCCTGCACGGTCGACGGCTCACCTCGCTTCGCAAGGCCCGAAGTTGCAAGGGTTCACCTCGCTTTGCGAGGCTCACAAGTCCGTTACCAACATCGGAAGCGTTCAGAAGAGTCGGAAAAATCCACAACTATATATCCTTTTATTTGTAACTCGTTAACATATTCCATAGCGCCATATAGGTGTTAATTTCAAAATTAAAACCGTTTTAAAACATTGAAAAAGAATGGAGAATCCTGTTTTTGAGCTTAAAGTTAAACGTACTCTGTGCTTTCCCTATTTACTAAAGGCTGTGTTTATTTTCTACACTTTCTAAACACATAGGGCCACATTCATGAGCTCCAGTTCCCCTCTGTTTGCGATGCTATTCAATTGCTCAAGCTCACAAGTTGCGGGCTTGAAGCCAAAACCGCAAACCATGCACTGTTTTGGAGCAGATGAGGGCAGGAACAGGATCAATTAAGCAAGCCCGTAACCTCCCATTTTGAAACAGCCAATAGGAAATGAGACTGTCCGATTTACGCCAGAAAAACATTCAGGGGTCCGATATGCGATCAGACTCGCAAAACATACAAAATAATGAATTATGAAAATGAATGCCAATACTGTTCTAGTCCATATGGGTGGCCTGATATGTATTACCTCATTGATACCCAAGATCGTTTTAACCCCGAAATGACATCTAAAATTTAAGTTTATTTCCTGGCAATTTGCAGGTTTGAGACTGTTGTCGAACTAATTCATATGTCTGTCATCTCTTTCCCCGTTATTTACAGTGCAGTATTGTTTTTTTATTTGTGTTTACAGTGCTACGAATAGGCGTTTAACCCCTTTGCGGGTCCTCTCTAGCACATGTAGAATTTCCTCCTCACTTTGCGGTTACGAGTGTGGATACGTTTGCGGGCTTGGGGAAATAGAGCAATTAAATAGCGATTTTGCGATTTTAGCCTTGCGAAAGTGAGACATCAAAGGCTTCTGAAGGCTGTAAGTTACGAGTTTGACGGGCGCAAGAATTTCAAGCCCGTAACTCGTAACCCGATCGGAGCCCGCAAAAAGACGCCAATTGAGTAGCACATTTGCCTGCGACCACACTTACTGGCTCCCGGATCTCAAATTCGGCCAATTGAATGTGGCTTATCGTATACATTACCAAGTTTAGTTCTTCAAAAAATGCAAGTTGTTTGAGGTGACAGTGTGGTGGTACAGTTCTAAAACATGGGCGGAGGTCCAATATAAGTTATCTTACAAAATATCGACTTTACAATTGAGAAGTTGCTGTTTGTGTATGTGTGTATCTAATTTTAATAAGATGGCTAGTAGCATCTTGTAAGCAGCTCAGGCAAGCTTTATTTAAAGGCATGGCTACATGAGCTCTGGTACAAATGAAAGTGTCTGAACCATTAAATGATTCACCTCTGCTGAATTAGTACACCCTACAAACATGAACTTTCTGGCCCTCGAGAACTTGAGTTAAGTTTCTCAATTATAAATAAACATTGGTAATTTTTAGTATTTTATATTGTATACACATTTTATGTTGTAAATATGTTGGTATCCTGAACAAGTATATTTATTATTCTAATTTTTATTTTGTTTTGTTTTGTTAGGTTGGAGTTATTGACTTTTCTTTCTATCTTAAGGATACACAACCAAATGATAATGACAAACAGTATGTATTCCAATGCAAAATTTGACTATTGTTTTAATGTATATTGTGAATCGGAGAATTTGGACAAAATGAATTGCTTTGCTATTTATGATTTAACCTGTTTTATATCAGCCATACTATTATAAACACTGCGGACAGAAAAAGAATAACTTTAATCAATAATAAACACAACTGTATATGGGTGTTTATATACACACACACACACACACACATATATATATATATATATAATATATATATATATATATATATATATATATATATATATATATATATAGTGGAGGGCCTCTATTGCTCTTTTGCCCATCATATATTAAATGATTGTTGTGGTGAACTACCTACAACACAGGCTGAGATTCCCCTCCATGCTGATGATAGCCAGTAAGCTTGAAACAGCTGTACATGAATAGGATTCCCAGCTTGTATAATCCAACCTTGGCTTTGCATAAAATCTGTGTAATGCAGTGGGCATAAGTCACGTTTAAAATGGTTTATGGATTGAAGAGCGAGGCATTTGTGGGCACATTTGAATGTCCCTGCTTAACTTCCCAGAAGGCAGTGTAATAACTGCATTTCTCAGAATTTTGAGCTGGAAACGTTTTTTTTTTTTTTTTTTAAAACTTGTTTTCGATATTCAAATGTGAACACAGATGCACACATATATATATAGTATACCTTTTTAGGACCCCATGCTCCTGTGGGCTTCGTCCCCTGTATATATGCACACACATGCATAGTATTTATCAGAAATACTCATGGCATTTTTCTGATGTATATTATGGGCTTAGTTGAGCATTTTTTCTTCTATTTATATGTATAATATAATATATCACCCATTTCACATTTCTTTTTTGTTTTTTAATTACTCTACTCTGTATACATCCTCTATAAACATTATTTTGCTTTCATAAACAATATTAAACACTCAACTAAAAAGAAACCTATATATATATATATATATATATATATATATATATATATATATAATGTAATTGTTGCTATTTACAACTAGTCAATTGCACTCTCTCTCTCTCCCAATCTTTCTCTCTCTCTCTCTCTCTCTCCCAATCTCTCTCTCTCTCTCTCCTCCACCCCTTGTCTCTCTGCCAATCTCTCTCCTCCACCCCATGTCTCTCTGCCAATCTCTCTCTCTCTCTCTCTCTCTCTCTCTCTCTCCTCCACCCCATGTCTCTCTGCCAATCTCTCTCCTCCACCTCATGTCTCTCTGCCAATCTCACTCTCTCTCTCTCTCTCCTCCACCCCATGTCTCTCTCCCAATCTCTCTCTCTCTCTTCCACCCCATGTCTCTCTCCCAATCTCTCTCTCTCTCTCTCTCTCTCCTCCACCCCATGTCTCTCTCCCAATCTCTCTCTCTCCTCCACCCCATGTCTCTCTGCCAATCTCTCTCTCTCTCACACTCTCTCTCTCTCTCCCAATCTCTCTCTCTCTCCTCCACCCCATGTCTCTCTGCCAATCTCTCTCTCTCTCTCTCTCTCTCCTCCACCCCATGTCTCTCTCCCAATCTCTCTCTCTCTCCTCCACCCCATGTCTCTCACCCAATCTCTCTCTCTCCTACACCCCATGTCTCTCTCCCAATCTCTCTCTCTCCTCCACCCCATGTCTCTCTGCCAATCTCTCTCTCTCCTCCACCCCATGTCTCTCTGCCAATCTCTCTCTCTCTCTCTCTCTCTCCTCCACCCCATGTCTCTCTGCCAATCTCTCTCTCTCTCTCCTCCACCCCATGTCTCTCTGCCTCTCTCTCTCTCTCTCTCTCCCCTCTCTCTCCCTCTCTCTCTCCCTCTCTCTCTCTCTCTTCTCTCCCCCTCTCTCCTCTCCCCCTCTCTCCCTCTCTCCCTCTCCCTGTCTCTCCCCATGTCTCTCTGCTAATCTCTCCCCATGTCTCTCTGCTAATCTCTCCCCATGTCTCTCTGCCTCTCTCTCTCTCTCTCTCTCTCTCTCACTCTCTCTCTCTCTCTCTCCCCCTCCCTCTCTCTCCCCATGTCTCTCTGCTAATCTCTCCCCATGTCTCTCTGCCAATCTCTCTCCGACTATTCCCCCCTTTAGCAGCGCGGGAGCGTTACACACTGTGACAACTATAATATGTGACTAGCGACTTGCCCATCAAAAGGGACGGGGCAATAACATTTGAAACCATGGGAATGCTGTTTGCCACACAATGTAAGGCTTTTGCTCCTCTGAGGACCTTCGCCGCTTATTGCGATCCACGCTCCAAGCGTTCATTGCGAGCCTCTCCCCTCGTATACTTCAAGTTTCCTTCTTAGCAACAATCACCTTTGGTGCTCATCTGGAAGACAGATATATACGTTCATTGTAAAATATACATTTTTTGTTAGAACAGTGAATAAATAAATTAATATGAATTAATATACTTTACCTATTTATATTTAATATGCATCAATCAATATTCTGAAGAGCTAACAATCTGTTTGGATTTTCCTGCATGTGAAAATGTACAGTTGGACTGTTGATCACCTGAGGAGAAAGTGTAAGCAATGTGCCAAGTGTGCAGTGTAAATAGGCTGCGTGCGCGAGGACAAACTGTTTAGGCGGGTAAAGCACCATTTTAGAATTTTCTATGTGTTACTTGGCTCGCAAGTTTTTTCCTTCCATTATGATGTTATATTTTGTATCTCCTATGTTCCTGGCTTACTTGTACGTGCCTGGCTGTGATTTGCACGCCTCGTTTTCATTTTTTTTGTCCACCATTTTTTCTCTCACTTAGTTGATTTTCGAGTGCCGAAACTCGGCAAATTCGGTTTAAATTTGCGTAAAAACCTCACTCCCAGGCGTGCTGGCTTTCCCCCCGTGCTGTGTGTGAGTGTTATTTATTTTATTTTTTTTGTCTTTTTTTTTTTTCTCGTGTTTTTCGATTTCTGTGGTTCGGCTGTTAAAGTCGTTTTTTTTTTGCCCCCGAGATTCTGAGGTTGGATTTTTTTTTTCTAAGTCCTGCGTTCCTCAACTGCTTGCAGCCTAAGTAAGTCTCATGTTTGTTAACTGCTTGCAGGCTAAGTCCTGCATATTTCAATTCCTCTACTACTTGCCTCGCATTGCGAGGCCCGCAGGAGCGACTTTGGCGCTCATTTCAGTCTAAGTTCCGCGTTTTTTAATACCTCATTTGCTCACCTCAGTTCGCTCCGAGCTCTGAAGGCGTCTATGCCTCAACGGCTCGCCTCGCTTGATGACAACTCACAAATTTGTTGGTGCTCTTAAGGAACCCTAATGTCACCATATGTGCTCTTCCCCATCATATAAGGGTAGAAAAAAGCATGTGAAAAAACATTCCATTTTAAAATGGCTACTATGACGAATTGGATTATGAGGCTGCTTCTATCCTCCCCTTTAGAAACCACTGTGCAGTTTAAATAATGACATTTTATGTTCCAATATTATCTCTGTTAGGTTAATGCACATTACTATGAAATTGCAGAATCCAGTCCCTGCCTTTGTTTTGTGTTTTAATAGGACTTTTTTAATTACAAGACAAGAGAGATAATATGAATGTAATAAAGGAAAAGGGAAGAGCAATGCAGGTTCTTGTGGGGTTTCTAAAGCTACCAGCAATAAATTCAAATTCCAATATTTCCAAGTTGATTCTTGTTCAATGGTAAAATGTAGACAACTTTTTCACATGGATTTCCACCCTCTACTGCAGGGGTGAAGATGTCATGCCCATCGGCCTGTATAAGGCCCACAAAATGATTTGGTCTGGCCCTTCCAATCCTGAGCAGGTTTCAGACATTGATAAGAAATGGGTGCAGGAGGAGCACATGCAGAACAATGAGAGAGACAGGAGAGAGACACACACGAGAGAGAGATTGGCAGAGAGACATGGGGTGGAGGAGAGAGAGATTGGCAGAGAGACAT